>BJKM01000124.1:225000-345000 GCA_015082035.1 Chaenogobius annularis | reverse complement strand
CTTATCTGGCGTTGACACAGAAAAGAGGTGTTATGACTTGTACAAAGTAGGGATTATGGCAAAAAACAACAACACAGGAATCATGCAGATTTAATGTTTTTGATCAAGAAAATGTTGTCTGTAATTATAAACCAGGTTCTCAAGCCGCATCGCCACAGCTCCATCAGATTTTGGGTCAAATTTGGTAAAAATCTGATATTTACAGGCATTTCACGTTCTAAAGAACCAACCGATTATTCAAAAGAACAAATAAATCGATAGTTGCAGCCTTTGTCTTGATAAACAGTACATTATATGCTTAGCCAAATGCCAGGGTGATATTGACAAAATCGATCTAGATATGTTTGGTTTTTTTGCATCAATGGGATAATTCTTTAACAATGCATCAGGAATGTGCCGAACTGTGCAAGTAAATGTCTTAATTTAGAAACAAAACTTTTACAGACCTTGAATTGAATCACAAAATATCACTTTATACCTTCTTTGGGAGATTACGCTATACATTTATTTCTTTGTTTGAGATCATTTTTTATAGTTTTAAATTACACACAATAAACTCGATTCCTATTTTCTACATCTCCAAAACAACAATTGCAATATTGTAAATGCTTCGATTCATCCCCCACTTCTACAGCAAACTGCAAACACACGTGTAGAGTGTGTCGTCTAATGTCATAATCACAAATAGACAAAATCTTCCATCCCAACATTGAGTGATGGGCCTCTTCTTGCCTCTATTCGTATGATGTGCCCTCGGGGGTCTCAGCCTATCCAGGAGCACCATACCTTTCATGGAGCTTACCCCTGCAATGTTTTACACTGCACCCCTTTTAGCTCTCCCCCTCCCCCGCAGCAGAGCTAACATACTGCTACACTCAGCCTGTTCATTTGAATGGGCTGCTGACATGTCACTATTCTGTGGGACCTGAGCCCAGAATGTTCCACAGGGCAAACCTTAGGGCCAGAGGAGCTCCTGGCGAGGGACGGGCCCACGGCAGGAAACACCAGGCAGAGGAGCGGGGCTTTGCATTGGACATAAATCTCAAGTGGTGACAAAGTAGTTTAAGTGCACACCACTCCGAGGAAAAGTCACACAAATGTCATATCATCACAACACTGAGCACAAGCTAATCTGATAAGCTTCATAAAAGTGTTTAGGTGAAGAGTTCAGGGCAGCATTTATGGCTGCACAGTATCAGTGACAACCGTGTTTGTTGAACTTTTGCCAACGTTCGGATAAAGTCAATCTCCATTTTAATAAGAAATTTAATACTATATATAAATTCATGCAACCACATTGAGATAAAAAAGCAGACTCTTAAACTCTGCCATGTAACCAAAAACATGCTTCTATATTTCAATACTAGTCAAAATTATGCAAATTTAACAAACTCATTAAAGCCTGGTTTACGGATTATTCAAGAATTACTTTTAGACAAGTGTGATCATTTTTCAGCATTTTTAATTATAAATTATATAGCTACAACATTCTCAATTGTATCCATATTTTGATGATCTGCCACTTCCTATTGTGATTGTTTCTATCTGCAGATCTGGAGAAGTGAACTTTAGAAACACTACAAGCTTGTGAACAAACGTCTTTAAACAGATCTATTCATAGTGCGGCTTATTGCAAGAAACAGTGACACAGAAGTGCAGGTCCCACTCTTGGCCCTGCTGCCAAAGAGCTCTTTGTTTTGAAGCGGAGGCACATAAATAGCAGAGCTCAAAGCCCCGCACTGCTGCTGCCACCACGTCAGGCGTTTAGAGCTCTGATGAGGTCTTCCACCGCCGCCCGGATTTCAAGAGAGAAAAGAACATCCCTTTGTGCCATGGACCTCTGGTGTGAAGGGAAACTGAGAGGGCAAGGCTGAAGCAGGGTTAACTCTGCAACAGTACTTTTATTTATAAAAACCCTTTTTACACATGACAGTTACAACAGGCTACACTCAGGCCTCAATGTCTGAATTAAGAGACACTTCTGAATGCTTTGAACTTAAATCATTAGGTCAGTCTCTTAATTTAGGGACAGGTAAGTGAACTATAAGGAGAGTACAGGGACAAAACAGTCAAACGGTTTTGTGGGACTTGACCATCTGACTAACTCACAGCTATGGGTCTGGAACATGCTGACGAAACTCATTTGGATATGAAAATCCTTGTGCCATAGCAATGTATATTTTCCTCCAAATAAACTAAAGTAAAGATACATTTGATGACTGGGCAATTAAAATCGAGATCTAATCATTCGGAGATCAATAATTACATGGTGTTTTTGACAGAGGTTGATTGGGTTTGGTTTGGAACATGAACTGTGTCAGAAACCAAATACATTTGAATCATTGTGTGTGTTAAATGGCACGACAGATTTATTTATAAAAGTGTGCTGATTTTTCATAATAAAGTATCAAATCCAGATTGATGACTATGAGGAAAAATAGAATGCATGTGGCACACCTAAACAGATGAGTGTTGCAGCTGCAGCAGATGTAGTCTCTGCTCACCGCGACCTGCGCTGGGGTCACCAGAGGTCACACACAGCAGCAGCAGCTTTCTCTCACTCTTTGTAGTTTGTGCACATGGACATTTACATTTCACACATTTTGGCCTGTGTATGAGCTATGGAACAGTAGTTCTCTCAGTGCCATAATTGAGCCGTAAAGCTTTGGCCAGAGTCCAGCTGCTCAGCTGTTTTATCAGGGTGAAACAGAGACATTCCTGAGAGATTTGAACTGAACGGCCAAACCCAACGTGTACAGACTTTGTGATTCACACAGTGCAATATTGCAGAAGCAGTTCCAAGTCGTTTACATCCAAATTTGGGGAATATTCTGTGCATTTTGTGTGTACAAGTTATTTGAAACTGCGTGAACCCTTATCAGATGTAATGCCTTCAGAGTAATGCGTGTTAAACTTTAAGCCTCGAGCCCTCCAGAACTTGTACAACCTGAAAAACTCTAGTTCTGTAGAACACACACACACAAAAAATGAAAAGGGCTACATTGATTAAAAACACTACACTTTGTAAACCCTTCATTACATCCATCTGTTCATATCATGAGCCGATAAGCTCATATCCAGCAGAATGGGCTTAGGTAATATATATCATTACAAACAAATATTATTTGTGGCGCAAAGAGCACATTGGCGCTTACGCAACACAGAATAGGACATTGGTGAGTCAACGTGCTCGGTGCGCAGTGACACCGGGTTACCATGGTCCCCCACACTGACATTTAGAGTCATATTTGGCCTGAGGAGCAGTGGTCATCTGTAGCACAGAACTCTGTAAAGTAAGGACTCAGCATTCTTTAAATAACCCAAGCACAAGACTGACTGAGCAAACTCTAGCCTCATCTTCACTACATCTCCTAAACACCCCCACAGCCCAGAGGGAGACCCCCAAAAACACAAGTACAGGGGTCCTCAGCCAGGGGATCGACTTACAAGACATACTTCCGGGCAGTAAAGTGCTAAATATGCAGAAGTATTAAGCAGTGTAAATTAACAAAGCACATCTAGTCTAAAATTATGCTCAGGAAATAGTAAAGTATTTATTAAAATAATTTCTTGTTTCAAGATCACTACAAAATGTCCGAGGTTTTTTGTCAGAAACTAGGCAAGTTTCCTACTTTTTCAGTAACAAGAACAAAAAACAAAACGTGGCAGTCATAACTCTAGCTGAGCTTCTTATTTTTAACCTTTTGCTGTATTTATAGCAACAAACACAGTAAGTCAGGAAATGGGGACAAAGAGGTGAGTGACATGGGACAAACCATTTCCACGATCTTTCCCAAAGATCTACACCACTGCTTACATCATGGAAGATTAATCAGAAGCATGACTCTGCCCATTCCTCACAGTTCTGTCCACAGCCGGAGCTCAGTGACGTTCGAGTGGCCTTAGTCACTTCCTGTCTGATGTCACAGTCAGTAAGCCCCACCTCTTACCCTCTACTCACAAATATCAACACAGACCAGCTGACTGTCATGACTTCTGGAGCCATAGACTTATAGCAAAATGTCCTTAGAAGACTCTCGACACAACACCATGCGCTCTAAACATGATGTGCTTAAATAACAAGGCAGAATCTGTTGTTTAAGGCTTTTGGGCTCAAAACGACTAAAATGACACACGGACCAAGCTAAAATACCCCTTTTTGGGGGGGAAATAGAGAACAATTTGCATTCATCAATGCTTAGAACAGGCAAGTAAAAGGTAGGCAATATGCTAAAATCAAGATCCAAGATCACAGTTCTATCTTTTATGTTATAAAGACATAACGCAAGTCAAGTTAAATCCACCTGTCAATCACTCAGTGCATGACAGTCTGACCAATAGGAGGAGGAAGTGCATTAGTCATAAACAAACTGCTATGAGATCAAATCATGATTTGCTTTTCATTGCCACATCTCCCAGGCCTAGCACCAAAAGTTAAATTTGTAACTCCTCTGGATTTAAAGTACATATTACCAAACATGGACAATCGAACAAGGACAGTTCACCACGTGCTAAGCACATCCAGGTAACTAGCAATGTGCCTCGTACTCACTGGTAGCTACAGACGGATGTGACTGAGCTGCAGATTTACAGAGACTGTTTCCATGTAGCCGTGCGAGTCGGTCTTTACTGTTATCTTTGTATCCACTGTGACCTAAGCCGCTCAACCTCCACCACCTGTGCATCCAAGGTCTGGCCAGTGCAAAGTATGATCAATAACCTTGACTTTGTAATGTCAGGAGAGTAAACACTTGAATTTATATGCCATCCAGCATCCATCTGTTGCTGTAACATGCAGCTATGCCAGACTGGTCAACACGAGAAACAGGGTTTATAAGAAGCTAAACAAGAACAGGAAAGACATTTTGTGTATCAGACAATTGTGTTACACAAAACAGCAATGGGGGAAAATTGGGGAACAGGCGTGGCACAGTTGATAATAACTTTCTCTGCAAGATCTGCCTCTCTGTTCAGCCAAAGAATGTGGCAGTGTCATTGTAAAGGTATGAGTAACTCAGTGTATATGTTTTTCTTCTGCTTCCTTCTCACACAACTAAAATGATGAGAAAAAATTAGATTTTATCAGTGTATGTCAGAATGTGCCTTCGCAGTAATGACTCTTGGTATTTGCATACTGCTTTAAAAAGAGCCACTAAATCAGCAACTGGAAGTCACAAAATTACCTGCCACTTTATTGTTCAGGCTTATCTGAGACACTGTCCGGCTCCACAGCCACTGAGCCCAGAGATAATGCCCTTTCCTCCTGGCCGGCCAGGTTTTCCCTGTCAAATATTTATAGAAGCTGAAACATTAGATGACCATCAGACATCTAGCTCTCTGCACAGGGAGCAAAGCAAGCTGCAAAACAACTCCACACACAGATAAGGGAGGAGAAAAAACAAAGTTAAATTTGCAGTACAAACGTAAAAAGGGAGTTGGCCGGGGCTTTTATTCTAGTTGCTCCTCTGTTACTGGTTACTTTATCTATGAGGCTGTGTTGTTATTTGATACAGAACCAAAGAAACAGGTTGCAAGTAGCATAAGGGCTAAAAATACACAGCCAATGAAGTAAGGCCTCGCCTATTTGAACTCATACCTTGACGTTTGGGAAAGTGGAGCTAGTTTAGCTAGCCTGGCTGACGATGGATCTATTGACAACTCAAAGTTACAAGTAACATCTGAAAAGGACCAAAAAAATTTAGGTTTTCTAGTTGGGTTGTGGCCATTAAGTTGAGATAACAAAATGTGATTAAAATAACTTCAAATGAAAGCTTCTGCGCGTAAACTAGGACCATAAAAACAATTTTGATGGACGGTCAGTGTCCAGACGGACGGAGCTTGACAAACCATCGACAGCTTTAGCTCTGAGTGAGTCTGGGTGTAGCACAAGGCACAGACAGACATAGCCGCTTCGCAAACTTTACAAGCCCGATCTCTTTTTACCATCTACTCCTGAAAGGAAAGAGACAGCCTATACTCAAGTGCTTGTGTGAATCTCGCAGCAGTCAGGACTCACTCCTGTCACAGCTGCCTTGACACACTTCAAAAGAAACCCAAATGTCACGGATCGGAGCACGGTCGCTTACCTTGCCACTCTGGTAGCCTTCAAATGCTCTCAGGGCGCTGTCAGTAAGTTTAACATGAAAGACGGACACATTACTGCCATTGCTCACTCTTCCACAGGACAGTCCGTAGCACTGCTCCTCCTTCAGCGCCGCCATCTTGCTACCGTTCCCACGCGCACGCACGCACTCACTGTCGTAAACCGAGAAGTCCCGGTGCTTTTCAGCGAATGTCCAATAAACAGCCACTGAGCAGTAAAGCCCCGCTGTCACGTGACACAAGAATTTACTTTTAGGTGCCCCGCAATTATGGTGCTAGGTCTATACCTCCGTTTGAAGAGCTGATCTATTGTGAAGTCATTATATAAAGTACTTTTAAACTAGTGTTAGTGACTATTCACAATATTAATCTTTAAATGATTGTTACGTTATCTACACCGAGTACACTTATGACTGGACCTACAAATGGAGACAGAGTTCAATTACCACCTTGAAAAAATAAAAAGGAAATGATCGGTCATCACAGTGCGTCAGACAGACGTCAACAACTATAAAAAAGAACCTCAGGTGAGGTATCCCCATCCTGAAGATGGCCTAGCACGAAAAGGACAGAAACAGTTCCCTATAATGGGCTCTTTGCGTAATTCTAATACCAAACATGTGGAAATTGCCTGCTTTCCTTAACACACATCTTAATCAAGAAAAAAGGCTTATATTTTATAGCATACTTGTTTTATTAGGATGAATAACAATGAAACAAAGCAAGGAATGAGTGAATTGCTTCGTTACATCTCCTCAATGATGGCCAAAACAGGACTTTATTAAACCAATAGAAAATGAATTTGGTCTTTATCGTAATTAAGAGTACAATAACAGCACAAGGAATGTCGACTGAAAAGAGATTGAAAAGCATAACTGTGTGACAATGGGTCTTAAAATGGGGAAATAGTTTGAACTAAAAAAATCACATGAAGCCTACATAAACTACTATTAAACTAGTGGCAGTAGAAAACGATAATGTGATAAAGACATTATTTCTAAATCTCCCAAATAGTATGTACCACTTGTAAATCTCAAGCATAGCAGAGAGAAGAGAGTCAAGTGACAACCCATCAGTGGCATCTATACGCACAACTCAGGTTAAAAAGGTAAGGCCTGATGTGCTTCCAAGTATAGGCTTTCTCCTGTCAAGGTTTGGCTGGGTCATTACCACAGGCTTGGTTCAGTTTCTAGCAGCTATGACAACAGATAATGCTACACCACCGATAGCGACAGCAGTGGCTCCAAATAACCATTTCCAACTGAGACCCTGGAGGAAAAAGAGAGAATGCAAGTTAATATCGTTTAAATAAAAATGTTGACAGTTGCAAAACATTTCAGTGATGCTAATCTACACTTATAGAGTAGAACATTCTCCAGAAATTATTCTTACCCATGAAGATTTTGTCCTGTGTTTCAGTTTCCCACCATCAGAACTGGAAGGGTTACCCAACATCTTCTTGTACATGGCTTGCTCTGCTCCTCTCTGCTCAGAATTCTTCTTTACCAGCTTGGAGAGCTCTGCGTGTATCGTCTTTAGGAAATAACAAACAATCAAATGGCTCAAATGACAGAAACCATTAACTTTTGAAAATAATATAAAATAAAAGGTTAGTGTGATGCTTGATGTAACAGCAGTGTACCATTACAAACTAAACAAGTTTAAATAAGGTGGAGACAAGAGAAAAAGAAAAACACAAATACAGATGGCGAGGCAGTAAAGTACTGGAGAACATAATGTGTCATCCTGTCCTTCAACGGATGCTACTTCCGTCTGGGACTGCCTCATTAATTATAATGGGAAAAACTGTATTGTTGCTACACCCCCCCCTCTATAAATTTAGAACAAGGCTTTTTAGAATGATCAAAGACTGACACAGCAAATCAACACACTTTAAAATAAACTTTAAATAGGCTGCATAATAAAGTGTCTTGTTGTACAGAGATTGTTGTTAAACAATATATGTACAATGTTTGCCTTTGATAGTCCGTCTAGTGGCAGCCAGTGTACATCATGTTTCACAGATTGGCGTAGGGGGGATTCTGGGCACAAGTATGCTGCTGCTGCTGCAGCTTACAGCTGATCCAAGAAGCCTACACACTGAGCTCCATTACAGAAACACATACAGTCATAGAGTTACTGTCAAAATCAGAGATACAGCAGACAAATTAGAATTTAATACAATCAGTAATAAGATTAGACCCAAAATGTAATTCGAGACGATGCTAGAATATGTTGAAAAATATAATATACTTTTATTTCATGTATGCTTTGTAAAGTAAATGTTAACAGCTTCTAATAAAGTGAGAAGACATCAAAAACAGATTGATTCAGCACATCAAAGCTTGTGTCGCTGACTATTACTAATAATATTGATAAGTAGCACCATCTAGTGGTTAAATAGCAGACAACCAAGAGAAAAATAAAAAGGAAGTTCTTAGAAAAAAACAGTACCTTATTGCTGGGTTCCAACTTCAGTGCTTTCCTCAAAGTTTGAATAGCTTCTGTGTATTTACTTTGCAAGGCCAAAACCTTACCAAGAGACATTTTTAATAGCATCGTAATAAATTAACAACAAATAAATGTACGCAATCCTCACCTTTCCCATTCGAAAAAGTGCTTTTACATTATCTGGGCGGTGTGCTAGTGCTGAGATACAGGATTTAAGAGCAGCCTCATAGTGATCAAGTTTAAGCTGAGCAGCAGCCATATTGTTTAAACATTTTACTTTGACATCTACAAGTTCTTCTTCTTCTTCAGTAGTTATATCCACTGCAAAAAAAAAAAAAAAAAGTGTAGGGTAAGTGTTTGTGTTGTAATAATGTTTTTTAAAAAAAAAAAAAAAAGTGTAGGGTAAGTGTTTGTGTTGTAAAACACAAACGTTACAAACATAAAAACATTACAAAAGAAAAGAAAACATTTTTACCTTTTGAACTAGAATCTGTAATTTGCATGGCTATGCTATAAGAGTTCACAGCAAAAGCATAATCGCCACGCTGATAGTGGACATTGCCTCTTTCTCTTTTATGATCAGCCAGGGCAATCTTTTCTTTAGGGGGCAGTAGTTCCACGTCAGGAGAATCAGTGGCCTCCAGCAATTCCACCTCAAAGGAGAGCTCAGTGTTTGCAGGGACCTTAGGGTCAAAACTTGTAAGAAAAAAAATTTGTGCATTAGAATATATTTTTGCTGGCATAATTTATCTCTAACAAGGTTTGGTACCTACCTTTCTTGAGAACCATATGCATATTTTGCATCAGTAAGTACTAAAGCTCTCTCTCCCAATTCCATAAGCTGCACTGTGAGATCAAGTGCCTAAATGAAGCAAGTTGATATAGATTAAAACCATAAATTGAATGGCTATTCATCAAAATGTGCTAATATTGTTTTATAGAGATTGGGATTGTCACGTCTTGGGAGGATTTACAATGAACTTAATGTAAAACAAAAGATTTTAATACTTCATTAAAAGTGTTCTGACAAATTAGTGTGGTAAATGTATTAGTAGTCCAGGTTGGACCATGGGTTTTTTGTTTACAGTTTTTGCTAAAGCATCTCTAGGAACGTTTGGCACATCTGGCCAGTAACATTACCTGTTTGACGTCCAATCCTGAGCTCTATACACAGAATTAATGTACATTTTGTTTTAACCTGGATAACATCGCCATCTCCTAAAGTGAATGAGATGTCAGATTTCTCCTCTACAAGTGTGCCATCTTTTAGAGTGGTCTTCAGATTGATTTTAACATTCTGTCCTTTCTGTGGTCTACTTTCTCGTCCTCGACCTGGCACCAGTACTTTTTTCTTCAGCTGATCGTTACCTGTTGTAGACAGTGCAATTGAATCACTTAAATTAATGTACATTCTTAAGATATACTTTAAACATACCCAGAACATCCAGCCATTCTCCTACAGGGCTTGAATCTGTGTGTGCGCCATCTTTTTTCTCTCGACCGCTTTGGACATTTGGACCCCCCGCATCTTCCAGAGGAGGGGGCTCATCATCATCCTCGAGATCGTCTTCTTTCAAAACCTCAAAGTCCTCCCCGCTGTCCAGCAACGAAGTGTTCCCATTTTTCTTTGATTTATCTGAAGGTTTAGTGTCTTCACCACCAGCGACATCTGAGGTTTCATCCATCTCAGCCATTGGATTTCCCCACGCTTAAAATGACAATAAACAATTCACCAACGTGAAAAAATAGCATTCAATAACACGAACTTTCGCCATAAAAAGAGAAGCCATTCAAATAAGTTAACCATATAAATAAACAGATTTCAACAACAAACAAACAAACATTACAAAAGTTTCCAGAATGTTCTGTCCGGTTACGTGTTGATCAGTGTCCGTGGCTCGGAGCAAAACGGCAGTTATGTTAGCTTCAGTCTGAGTAGCTTTTCATTCAACATACTGCTAACATTATCGGCGTTAAAAGCATTGAGTGAAGCGCATTTAAAGCCCAATTACCTTAACTAACAGAGCAGATGTCTTGTATTAGCTGTCCCCTTGAAGGCTGGAATAAAGTTTGTGTTACATGGGTAAATCTTCGCCTAAATCGCATAAACATACTCCTGAACACCGTCGCTAAGCTATAATTCTGTGTCAACCCGTCAACAAGCCACTTCCTGTTAACCTTGAGGTACTTTGTTTTTATTGGTCTGCGTCAGACGGACGTCATCATAGTGAAGACGCTGATCTTTAGTGGAAATAACACTCAAACATCTATCGCTTTTCTTGTGCGTCATACTACGACTGCTTTTGTACAATGTTGTAAGTTTTTTATTTGTGTTTGTTAATAATATTCTAAACAATAATTTTATTGCTACTGGGGGTGCATAAAATTAATAATTTGATTAGCCTCCCAGCAAGTCGAGTTTGGGATAGGACAATGATGACTATGTGTCATTATACAGGTACATCATTGTCCTTGGCTGAGCAAAGAGTAATAGACATTTTACAAAATAAAAGCAACCACAATAAAAAATCAAATGACATTTATTACTGATGCATTGTTTCTTTTTTGATAAGCAAATTATCTGTTTTCTTTCAGTCTAAAGAAACTTTACATTATAAAGAAACATACAAAGAACATCTTTATTAACTACACAAGACACCTAAGTCCCTAAGACAAGATTCTGAACTATCCTACCATGAAATACAAAGCAAACCCAAGAGACAGACTGCTTCATATTGAATACTGCCGTGTCATTAGAAAGGACCATGAACAGTACAGGAGAATCTTTTATATCCCCCCCTTTAAACCCACCCATCCCAGAGTCAACATAGCCTCACCACCCGCCAGAAAATCTTCCCAATGGTACAGTATTATACATCACGATAGAAGTACAGAGATGGCCGACAATCAATATACACGGGACTGAGAGAGGATCTGTGAGAGTTAATTTCATATGAATCATCATCATTCTGTGAATCACAAACCCAAGTCCTAAAATCTTACTTTTTGTGCTATCAATTTAAAGAGACATTTTTTAAGAATGCATCTGAAAAATCCTTCATTTGAAAAAAACAATTTGAGGTCACAGGTTGCCTTTTTTTTTTTTCAAGCACAATGTTTACAAAAAGACAAGGGCAGATGGAGGACATCTTCTGCACCTTTTTCTCTCTCACGTCTGTCCTCTCCCTGTCCAGTACTCCTCAACATACATGTCATACAGTCAGCAGTTAATGCAGCACTGTACAATACATTTTTTAGGAAAGCCTGCCAAATAGTCAGCACATCCTTCTCTATGCAAAAAATGACATTTATTTATAATTTACTCTGCGCTGTATTCATTGGTAGTGACTGACATATCAAAACATGTCAATGATATCAAAATGCATTATACATTATTTACAAAATTAAAGAATAGGGTATAGGCATTCAGAAGCTGGGGATAGGCGGGTAAAGAAGGGGTGGTGCGTGTCACTACTTTAAAAGCCATCATTTGCCTGACAGCCCAGACCTGGAGATGTCCCTGTTCAACTTCAGCTATAAATCTGTTCACATTTCTATCAGAAAATTGATAAATATAGAACCAGTATTTGCAGAGGCTACAAAGGAAGATGGATTGAACAAAGTCACAAAATAAGTGCTGAAACAGGGAGAAGAAACAGGGACAGAATTACTGACAGAAAATGAATTGTTCCAGAAACTTATGTATTTGAAAAATATTTCAGTCCAAGGAATCCCCATAACCAAAAGGAGGTCTTTACTGTTTGCATGTGGACTGATGTGGTGGTCTGATATTCCAAGGTCCAACACCGATCCCATTAGTACAAGAGCTCGATCCAGGATACTATGCAGGACCAGGGCTGGTCACCAAGTTTCAAAAACAGAAGTGTGGTAAAAGACAATTAAAGTCTGCAAACACAACTTTGTGATGGCAAATCCACCTGCCTCTCCAGTAAGTCTTCAAAAAAAGAGTAAGAACGGAGGTTCAAATCAGAATCAGATAGTCATAGGGAGGGAAGAACTTTCATTTAGGATTCACCAGCCACTTTCTCAGTAACAAAAAACATACAGAAAAGAAATGCTTATACATACAAGACCAAAATCTACCGCTACCTACAACAGGTTATTATCTCAACTTTTATCTGTCTCCTGACAATTAACGAAGCATGTTGACGGGGATATTGGGATGAAACGTTTGTGAAGTTGCTTTGTATAAATATGTAACTGAAAACTGCTCACTTCATCATGAATAATTAGCTATTCCAAGATCTGAGAATATATTGTGCTACAGACATACAGTATAGTAGATGTAAGCTACTAGCTCTGAGGAGGCTTTAGGAGAGGTATGTTAAGTCAGACAAACTGAGATACAAAAGAGAGATAATAAAATAACTAAATTTATGTAAACAGGAAATTATTGTGCATTTTTTTTACTGTGTGCTTATTCTGTCCTTGATGCTGATGCTGAATAAAATGTGCTCGTGGCAGAAAATAATAACTACATAGATCAATAATAACAATTATGAAAATTAAAAACAATATAATAAACATTGAAACATTTCATGAAAATCACTGTCCTAAATAACATTAGTAGTCCGTGTTTTCTTTTCGACTCAACAGCAGCAGTTTTCATTCAGCCACTGCATTCCCTCAAAAGTCAAAGTCAGTGTAAGTGAAGTGGGCTCCAGTGCCAGCCCTGAAGTACGGATCAGGAAGGTTTTCAGTGTCCGAGGCAAGTCCTGGCCAGTACATAGGAGAAGACTTTCCTTTTGTGTAATCTGAGTCATGTTTTTTATCCTCATCCTTTTTACAGGCTTTGACAAAAGGGGAGTCCTGTTTTCCAGTGGCATCCCCAGTGTGTGAGTTGCACAGCACACCATCCATGTGGAGAGGCGATGGAGGAGAGTAACGGGTGAGGGTCGTAAGAACAGGGGAGATGATCAAATAAAATAAAATAATATATATATTTTTTAAAATCACACACTCATTGTCATGTTGGGTGAATACTGTAAGGAAACAAAAAGAGGGAGAAGAAAATTGGTTAGATCTCTCTATAATCAAGAATCAATCATTAAAAAATTCAAATAATTAAACTCAAAACAGTGAATGAATGCTATATATCTTTCATAATTATACTTTTCACAGCAATAATAACAAGATAAAGACCAATACTTTACTATACTACTATACTACTTTATACTATTTTGATCTGTGGAAAGCTGGGATTTTAACTCACACTTTCACTTTGGAATGGGTTTAAAAAGTTGCCTGCCATTTCACCATCATCACGAGGAGTGCCGGGCGGATTGTTCATGCCTGCCATGTTGTTGGGAGAGTTCTGCAAAAATTTAAGGAATCAATAATACACAGAAGAATTTACATAGAATTCACTGGAATTTTTTTCTCACCTTTGGCAACCCATCCATGTCACCTGAACCTGGAAAAACATAATTGACATGTTACATTAACCAGAACCATTAATATTCTGTCACTTTCTTTAAGATAATGTCTATTCATTTAGCGGTTTTCTTTTTCTTTATATTTTTTTTTTAGACACAGATGAGCAACAACCGAAACAACTTCATAATCACAATTGACCAATCTACAAAATGAGAGAGTATTTCCTCCACTGACCAGAAGGGGGCAGAAGCGTATTACTTAATCTCGCTACTCTTGTGTCTGAACAGTTCACATATCAGCCGTCAGATTTAGATCTTTTAAAACTCACCTAACGATCCGTTCATATGATGTTGATCCATAGCTCCCATTCCTCCCATGGGCCCATCAGGGCCAGGCCCCATCGGGAACTAAAGCAAGATCAGAGACGGTGAGAACAGCATAGACTTGTTTGAATCAGAAGTAAAATGATTCCTTCTCCCTTCCCCTTAAGGGCTTTCTAGTATACCCCGGTAAACTGTGTAAATAATAATTTCTTCCTAATGTTTTGTCTGGTAAAATAAAAGGAAAAAAATATATACAATAACATGTTTTACTCACATTAGGTCTGTTTCCACCCGGACCAATTGGATTCATCATTGTGTAGATATTTTCACTTGAATTTGTTGAATCTGTGTGAAAGAAGTCAGTTTTAGCTAATCAAAGTATGTTTTAGTTAAATATGGTGGCTGTGATATAGGTCACAGGTCATAGGTATATATAGGTCCCAGTATACTATAAAGATCGTTCTGTGGCTGGAGCTAATGTGTCTATACCGGGCCTATGAGGGGCTGGAGGAGGGGGCTGCTCTGAGTGGGAGGGTGCCTCATTTGAGTGTTTGTGTTTTTTGTGTGAATGAGTGTTTGCGCAGTCTTGGCGACTGCAATGGAAATATGTTTTCCCTCCCAGTGTACGTGCAGAAGCTTTTCATGCAAAAGGTTGCCCAGCAACGAATCACAATAGAGGCATATATATAAATAATAAATAATGGCCACAAAAGAAGCTCTCCACAGGCCAAGAGAAACAGAACATATACAGGATATCGGCACACAGTGTTTTGTTCTCAGCTAATCCTCCATGGACACATTAGATTTGTGGGAGTTCACAATTTAAGGTCTAAATAATGTTTTACATATAACTAACTGGATTTATGGCACAGCTCACTAAACAATCATACAACTTGTTACTTAATGTTAGTTCAAATTATTATTGTAAAGTTAGATTTCAGTTAGAGACAGTTAAAATCCCAGTGCTTTTCCTGACAGAGAGGTTTGATGAATCAGACAAAGTCCCATTCTGTGAACAGTGGATTAAAGCAGACATCTGAAAACAAAGTGAAGTGAGGAACTCACCTCCAGGGCTAGGCATGATGGGAGTTCCTGGTGGGCCGCCTCCCCCTGGAGGGCCCTGAGGGGTAGAGCAAAAAGAGATGAGAAATGAGCCCTACGTCAATGTGTCTGATGTCACTTATGACAAAACGTATATGGCTAAAGGTCTTGTTACTCCAAGACAAGTCACTTACCACATAGTTCCCTGGAGATGAAGACGAATAAGCTATCTGAAAGGAGCACAGCACAAACATGATAAAAAACACTCTTAACAGAATAGCATTTATTTTAGACATAATACTAGCCAAATAGTACAATTATTAAACTTACAGAGTTGTTGTTTGGGTTTGGCCATGGACCTCTTCCACCAGGACCCCTGAAAGCAGACAGGATAGTCAGAATTCATCACAATAATCACATATAAAATATGTTTGGGTTTTAGTGCACATACATGTTCATGCCCGGCATTCCTGGCCCCATGGAGTTCGGAGGAGGCCTCATCCCTCCACCATAGTTCTGCAAGCGGAAACCAGAACAGAATGAATATTAATGAAGGTCAGCCACCATCATGTTACATTAACTACACTTTAATCATCTATATGTATGTGTTAATCGTATACCAGGGCGGACAGCTGGACGTACGTCACCACACCCCTCAGTGTGTTTGCATGCATGTTTTTATGGCTGCACAGCAGGAGGCTTTGGCTCCCACCACATGTATGTTATTGTTCATGTGTTTGTGATGGAGAAGAAGCAGGCCAGAGAGCAGCTCCACTCAGAGGAAGAGTTTTGTTCAGCACACGATTACACTTGTCGAGCAGATGCCACACCAGCTGCTGCAGTGGCCACTGCCAAAGTGACCGAGCTGTGGCTGCATACACGGGTTAGGGCACAGTGAAAGTCTGAGTGTGTGTCTTTAAGTGAGGAGACAAGCAAACCAGGGAGGTTACACGCAGAATCAAACATGCTCACTGTTTTAAGCATAATAAGCTAATTATTTTTTCAAGGGGAATAAAGGATGGGTTCAGAATCAGATCAGTTTGGGAAACTGAGGCTGTAATATAGTAAACTGAAAGTCCGGTATCAACTTAACGTTCCAAATACACATTTAGAGGCAGCACACTAGGCAGAGCAAATCATCAAAGTACTGTGACATTTAAATATAGAATTATGAGGCTGGTAGAACCATGTTTCCTCCACTGCAGGGGGAGGATCATCTGCCCTAACTTTATATGGGTAAAGTTTGACATTGAAGCACTTTTAGAGCTGGCCATAATGAAGGGCAACCAAACGTAACATTTTTGACTGACATTACAAGTGCTAGTTCAAGCGTTCAATCTATTCTTTATTTATCCTTTTTTTCCCCCCCACAAAGTTTACACATTTTACATGTTATTTTTTTTTACCTGTGGACCCATGCCTCCCATCCCCCGAGGGGGATTCATTCTCATTGGACCACCCATGTTTGGATGTCCTGAAAGTAGACGTTTAAATTAATTAATGTATCACATGGAGAAATAAAAGGAGCTAATATAGTTGTGTAAGTACCTTGCGGCCTAGTGGGGTCCAGGCTGTTTGGCAGGAGGGGCTGTGACCCGGGGATGCTCCCTGGAGGCTGGTTTGGCATTCGAAGTGAGGGCCGGGGGCCACCAGGGTACCGCGGTGACATGAACGGCTGTAGAGAGGATGGATGAAGGACATGATAACTTTGGCTGTGACCATATAGTTGCATATTAAGTAATCAATGTTTTACTGTAAATGCTGAGCTTTCTGCACATCTTTCCAATAGTATTTAAACTACAAATGGCAAATAAACTAAGCACACATTAAAGCCTGACTTCAACAAAGGTGTAAGTGAACTGTCAGGTTTAAGACACAAGGTGTCTATATGTTTATTTATGTTTTCGGTGCTTTAATCAGAATATATAATAAAACAAACGCATCCAAAAGGAAGTATATTGCATACTATAATACTGCAAGATATTCCCTTTTAATGATTTTTACATATCATCTGTCTTTCCATTGATCTATTTTACCCCCCTTTTTCGACCATATTGTAGTAGGTTTGTGCATGGAGCTGCTCTGTGTCAGGCCATGCTGCAATATTAATGGTCTATTGATGGACTATGGGATGGTGAGTGCTGGGCTGAGGCAGAGAGAAGGCCCTCCAGACGCACCTCACCTCCTTACAGCTGGACCAATGCAGCTAAATTATTCATCCAATCCACCATTGGCTGCACGGCCTGTCCTGTACCTTAGCACAACAAGGGACGTGTGCCATTTGCTCTCTGCAGTTAACTGTGTGAGTGTAGCGTAACAGATAAGGTTGGTGCTGGGGAAGTGTTTTGTGCTTACCTGTCCGTGAGGGCCCATCATGGGGTTACTGGGATTGTGTGGGGGAGGCTGTGTGTGTGGAGAAGGCTGCGATCCTGGAGGGCCCTGCGAGAGAGAAAGCACAGTGCAGTTAATAACCATATTCTGCAAACAGACATTACAAAGAACTGAACAAAACTAATATGTTAAAGTGCTGTTATCATGCTACTCGAATGTAGGGCAATATAACAAAAATTCTATATATTTTTTTTACCTATTAAAAACAAATACAAACGAACAGAAATAAAAAATTGGAGCAATTCAACACAATTGCAAATTGTCAAATTTATTCCTCCACAGTCTGAACTCTGCTCCAGACCACATGCTTTTACTGACAGAGAATTGACTGTAGACCTCGAGATTAAAAAGACCCAAGCTGATCATAAATGATAGGGATAACTGAATCTTGATCCTGATGCAAATTTGATTTATTGCACAGTTCTACTTGAATGTATCTTGAATGTAGGAAGCCACTTCACCAGTACACATGGATATCAAAACATCAGTCCAAGATTTTCTATCCAGTCATTGTCTACATTGATATCCTGGCATCAGGTGGCATTGCAAATGCAGAATCACAGTATTTTTCTTTTTTAAATATTATTTCAAATTTGTTATCATTTAAAAACACAAAACATAGAAAATGACCAGAGAGCACCACACAAATTAAAAATAACAATCAACACAGCGGACATGCACAGAAACAAAAACAAAGTCACGACAAACTGCTGCTCAAATATTGGTCCCATTTTCTCCAAAGTCCGTTAAATTTGTCCAGTTCCAAATTGAGTCCAAATGTGATCTTTTCCATTTTCCCTATGTCCATTACAATGACCGTCCAGTCATTGATTTTAGGCGCAGTTGGTGTCATCCATTTTTTGTGATGACCTGTTTTCCTACCGCTAGAAATATGTACCAAATATAACCATTGACTGTGTCCATGGCAGGAGGTTTAAGGCCCCAGTACATAGTTCTGAAGAACAGTCTTAAATACAGTTAAATGTAGTGGTTTTGTGTATTTGTTTTGTAGTATTCATAGCTACTACATTTCTTGATATGTTGATATATGTTGATATAATTGATATAATCTAATTGTCTTAAAGGGCATCTGATCTTAAGACAAATCTATTTTAAACCAGCCACATGTTGCTCAACATGTCAATAATCTCTGCTGAGGAGATGAGGGTTCAGTTGTACACAGAGTCAGTATTTGATGGCGCTTGTGCCAGTGCCGCTGTGTGTTTTGGGTGGTTAACACCAGCTGCACCGCCTCGCTCGGTCTCTCAGCAGGTTCACACCAAGGCTAATGCACCACTAGCACCGTCTGACCTCTGAGGATATTGTTGCTGCTGAGCCATTTTGTGTGTGTGTGTGTGTGTGTGTGTGCGTGTGTCAGAGGGTGAGAGAGACAGAGCGTGTGCGTGCCTCTAACAAGACATCCCTGCAGGGTCCGGGGCACTGACCCAGCTGCAGTCGGTTTCTCCAACCAAAACGCATAAGAAACCTCCTTTCAGATGTTGATGACACAAACAGAGCTGATTGGATAATGTTCAAGTCACAAAACATGTGCCCATTCTACATATACTGTAGGTATACAGTATCAAGGCAAGGCAAGTTTATTTGTAGAGAGCACAATTCGTACACAAGGCAATTCAAAGTGCTTCACACAACAGGAAACAAATGCATTCAAATCACAAAGACATGGCAGAAATCACAAAATCTTAATTTAAAAGTGCCATTATCAAAAATATGCAACATACGGAGTGATGATTCTTGGGGAATTTTCAGGGCATCTAATGTAAAAAATTAGGAACGTCTCAATATAAAATTTTGGTTTTATGATTATCATGAAAAGAAACATCACGTGCTGCCCGGTGGTCGAGTGGTTAAGGCACAGCACATATATGCCAGGCTCCTGGTGCAGCCGGCCGCAGTGTCGTGAGTTTGACTCCTGACTCTGACTATTTACTGCATGTCCTCCCTTCTCTCTCATCCCCCATTTCACACTACTTTCCTGTCAATAAAGCCTACGGGCATAAAATAACAATAATCATTCTTCCATTCATAACTTTTTTCATTCCCAGTTTCTAATACATTAACTTTCTTCAAGTTTGGGACCAGCTTTATGAAATAAAACTTTCTGAATGAGTTATGTTAATGTAACATAATAATATGGGATTAAAACAAGCAATTTTATTTTTGGGGGGAATAGATTGTTTTGTTTTGTTTTTGTTGTTATATTAACTGAATAATCTTGATATCCCTAGTCACAATGAAAAAGATGCAGCGCCCAGAAATGCACAAAATCGGATTGAATTGATCCACAAGGAAAACTGCTTGGTCACAGTAGTAAAGTAAGGGTTAGTCCAACACTACACAGCAGGAGCACACAAAGCACTCTCCTTCTCCTGTCTATAATGTGCCATTATGGCGCATGGCTTCTTTGGCTGGGCCTCCCAGGGCCCTGCCATTTCATGTGAATGGGCCAGCATATGGCCTTTATGGCCACGCCGTTTCCTCCATGGGTCCCTGCAGGAGGAGGGAAGAGGCAGTGTCTCAACTGTCACAGAGGTGGAAGTCGGGCCAGTTTGGAAAAGCCACTTGCTTGTGTGGGAGTGCGTGCGTGTGTGTGTGTGTGTGTGTGTGTGTGTGTGTGTGGGTACGAGCCATGTTATTTGTGTACTTGGGAGAAGGAGGAGGGGGCATGGGGTGCGTTAAATGAAGCAATTAATAAAATCATTTTCTACCCAGCTAAGGAGATAACAGCTTGGCACAGTCCCACCAACCCATCAACGAACACAAATACATACACACACACACACTCATACATACGCATGCACGCACGCACACACACCCACACACAAACACGTAACTCTTTTCAGTTAAAGGAAGAGCTACGTCGCTGCCCGGCATGGACCACTAACAGAGAAGAGAGAGAAAGACATGGATGTGGCACCAGGCAGATACAACTGTCTGTTCTCTTTAACGTCCAGTGCCACTAGAGGGCAGTGTGTATCTGCTCTTCGACGTTGGGGCCCACACATACACACACTAACACACACACACACACACACACACACACACACACACACACACACTAACACAGAGCAGGAACACAAAGCAGAATGCATCAGTGAACACAACAAACAAAGCCAGGAGAAACGGCACAGCAGCACCCCCTTCCCTCATTGTCATTCCTTAACATTCCAGGGAGAGTGTCGTTGGCAGCGGCAGGCAGAAGTGGCGGGGGCCCCTGCTTGCTCACGGTATATGGCATGGCAACACGTCAGCCTCGGAGATGGAAACGCGCTATCAGGAGTGCGCTTTCTCCCAAAGGATGGCTACAGAAACGCTGACAGCCGTTTAAACAAGTTAGGATGGCACCAAATGATTTATATATCTGTGATCTGCTGTGCTGCTAAGGGGGAGCACTCCAGTTTGACACACACAAGAGTAGATGTAGTGCATTTGGTGTTCTCATGCCACACCAATAAACAGATAAACCTCAGTGTATGGCAAGATCACAACTGATAGGGATGAGGTCCATGGCCAGCCAGAGACAAAGGCTATGATCAAAAACTGTTTATCTAAAGTGACTGTTATCAATCTGTGTAAACTACTGTAAAGCTACTGGGGGTTATGTGAGATGGATGCTGGGTATTCTTCTGAAATGCAGATCAATCATTGTTACAGAGCTAATGCTGCAAGAATGAGGGGCAACAAAATAGATGTATAATTTCATCAATAGAAGAAGGGGAGATTATTTTAGTTTTAGCGAGATTCAATTAAATTTTTTTTTAAAAAATTAGCCAGGGAAATGAATAGAATCTTATTTTGTCTTAGTCTGACAGTTTAGCCAATGCAAGCTGATGTTACGTGGCCCCTAAAACCACTAATAACCTGTGATTATACTTCTGTCCCAGAATTTCAGAGAGGCTAAACCAAAGTGGCCAAGAAGGCTCCTGATCTTGACTTATAAGACATATCTATAGTGCATTATATTATTCTGTATATCCTGTTTAATCTAGATGTATTATTTTGTCCCAAGGGAACGTTTTTGAAATTCTTTAAAACAAAAGCATTAGGTTAGCCTCGGTTTCTAAAACGTCTGCATGTACATTTGCTGTAAAGCCCCTCCATTAAGTACAGTAGTACTCAAGTTATCATCATTTGCCGCTCTTTCTAATTCATGAATGACCCCACCTCCACATTTAAGTTGCATCCCTGTAAGGCCACTGGCCACTGTGAACCCGGGGCTCAGACTTACCTTTGATAAATAAATCAGACAGAAGCAGATGTCTCCCTAATTCGCCATGTGCCTGCCATGTGTCGGCTTTGAACGGCTCCTTAAATTCGTCTTTGATATCTGGTTGCTTGTTCTTTAAATGTGTAATCAAACCTAATCCTCTTGTTGTGCTCTTTTTGCTTGTTGTCCCTGAAGAGAGCTGCAAATTACCTGCTCTAAAACATGCTGCCCTTGACTCTGGATCTTTTTTTGGAACGAGAAGTGATCGCAGTTTAGAAGAAAGACGGCTAACCTAACTAACTAACTGCTTCTAATGGAGTGCAATGGCCCCTCTGAGTACCTGATGTACCACGGCATGGACAGAAAGGTCTGCAGAGATGTTTTCAAGCATTATTTGACAAAGTCATTTGGGAGGACCAGAGTACTCAGTCATCTTTTTTTTTGAAATGAAATCTGGACAAGCTAGGGCAAATTTTTGAAAGTGAAATACTGACAAGCTAGGGCACACAATATATTGCAATTGAATGAAAATTGCAATTTGATGAGACGCAATTATATGTTTAACAAAATATCCTCTCTGATTATGGGAAAAACTCAGCTATCTCTACAACATGTTCGGAAATGTATATGATTCTTAAACTAGATTAGCATTTTAATCTTCTCTCAAATATTACGGCTCCTAAAGTTGTTTCAAATGTGAACTGAGAGAAGAATCTTGGTTTTTTTTTTAAAAACTAAAAAACTAAAATAGCAAGTCTCACACAAAACATTTCAGTTCCATTTTTTCCTTCTTCAACATTGTCGAGCCCTATGACCAGCATTTCAAGTTTTTATTTCTGATAGTAATTGTGATGGAAATCTTTTGATGTGAAAGTCTTACTTGGTTGATAGTCAAACCTCTATAAATCATTGTCATCGGTTTCAATCAAACACACAGTTATACATTTTCTTATAAAGCAACAAAAAAGGACAAAAGAAGCGGGTGCATCCAAACATACACACATCACATTCATTCATTTATTACACAAACCTAATCTCCCTGGTTCAGACACTGTAGAAACCTGGGGATGGGTGCCCTCTTTGCCTGACTGTCTCTGCTTTGACCCTCATCCACCTCTCAAAGGGCCACAGCCAATAACAGAGCTGGGTCACCATGTTAATTACCACACTATTTCATCTGGGAAAACAAACGTCTGCAATAACAGTGTGCACGTTACCTTAGAACGCATGAAGCATCACGCACACAGCAGCTGGTGAGTAAGGATGTGTCACCCAAGCAATATGTGCGTGCTAGAGGAGTAGAGAGCGTTTGGACAGGGAAGAAGAGAGAATGTCACAGAAGAGATGCCAGGCACGCAAGAAGAGAGAAGACTTGGATAAAAAATATCCCAAAACATGTTGCTAAATTCTGCAGAACAAAATAAAATCCATTCACAACGCTGTAGCCGAGTTTAGGCTATAATAAATGTCTATGTCTGCCGTTATGAATCGACTGACCTTACTTCCAATGTAACAACGCTGAGATGAGAACTGTGAGTAAAATCTCAAGATGGGAATCTCCTCTCATACTTCACCTGAGAGTAAAAATGAACTGCAAGTACTGTAGCACTTCTACTGTCAGTGTGGGCCGCAAGCATAAATCATTTAGATGTAAATGTCATCAACACAGCAAAGCAAAGTGTGTCTGCAAGCCTCCATCAGTAAGTGTGTTTGATGGACCACTGTGTGAGAGTTAAAGTTAAGTAAGTCAAGTTAATGTGACAAACAGATACAAAGCACTTTACATTTAGGATTACCTTTATGGAATATAGATTCACTTGAAATTACTTATTTGACCTGATATGATAGTTAAAATACTTTGGGTAAAATTATTAGTTATCTTGGTTCGACGGTGAGTGAATATCACCTCATTCCGCCCCGAACACTTTTGCTTCGTTTCGCCCCGGACCAACTCTTCCGTTGTGATGGAACTTCGGTCGATCAGAGAACGAGGGAAAAGTCTTGCCTCTAAAATATGCTATAAAGTAGAATGATTTGTGTGAAATGTCCAATCCAGTCAACACTGAACCGATTCCCTGGGCCTGGAAACGACTTTGTGTCTGTGTAGAACTTATTTGCTATTGAGATCGGCAGCTCAATGTGTGCTACAACCGGAAAGAGGATCAGAACGGATGGCGGCGCAATAAGGTGGATCATTTCACGTGACGTCGCAACATCTAAACTGCTCCTGAATTAATGTATTATGTATTCATCTGCATCATTCCTCTGCGTTAGAAAATGCAGACAGTTTGTGGTTATTGTCTTCAACTACTGCACCTACAGTATATCACATAAACATCAGCTCATAGTTGAAAGGACTTTCAGCCAGATTAATATGGCATATGGAACCAAGCTCTAACAAAAAACACTTTATTTCTAGCTTATTCCTTTAAAAAAATTGGATTGTGATATTGTTTCTGCATCTGAGGTGATGACGTATTATTCTCCAAGGTTGTGGATGCCGCCTCTTTTGACTGTTTTCTTTGCTGCTGGCCTAGCTCAGCAGTGAAGACACCATCCCACTGTCTTCTTCCTCCTCGGTCCTGCCCCTGTGTCTGTCTGTCTTCTGCCAGGCACACGCGCTCTATTTATGGAACGAAATGTTACTCACGCACCCCCATCAGATACAGTAGCTTTCTCCCTGGCCTCCTCGCTATTCATACATCATTTACATTCCCCGCGACCCCTCTCTCTACAACATGCTGCCAATCAACCAGCACTGGCAAAATACAGGTGTGGTAAATGTGCGATAGGCAAATTTGAGAAGTTGTTATTATGGAATGCAAAATCTACACCTTCATTATAAGTCATTGTTTCATTGCCTGTACTATAAAACAATCACAAAATGTTGATATTTGATGGTGTCGCTTTTGTGACAAAGTGTGTAAAATGTGTGGCAGCCATTGTGAATGACAACATGTCAGTGGAATTTCAATACCCGAGTTCAATAGTGAAAAAACACTTGATAGCACAGCTTTACAAACCATTTTGTAGCCACATTCTAACTCTACACTGCTTTAATGTTTTTGAAATTGAGACGCCTTTTATATTTTTCCTCTTTTGTACGAGCCATACAACACAAGCTTTTGTCTTTAATGTCAAAGAAAAGTTCCCCTGTGATATTGTAAGCGTTGTACTCATAGGTGCCACTCTTTCTTCATTTCTGTTTTCACCTGGAGCAGTTCAGCGAGAATCATTGGGGGGCAGGTATTTAAAAAACCTCCGATATTCAAAACGTGTTACTAGTTTAATGTGTGTCAGAGTGTCTGATCGGGCTTTTATGTGCACGTGTTTGCAGGAGGAGACAGGCGGGGGAGTGAGGGGGGGGGCGAGGGGATGTGTGATGAAAATAGAGAAAGTGTGTGTGACCTCGCCAGCCTCAGAGACAGCCTTCAGAGAGCTGCGATGACAGGAAGAATTTAGTGAAGCCACATAGACCAGCGAAGAAAACACTCCTCTGCACATCACTCCACTGTTAGCTTTGCCTTTAACAACACAATTGGAGGGCTCACGTGTACAAAGTAGGATGGTCAAAAAACACTACACTAAAGCATTTTCTTTAGTAACACATTTTGGGTTGTGACAGGCTCAGTGTAGGTAGAAGTTCGCACAAGATGACAATGTAATACAACAATAGTCAGTAATACTATCTGACGCTGTGAGTTATTGGCATGGTCATTATTACTGTATCTTCAACGGGATTGGGAAAAAAATTAGCGTTTTAGACATATATATTTTTGTCATTTGGCTCGATTGGTGATTAGTTTGGGTTGTGCTCCTGGTTGATGATGGGGATGAGTTGAGAAGATTTTAAGAATACTTTGAAAATGTATTTCACTTAAGAATACTGAATACCTGCATTTTGTTACGTATTCTTGTACTTGGTCTAATCAGAGTTCTGTATTCAGAATACTTTCACGTTGAGTTGCATTATATTATAGAGTGAAAACATGACAGCTTTTTGTTTCACTGTTTGTTCTTCATTTATTTATACAATTAGAGAGCCTTAATAACAAATTAAAGAGGGAAAATTGGCACATGCACTCACTATAAGAATTGGGTTCTGTTCGAAGCCTAAATTGTGTGCTCAAATACCACAGTGTATTCCTCTGATTTGAGTAAAGTAATTGTTTCAGAACACCATCAAATGAAAGAGTAACCAACATACAGTCACTCTAAATGAATTCTGAATACGTATTATTTCAGTACATGCATTCAGTTACTTCCAAACAATGGTGATAAGACATGGCATTTACATAAATTTTGGAGGAATCAACAAAAAGAATGAGCTTTTCTGACTTTGTATTGGGTCAAACATTAAGGACATTTAGAGCGTGGGTTCTTATTTGATTCTTTGCAAAAAAGAAAGCTAAAAATGTTTTACGTCCAAACGATTATTCTGATCAAAATCTAAATAAAAAAATCAATCACAAACAAATTGGTCAATGACTGTAATGCATTGAAAATGAACAGCAGAGGTGGGTAGAGGTGGGGCAGTGCATCAGGGCGGACTTCTTGGCAATAC
The DNA here is from genome assembly GCA_015082035.1 of Chaenogobius annularis. Classification (NCBI taxonomy): domain Eukaryota; kingdom Metazoa; phylum Chordata; class Actinopteri; order Gobiiformes; family Gobiidae; genus Chaenogobius; species Chaenogobius annularis. Next base: position 318,503 of record BJKM01000124.1, on the reverse strand, counting down.
ACATATCGATACAGGGACGCATATCATTTTAAATCACGTTAATTTATTTAAAAATGTGGAACGATCCTGACTACCTGCTGACTACTGCATTAAGGCTGAATGTGTTGAGCTGAAAAATTATATTAAAGCCATTTTGCACTTTTTTGTTCAACATAAGGAAAGCATACATTTTGTAAACTTTTAAGACCCTTCTTTATAGCTATACATGTATCAAGATACCATCTTTTTTGGGTTAGATTTTAGGGTTATATTTTGAATAAAACAGTGTTTGGGAAACTACTACTGCTACTAGTAAAAGTAATTGTAGGAGTAACTGGACGTAACATCTATTTTGTAATTTAAAGGAAATGTAAGGAAACAGAACATGAAATGAAATAATGCACAAAATCTGGCGTTTTCAAAGGATAAAGCACAAAAATGTGAAAACTGAACCATATCTGAAGGAGAAACACAAATGTTCATTACATATAGTAAACATGAAGCTTGTCGCCTGTAGACTTGATGATAGACTAATGAACAGTTGTACATAACAATAGCATTCACAGCTTTAGTCCCTTGTGCATGTGAATTCGTCCAAAGCGAGAAATCTCAAAGTGATGTTTCCTCTCGAGCTGCGATACAAGTAGACGTACAGACTGTGGTAGAGGGATTCAGAGCAGCAGCAGTTAGCGGGCCTGGACATATGGGGCAGAGAGAGGGGAACACATCTGGACAGGGATTAGGACAGCTAAAGAGGCTAAAAAAGGAGGAGGAGACAGAAGGATTGGCTTAACGCTGGCAGAGGGGTGAGGGGATGGTGTGAGCGAGGGTCTTACTTGAAAGAAGCCCGGGGGCATTGGTCCTCCTGGCATGCCGTCGTTGGGTGGCATGTTGCCCATCACTGGACTGGGGGCAGCGGCCGCACTCTGCAAGAACAAACAAAACAACAGTTAGCACTTGATATGTGTGTGCAAAGGATCAAAACAGCCACAGGACAATAGCAAGGATTGGAGGGGAGTTAAAACAATCTGGCCTAAAAATAGATCAGAGAGCAAAAGGCAACTCTGTGTGGCACAATCATTTTCAACATGAATTTATCATTAAAAGGAGGTTTTTTTTTGACAGTCAGGGACAGTACAGTGGGTAGTATCAGTAGTAAATGTGTAGCAACAGAGACCTAAAGTGGTATAAAATGCTTATTACAATTATAAGATGGAAAGCAATAACTTAATCAAGTAATTATACAAGATAGGTGTAATTGTGAAGAAGCCATCCTCTTTTGATAATCTTTAACACTGCACTACTTGTAGTAGCTGTAGACCTTTGTCATTTAGTTGATTAATCAATCAATCAGACCAGATTTGTTAGTGGACAAATTATTTTACGGGATTTAAAAAGATTTATATTCACAACAGTACAAAGGAGAAGGCATGCAGTGAGTCATCTAGAGATTTTGGCGTGAATTGTGAGTTTAACTTATAAACACACTGTTTACTAGTGATTTTCTGAGTAAATGATTTTAATTGCGTGATCTCCTCTAATATCGTGGCACTTTTGGAACAGACACATGGTGAAATCATTGAGATACCTAATAGTTTTGAGATCTTTTGCCTACACAACACGTCATGCCCCTTCTAGTCGCACAGAGCACATCTTCAGGTGACTGCGGCTCTAGTACTCACAATTAAAAATGAAGGGTACCACTGCAGTCACCGATTAGTTCATGGTGGACACAGAGCAGAGAGTTAAGGCTTAGGGGGAACTTGCTTGTACTGTTCACTGCCCGACCACAACAGACAGACAAATCGATGGAGCCTTTTATAGAACAGGCTGCATGCTAAAACAGGGCAAGAATCTGTCAGTGCGCCACAGCCGTAAGGATATGAACGATGAGGGTCTGACAGAATCATAGCATGTCTCCAACTCATAACACACGCTTTTGGTCCGATTTGCCAAGTCTAGACGGAAACCATAAACCTCTGCGCTACAGTAACATCGATAAAAATATCAATCATATACTGTTTTATCGATGGATATGAATATAAAAGGTGTTACATCACTATCTACCGTGTCTGAATACTGGTTTGAACATGTCTCCTAAACGTTTTTGTTTTGTTTTTTTACTCAATTATCGTGATTTTCAACATCAGGAGGAGACAGATGTTCAGTGCTCTGGTTTTCTTTAGAGGCAGTCAAGTTAGCTCCGATGCTTTTGTCAGCGCATCATGAAAAAGAAAAAAATGCTCTAAGAATGTAGGGTCTGTTTGGATGCTATTTAACAATTCAAGATTGAAAAAGCAATAACAAAAGAAATAACAGAGGCTGCAATGCAGACAGATGCAATTGGCATACACTATTGTCTATGGTATTAACTAATTAGTATACGTTGACTTTCTAGTGATAGGGGGACTGTAAGACTTCTCTTTTTTGGAGTATTATATTAATCGATAATTGTCATTATTCTGGTCACAGACATCACATCATAAGAACTGTGCAAAAACTGTGGTAATCGAGGGTTATATTTGTGATCATTTTAGGAGCAAAAATGTATTATTTCTTGAGATAATTACGATACTATACTCTAAAAAGTAAACCTGAATGTAAAAAACGTTCTGTCTCTTTATGTGTAATTCAACTTACATGCTATCATTATTATTATTCATATTTATTTATTTTATGATTTCATCTTTCAGAACATTTGATTTCAATTAAAATAAAACTTGTCACAGATTAGAGGAACTGTGATCTATGAGACAATTTGAATACGAGTTTTTTAGTTTTTCACTGTTATAATTTATTTTGTCTTGCCGTCTGTTGAAATAACTTCCTTGTGAAATAATTTAATCGAACAATTGTTCAATCAAATGTCTTCTCACAATAATAACAACAACACTAACACTTGATATCGTGACATCCGATATCTATAGGAAAGTAGTTTGTGGTAAATGAAGTGGAAGAAAGAAGCTTATGAACAAAAAAACAAAACACTTGAATATATTGAGCGTGTTCAAAAATTGACGGGGCAAGACAAAAGACTCAGCAGAGAATCCAACATAAAAAACTAGATATTAGCTTGGTGCCCAAAACAGTTTCTCGAAAACCTGCAACAGTTAACACAATAAACCCTCATGTTATTCCTAATAATCTATTTATAAAATGTTGTCTCTGGTCTTGCCACACTCCACACTCTTGCACTCCAATCCAATTCAGAGCAATCTCCCTATGACCGACTCAGGCACTCACTAACAAAGCCCTGGGGCCATGACCAGATGCCCTCCCACAGACTCCCACAGACTCCCACAGACGATCCACAGACTCCAGACTCCCACCGACTCCCACTCCCACCGACTCCCACCAGACTCCACAGACTCCCACAGACTCCCACAGACTCCCACAGACTCCACAGACTCCCACGACTCCGACTCCCACCGACTCCCAGACTCCCCCGACTCCCACAGACTCCCACAGACTCCCACAGACTCCCACAGACTCCCACAGACTCCCACAGACGTCCACAGACGTCCACAGACGTCCACAGACGTCCACACACAAACACACATACTGCAGGGACACATGAGTAACAAGGTGTGAATCTGAGCGCTGCAGTGTGGACATGAACATAACCACTGGACTCACACGGCCAGATCGAGACAGACATTTATACAAACAGGACTGGTAAATAACACAGACAGAGTGCTCTTTGAAAGGGCAGCGACAGGTCAGTGAGTGGAGAACGGTCCAGCGGAGGAGGCAAAATGTGTGCAGAGGAGTTATAATATGTCAGTCTGTTTAGAGATAAGCTTTAAGACACACACCAATGCACATAACACAGTTTTAATGTTTGTACATTAGACAAGACATTATTGATACTCGGGCTGCAACAATAACTCGGAATAATGATTTAATAGTTTTTAATAATGTCATATTTTTACTTTTATCAAGTAAAAATCTGTTTAAAATCATCTCAAAGTACAGTAGAAATAATATTACTTGTCAACTAATTGGAAAGATATTTGCTGTCTAAAATCATTGTTAGTTGCGCCACTTAGTTAGTAGCTAAAACGGCTTTCCTTTGGACTGCTCTTCATGACTGGCCAAACTAAATCTACTGGCAAAAAAGAACATTTTATACGTTTGCAGTCGAGTATTACCTTTATTTTTATTATTTATTTTAATCCACCCATTAACTTAAACTACACACAGACATGAACCACCACAGTAAAAGACTTCAATGGTGCATTTTGTGCCCATATTTTGAAAACATGTTAGAGATCGGGTTAACAAGCTTAATTACATTTATTGGCAAAGAAGTCACAGACCTATAAAAGTAAAAACTATTCAAACTATAAGTGGCCCATGGGAGGCTTTGCCTTGCCCTTTGTCCAATCCAAATGTCTCTCTGTGCTTCAGAACAGGGGCGTAGCATCAGGCAGTTCAGATAGTGCAGGCACACTGGGGCCCCAGGACCTGAGGGGCTCATGTAGCCCCTTGATCCTCCCCACAAGGTCATTGTGCCATTTATGTTACGAATTGTTCACATTGCTACGACTATTCACGCTGTGGGGGGATGTATGTATATTGACCTGTTTTACACTCTGTTTATCCCCACTCCATGACACAACATGTGAGTACTGGGTACATGGCCACAACCTTACACAACACCGGTTTACAATACTATTAAAAAACTATTACTACTCAGTCAATATGTGAAGGACTAAAAATATTATTCATACATGTAACTTTTTTGGTTTAACGAGGCACTGATTCTTTAAGTTAACATTTGACCTGTAGAAGGTTTCTGTGACTACTAAAAGAATTCCATTTATGCAATTTTATAGTCCATTTTATGTTCTAATTTCAATATATTTATTTAGAAAGGGGAACAGCCTGACATCACCATGCTTTAGGATTATTGTTTAATCTTTGGGCATTAGCAAAGTCCGAAGTTTTCAGTTAATCAATAATTTAGGTGACAATATAATTGTAAGGACTAAAAACTGATATTTGTGACTATTTCAGAAGCAAAATTAAGTCATTTCAATCCAAACTATGCTTTTTTGTGCCTGTTATATCACAATAACTTCACTTTGGCATTCAGAAAGTTGGATTTCATAAAGCTGGTCACATGCTATTGGAACAGTATTAGAATGAAAGAAAATTAAGAATTTCATTTCATTTTCTTATGTGTCAATTATCATGAATCGTGACACTAAAATTAAATGTTGTGACATCCCTACTGGGCATGTTGTTAAATTCTTCAATACCACCATAACTGTGTACTACTCACCATCCTTCAAATGCAAAACTGCACATTTAACCACAACGGCTCTGAACATATCGCCGGATTATGCTCAAACCCACGGGCCATGTTTGCGTGTGTGGGTGTTGGTTCATCCCAGGGACACGGTTTATGTCAGACAGTGGAAGAAGAAGGAGCAACTTTTCTCTGAGACACGGCTGACCTCAAATAGACCCAATTAAGCGTTTCGACTGCGAGTTATTATTGAACATCGGGCCGAAGAAATAATAGGATGTTAAGTGGTGTATTTTTGCACACACACACACACACACACACACACAAGATGCTGGCCCGAGCAGCTGTGGAGCATCAGAAAGTATTATGTGCCGTGATCAGCGTAGAGACAGTAGGGTTCAGAAGACAAAAGAAAAGAAGGTAAAGAGGAGTGAATGGCAGAAGTGGTACCGGCATGTAACTACGTGTGGCTTGGATCCGTGTGCGCTGTGTGAATGTCTCAGGTGAAGCGGCAGCAGCAGAAGCAGCAAAAAAGGGCCCCTTCTCCGTGTTGCCATGACAACCCCGACCTCAGCTCCAGCTCTCCAGTGCCCATTAAAACCCTCGGGCCGTCAATCATCAGCATGGCCAGAGCGCGGTGAACGGGAGAAAGAGAGAGGAAAGAGCGAGAGGGGAAAAAAGGCAGCGAGAGGAGAGAAAATAAAAACAAGAGGAGAATGGAAGAGATGGAAACGGAGAGGGGAGTAGAAAAGAGACCATGGGGTTTGATCACTGACCTGTTTGATACGATCTTACTCCCTTTACCCTCCTTTTATCGGACAAACAAATACAATAAATAATAGTGGACTCGAGACCTCACTAGAGTCACTTTCACAACTACATGTCTCTAAATTCGGCTTCTTTGTTTCACCTTTGTTTTTAAGGACCGTTTGTGAAGCTCCAAGACATTCAATAGTTGATATTATGACATTGAATTGTGTATCATGGCAGAGGGCTTAACCATCCTGTTTCAAAGTGCTATAGGTGTCCAGTAACTTCAGCATGGTCCCTCAACGTCACAAGATTTGCATGTTTGAGTCACCTGGTGAATCTAAATTGATCAGTACGAGTGAATACATTTATTTTGTATTTGTGTGATTGTATGGCTAAACACCAATCATGAGATAGTAAGAGTGAAGTCTTGAGACATTTATATTTCTGCTGTACGTTTGAAATGAGTACGGATACGCATGTTGTTCTGTTCAACATTTGGTCCCTCTCCACAAAGCTTGTAGAGGCGTAGCAACGGAGCAGTTCACGTGTTGACCACTGGGGACAGTAGTGAACACAGAAAACAGAACTAGCAGAGGTTTTTGTATTCTTGTTTGTGACTAGAACAAGGTGCAAAACAAATAAATGCTGCTCTCAGCTCATTTTATTGAGTCTTTAAAAAAACTAAATAATTAAAAAAAAAAAAAAACATTTTTGTTCGTATGTCTATTTCTTCTTTTTTGTCAACTCTCTAACCGACATTGGGCTCCCTCTGGTGGTTATTCAACAGAACACAGATTTGACATTAGCGCTAGTTGGAAGTATAAATGCAATGACAGTAACTACACCGGATCCCTCCAGAGGAGCTGGAGGAAGTGTCTGGGGCGAGGGAAGTCTAGGAGTCCCTGCTTAGACTGCTGCCCCCGTGACCCGGCCCCGGATAAGCAGAAGAAGATGGATGGATGGATGGTAACTACACTTGAAACAAACTGATCTGCATAAATGAGCTTTAACAAGAATACATGTTTTTTTTCTCACAGAAAGTTTAAAAATATAAAAGTTATAACTCATCATCCTATACCATTTGACGTGATCCTCCAGAGACGATGGCCCCATACAAAACCATATATTTTACCAAGTTTGACTTTGAATATGTTGAAAATTGGATCAATTAAAAATCAAATAGAGTGGCTATTTTCTGTAGTCAAATGATCTATTATTTGTTCTGTGGCAGTGGTCTGTGAATGCCGCTTAACACAAATTGGATCGCCTTGAGAACTAACTATTCATGTTTCAAAGCAAACCGGAGGTGTTTATGAAGGTTTATGCCATCAAAAGGTTGTGTTTGTGTCATGTTTTTATTTCAATACAACTTACTGCAGGTCGGTTTATTTCATTGAATTTTTTTGTTTTTTTCCCACTCTTTGAATTAAAGTTTGTTTCAACTGTCTGTTCTATTGGGTTGGTTGGCTTAATACAGTCCATAGACCGCCCTGATCAAAAAAATCTTTACACCAAGGAAACATATCAAAACATTTCAATTTTCCCAAATTGTACATACATTCTGAAAACGTAAAAAGAATCAACAAATTTTTTTTTTTTCTTTTCAAATCACACATTGCACCAAAAACGACATTTGTTTTTCCCTCAAAATTATTAAGCCAACACAAATCTTTCATACTTATTTAATGTAATCTTTCATACTTTATGTAATGTAAAAGGGTGTGGTCTCTACCCCTTGCCTGTGATCCACTCTTGCCCTCAGTGGAGGGGAGTTAGCCAAGCGGCCGGCTGGATGGCCCACAGACAGTGAGTGAGCGCCTGTATCTGAGCCGTGATCAGACCTGGGCTTCCAGGGGGTAATGGATCTGCTGTTATCTGGGTCCAGACAAGCCGGCCTACACACCGCTACCTGCTGGCCACAACAACACTGACACCACTCTGTTAGTGCACTGCGAGGCTATGTGGGAGTTCAGACTTCCCAAATCTGCCAGAACCTGCTCTTGTGCCTTATTCAACACACAAATCTATAACATTTACAGATATATCACAATATCAAGTCAGTTATGTGCATATAATGTAAGATTTGTCCTTGATGCATAGAACAATTAAAAAGTATAGGGAATAATCATATGACATGGAAGCGATTGGCAGCTGAATAAGACAGTACAGTGAAAGGCATTTCATATTATTCTGTTGAATGTTTTAGTTGCCCTTTGCACTTTGGTTCAATAGTGCAGTCACAAACAATACAGTAGCCTATATAGAAAAACAACAATCTAAACAGGTGCCTTTTGAAAGATGCTACGCACATACCCGAGATTGAAAGGCTAGTTACTCCTCTGCATATAAAACAGTAAGGGTACACATAGCCCTACTACACAACTAGAAGGTGGGGAGTATCTCAGTATAATTGTGTCTTGCGATATTTAGCAGGCGTACCTCGCACGTAAGGTAGCATTTATTCAAAACAGGTCTTTTGACAAATACTCCACTTGTGCTACTAATAAATCCCACCAACTAACCATGACCATATTGAAGTCATAATCTGTTATCCACCTCACCTGTAGGTGTTCGTAATATTATGGCTGATGAGAGGGGCAAAAAGGCCATAGCTTTTCCTGCATGCACATTAGCTAATACACACTTACACTGCCACCTTCCCATAGCTCCAGCAGCTGTTATGTCAATCAGGTGAATTAATTACCAGTAAACAAATCTGTTTGGGATCCCCCACAGAACACACCAATGAAAACAAACACACACACACACATCAGACTTAACACAACAAATGAAAACAAACACACACACACACACACACACACACACACACACACACACACAAACACACACACCTCTTTCTCTTCCACCACTTCTCTACAACTCTGCACATTATCATCTGGGGCTATGTAAGCCAGAAGAGAGCCCCCAAGCTAACCGTGGCACCGCTCGGAGCTGAAATGCCCAAGGGGAGATCACTATGGCTGGGGAACATCAGGCAGCTCTTCCCCCCTGCTGCCTGGAGCACCTGCCTTCTCTTGTGCTGCTGCCTGCCGGGCAAACCAATCAGAAACACACACTCTACCTGTGAGTAGAGACAACACGGCACATTAACAAGGCATTTGTTTGGGTGTACATAATGAGACACCTGAAGCAAGATGAAGGGAAAGAGCATCTGACTATTATACATGTGATGAATCTACGCACATATAACAAGTGGACAATTAGATTACAAAGTTGGACAAATGTGTTCCTAAAAGTCCCATGGTTGCATTATGTATTTAACATGCATTTTCTCTTAGTGTCATTATACATAACTGAATAAATATACTTGTTTCGTTGTTTAACATTTTCAGACGCATCATTTCATTTTGTGGCACAATTTGTATAATTGTAATTATCGGCAACAAAAATAATCGTCATCATACCACCATATTGTGCAGGAAAAGAAAGCTACTTACTTCTTCTCTTCTAGATTTTATTATTATAAGTGAAAACTAGACGAAAGTACAATACATAAAATGTATTCATAATACTAAAATTAGAATTCTTAATATCCATACCATTTGAAACTGTCAGCAATTTTAATAATTATCATGAGATTATCTCAATTATTTTGGCCATGATGATTGTGTAGTAAAATATCAATCTCATCCCAGCCTATTGCAGAGATTGTGATAGCAACGAGCATGGAATTTTCTAATTTTGCCCGCAAGAGGAATTCTCTGGATTTATGTGAGCTCACAACCTCTTGAGAATCCATCTTGTTCGGTTCCTACTGATTCGTTTTCAGTCCGCTCCATTGGTAAACGGGCCAATCACATGGCATTTAGGCCCACTGGCGGGAGTGGGACCAATCACAGAGTAGCATTGTGGTTTGGGCGGAAGTCAAAACAAACGGAACCAAAAATATATATTATGACGGCGCTGATGGCGGTACTTCAGCATATTTTAGGAGTAATAAGGACTATTTTGTTGTTCAAAAACGTGCACACAATGGAATGTTGTACATTTGTGGATGAGAGCGAGGAGTGTCTTTTTCTGAACACTGGATTTAACACAATTTAGATTTTTCTGCTTCTTCCGCTGTTGTGACGCTTTAACCAATCAGCAAGTATTTTTTTAACGTGATTCATGTAAAGAACTCGATTCAGAGTGAGACACGGATCAATCTGGAGTGAGGCAGGCTAGGAATTTTCAGCAGTCTAGTGTAAATAATAGCCAATATATGACTGAGGCTAGACTATATTCAAAACAAGCATCATTTCATTTTATATGCTCAATAAAAACAAGCTTTCCATCCACTTGCAAAGCTGTCAACTTAAACAAAAAGTGACATGTATAAAACGAGTAAAACATGCATTAAGTGAAAACCCAATTGGTCTATTGACATAAACACAAACACACGCACATTCACACTTGCATTTATTGGCCGTGTCTGTGCGTAATGACCAAAGGTTGGATATGGCCTGCTGATCACACTGGTGACCCCTTCTAACCAGTCGCCCTCCCCCCTTTGCTACTGCTCTTTAATTACAAAACACTGCACATACATAGATGCACACGTAGAGAGGGGTGTCCAGCCTCCGCACCCTCACCCGTGGCCTTTCACTCCCTCATTAGGCGCTTGGTGTTGGGTGGAAAACTGTGAGCGAACCAGAAGGGTGTCGCCAACATGCTGGTCGGCACACACATAATTACAACAAAACGTATACATGGTTGAGTGAAAGAGGCAAAGCTATAGGCCTAATTGAAGGTTATTAATGCTGCTAATTAAGGAATAATGGATCTCTGTAAAGAGTGTATGAAAAAAGGTGAGGTTACAACAGTCACTACGTTTGCATGTACACCATAAAAACCGGATAAGTGGCCTAGTCCAATTTAAACAGATTTTTTCTTAATGCACGTAAACCCGGGAAGAACTGTACAATCGGGGCGCCATGACTCAAATCTTGAACATCCCAGTAACACATCTCGGAGAAGTGTGTGTGTCCGTGTGTCCGATAAAGACAGGAGCAAACTAGGAGAGGCGTTCTACTGCACGGAGTAAGAAACAGCCACAAAAATATTAGGGTTTGAACACCTGCCCACTCATTTATGATCCGCGGAGATGAGAAAATGTGATACCTCTACCGCAGATTAGCACGTATAGTTTGGTTTTGATGCGCTGTATTGAAATGAAAGTAAAAAGTACCTTGAGCTTTGATGCGTTTATTTGCGCCGCGGAGAACAGAAAGTCAAACCCTCAGCATAATTTAGATGTCGCATCTCTATGTTGGACAAAAGTGTGGTTTTATGTATGATCGCTGTTCGTATTAGCAATTATAGTTGGTAAAGTTTGGTGCAAATGCGAAAAAATCAGACATCCCTAAACGTCTCTCAGCCGCCGTTCCCACCTACACAGTTCTTTTAGCTGCATGTAGACTGGGACCTACTGAGTTTGTTTTTTTAGCGCACTCTGAGATCTATATGTAAACAAACAGGATTAACCACTGGTATAGTAACCGATGAACACAAAAGCATTTAGTATAGGAAAAAACTGTGATGTCGTTAGTTAAGCAGTAAGCAACGTCAATTAAGCAGGTGGAGATCAAATTTGAATGGCTTTCTCCCTAAACGCAAGTAAGCCCATAGTCTAAATGTGTCTACTTGAATGTAAACATATTGCTTTGATGGTCATTCTTGCTATGGCAAAGCTTTTACTTCAGTGCATCTCCAGCAGCGCTCCGTGCCATCCGTGCTCGTCAGATCAGACAGGTTAAAGAGCAGGTAACACGGAGTAGATCATCCACAGAAAGGCCCCTTGACAGGTGATGGCACATGCAGCCAGCTCACATCCTTCACTGTAGTGTAAGATAATGAATAAGACAAGCAGTGGATTTCTAGCATTCTTATTCTTCAAGTGTAAATCTATGTCAAGCTTTGTGAGCCAGTGGTGCAGTGGCAGGGTCACATGTCTGTCTCTGTGTCAAAGAGCACCAGCGTCTTTCATCAGCTGCTCTTTTACACTATAAGATTTGTCAACATTTACTCAGAATGGACCCACACGATATGTCACATTTTCTCCACAACTATTCAAAGCTCCTAAAAGTGTAGTTTACATCACAACTTAACTTACCTCAACTATTTTTTACCGTTCCATTACTTATTACATAGGACATTTCAAAGCACAAAAAGATAATGGACACAGAAATTCAAATTTTTAGTTATGATGAACAAATATCACACAGTAAGAAAATAAGAAAATGTCAGATCATCTTCAATGCATCATGTAAAACCAATTTGGACCATACAAGTAATCAATAATCATATGTAAATGTAAATGTGATCATAGATTGTGTCTGAATGCTCTCAGCTGTCTGATAATCCCAGACCTCACTCATTTTAGCCATGGAATAACTTTCACACATGCTACTGTTGGAATTTGTTGCAGAAAAAAAACTTTGCCAAGATTTAATAATATAACATAACACTTTATCAGCCAGACCTCCTACGGGACCATTAAAAATGAAAAGAGTCTCTGGCAACCTTGTTAGCAATATCTACCTCCTCCTTATTCTTTGGCATTCTTTCATATTCTCCTGCTCACTCTTTTCCCTGCCTCTCATGTTCTGTTCACATAACTGGATTTTATTTCTGCCGCGCAGAGAAGGTGTGAGATGAAAAAGTGCGGGGAGTGCTGGTACAGTATACAGTGAACATAAAAACAGCAGAGAAGAGCTTTTTACAATGAAGCTATGCATACTCAACAAAGCCTCAGGCAACGTGTGGACCTCAAAGGCAAAGTCAGACGTCTTTAGCTTGAAACCGTTAAAGTAATACCATATATTAATCTGCATAATGGGCTAATAGTGAGAATATGCAGGGTAAATGCTACACACAGGATAAAAAGTAGGTTTGCTATCGCAACTGTACATATACTATTGCTGCAATTTTAATAATACAAGCTACAAAAGGCTAACATGTATGTTTAGAGCAGACCAGATATTTAAAACCATCTCACGCCAGTCTGATCCACTCACCCCATTTCTATTTTCGAGCCATGGGTGTGTTGTGTGAATGTGTGTGTGTGTGTGTGTGTGTGTGTTGGCCAAAGCAGGAAGAGGAGGCAGTCCCAAAGGAGCAGTCCTCCTGAGCGCCAGACGCTGGGGGGCAGGGTGTGCGAGACACAAATGAACACACGTTACTAATTTTAATTTTTCAATCCCAGAGCCAACACCATGTGGACCACCTCCGCCTGTAGTCACCACCAAGAAAAAAGATTAGGATAAATTTAAAAAGTATCACCTTCGGATAATTGTGTAAAACGACCATGATTGTCAGTTTGCTGGAATTTTACTTCATATCGTAACATAAGTAACAAAATAGTGGCGTTTCAGCGTAGCATCTTCACACATATGCATTCAATACTAATGCCAAGTTTAGCACCAGTCAGCTGCCCCCGAGTCCGGGTCTTGGGGTTAGTCCTGCTTTGAGATTTTAAACCCAGTGGCCTTAAGGACCCAGGAGCCAAACAGCACCTCATTTCTCCAGTCTCCTCTTGCCAGACACAAACAGCAGCATGAAGAGAAGAAGGAGAAGGAGGAGGATTTCCCAGGACAATGGTTGGTCTGTAGGCCCCACTGAGAGCCCTGGGGCATGCCGCGGAGACAAGAAAATGTAAGGATGTTAGGAAAAACAAGACAAGAAGAGGTCAGCAAGAGCTCGGACAAGCGAGTAAATAAAAGCATGAAAAAAGTGAGAGCACAAGAGGCCAAATAAGGGAGGAGGAGGTATAAGAGACAGGGGAGTATTGGCACGAAGCTGATAAGCAGAAAATGGGATAAGGGGGCGCTGCGCCTTCCAGGGGCCGAGCAGGAGCAAAACGTGTTACTGCTCTGGTTTACATTTCACTCAGTACATATTGTTTTATGTGTCAGCGAATGCCCGGCTTATGACATCATGCAACAGGAACAGGCCAAGAGCAGAGAGAAGTACACTCAATCTTTTGTTTTACTCGTAGGAAGCCCCGAGGTGTAACACATAAATTATTAAGTTTGTAAAATGATGACAGAATAATGACAAGACACACCCATGACTGCTTAAAAGGACGCTTTGACCCCAAGTTCACCTTCTGTTTTCACAAGTAACCACAAGTTGTTATTACAACTAGACCTTTGGCAAAACAAGACCACCCACCTGGTAAAAAACAATAAATGATAAAGATGTTATTAAAAAGGTGCTGTATCTGATTTTCACAGTCTTAAAAACGAGAAAAACAGAATCAGTTTGTTTTAAACTCTTCCTCACCAACCTATGCATCCTTAGCATTCTAATTATTCACCGCAATGAGTTTGTAAATGCTTTTCACAACTTTCAGAAGCCAGAGCAAATTTTGCCGACACAGTAAAGCTAGCAAAAGCTAGCATGCTAAAAGAACACTTCCTGCTTTCCCGAAGAAGAAAACACTCAATATTAGATGACAACAGAGCAGAATTGACTCATTTTCACCCAAATAGATGCTTTTACAACATAGCTGTACTGTGGCAACCGATTTTACCTTATTATATGTAAAAAAAATCGAGGTCAGCTCCTTCCAGCTGCTTAATTGAAATTGGTCTAGCAACACTGCTTTGTAAATATGAGAATTAGTTTGCCACCATTTCTCACGTTATCTTTAATTACAGTGATCTCATTGTATCTCTTTATCCGTTTCTCTCGCAATTTGACCCTCGACCTTTGACTAAACATGCAAAATGGCATAATTGCTGTACCAAATGAAAGACAAAATGCTAGCGTTCCACTGTGCTGCGTAGACTGATATGCTTTTTACCTGACTACATCAATTAGCCCCTCCCCCAGTCCTGTCACTAGGATACACAGGAAGATGAACGGCCCAGGCATGACCTCTTGACCTCCAGAACACCAGTCGACACGCTCCCCAAGTTCAGGGGCCTGACTCACTGCACACAATGATATCCGACATTAACACGCGCTATTTGCATTCTTGCTGTAACTATTGGGGTTGCCAGGCAGCCTTTGCTTAGCCTGCTGTAGCTTGTTGTGGCGCCTTTTTGAGAGATGATTTAAGCGTCCATGTCAGTGACACAAGCTTTTGGAAGCCAGACAAGAGTCTTCCTGCTTGACTTCAGAGGTCAAAGAGTTGAGACTTCCTGGGTCGGGTCTGCACTGTCATAATAACGGCACATGACAAATATTTACTTAGGGAGGCAAGAACACAGGGAACCACACTTTTCTCTCTCGCACAAGCAGGAAAGTAGGCATGGGCAACTCTCACCAGTGTTGCCATCAATAAATAAATAGAGTCTGACAGAAATATCTCCAGCATGGTCTCAGTACATCAGCACATCAGCACACACACAAAGCAGAAAGGGGAATGACACACAGCACACAGTAAAACAAGGATCAGCAAAGACAAAATGTGGAGATGTATGAAGTTGCTGGAACCCAACCAAGGTGAAGGTATAAGGCTGTCTTCACAACATAAAATACCGGTATTGTTTAAATTATAAGCATTATAAGCCCTGTACCTGACTTTGTCCAGGAAAACTCCTTTTGTCTCATACACTGTGTTATAATAGCAGCTAATCCAAAAAAGGAAAAAAACCTAAATAAATTATATTGTATTCTTTAATTATACATTATTATTATTATTGTTATAGTGGGGTGCACGGTGGCAGAGCGGGTTCTCTCCGGGTTCTCCAGCTTCCTCCCACCGTCCAAAGACATGCATGTGTTAGGTAAATTGGCAACTGTAAATTGGCCCTTGTTAATGAATGTGAGAGTGAATGGTTGTCTGTGTCTATGTCTCTGTGTTAGCCCTGTGACGAGCTGGCCACTGTCCAGGATATTACCCCGCCTAAGGCCCAAAGGCACTGGGATAGGCTCCAGTCACCCATTGCGACCCCTAATGGGAACAAGCGGTAGAAAATGAATGAATATTATTATTATTATTGGAGAACAAGCGTAGACCTAATGGGAAAATGATATGAATATTATTATTATTATTATTATTATTATTATTATTATTATTATTATTATTATTATTATTATTATTATTATTATTATTATTATTATTATTATTACAAGATATATTATCATTTCTGTCCAGTCCTTGTTGGTTGGGTGAGTCTGTGGCATAAACTTTTTCACTTTTTCCTGTTGTGGTGCGGCCTTAGAGGTCGTACTAAGATGGCAAACAGTTAATACTGAAGGATGTTTGTTCAAAGGTGCATAGGCCTTTCAGACGTTTTAGTTGTAATTTTCAGGATCATTTAAGTTTGTTAAATCGTACTGTGTTTTGCAAAAATGTAGTCTTTTTGCAAATCCAATGTCCAAATAAAAATGGTATAAAACAAAAACTCAAGCTAACTCAGCAAATATTGTTAAAATGTTTAGCCTTACACCTTTTAAGTTGATATTTGGGATGTCAATATTATTTGGTTAATCGTTAAATGAGATTATTCAGGTCACAATATAATTGTAAAAACTAAATTGCCTTTAGAAGTAATATTAAGTGTTTAACTAGTTCAATCTATATAGTCCAAAATGCATCTAAATTTTAATCTCAATTTATATTGTCATTGATAAAGTTTGATTACATAAAACTGGTTACGAATTAGACAATGGGAATGAAAGAAAATTCAAGATTTCCCTGTGGTTTGGTCATGGTCTCAGTGTTCTTGTGTAATAATCTAGTATAATTATATCATGATGTGATAATAACATTTTATATTGTGCTATCCTAGTTTAGTACTTGTGCTAATTTTCCTTGTGAATCAGTACAGTTTTCTGTCTTTGCATTTTTGTATTTTTTTTAGACAAAATAGTTTTTTAGATTTCCTCTTCACGTGTTTTCCAGGGTGCTTTCCTCATTTGCCCCTACATTCTAATTCATCTCTTTGCCCCAGACTAAGCACAACCCCCCTGTGTTCTGCTCCTGTCTCCACTTCTGGTTCTGATTTAGGGCTAACCTCCCCTTCACATTTCCCCCCTCTTTGTGTGTGTGCAAAACGATCCTGTAGCGGACCATGTGCCAGCGCAGCCTGAGACTGGCCTCAGTGTGAGCTGTGGTTAGAGACGCACAGCAGACATATACAAACAGCATGTAGCGCCCCAGATCTTATCCATGAAGACACGCGCTCCCCTTCCTCCACACTCATTAGTCAGAAAATGGATGTGATTAGAGACTTAAGCACCTGGAGCTATGCAATGATATATTACGCAATGTATGTCACAAATAGATCCATAATATTGGCTTTTGCAGTATCACAAAATCTGGTCAAGACCCGATTAAGATTTGGTCAAGTCCTGGTTTCTATTGCTCAGGTTAACCCATGTTACACAGGAAAAAAAATTGCAATAATATATCTAATTGAGATTAAGTATTGTGATGGCAATTAGATCAATTCATTTCTTTTTAATAGATTTATTTATGTTTTAATAATAGGATTCTGTTCAAAGATCACATGTTAAAACACTTGCTGGAAAATTGACAAAAAGACTGAAATAGGTCCATGAACTGACAAACTAATAAAAGAATCACATTTATTTCAAAACTTATGTTTGAACATGAACTAAACTACAGTGTCAGGAGTTTTATACAGAATAAGGTTATTTTGTGATTTGTGGAGGAATTTATCGTACTTAAAAAATTGCAGCTTTTGCGATTTGCTAATTGCACTTCAAATCATTCAAATTTGATTCAATTGCAATTAATCTCACTGCCCTAGACCTTATTACATTATATATTACACAATATATTCCTAGTTTAACATATTTAGTGTTTATTGTTGAGGGTTATAAAATACTTTACTGACCTAATCCAGTTCAATATATTCATCACATCACACATTTTATATTGTTCGGCCACAACATTCCCTCACAGACGCACACTGGAAAACCAACCACATCTCCAAAACACACAGATTTGCAGCGAGCCCCTGGAGCAGAGCCGGCAGCCTTCCAAACTCCACACAAACATGGTGCATTGCATTTCACAGTGGTCCCTCTGCAGGTAGAGTAATGCAGTAAATGCAAACACAGGCAAATAATCCAGTCACATCAGCGCCACTTTCACTGTGGGTCACAACAAAGGCCACAGAACTCATGCCAACACATCCCTCATGTGTCTACCCTTATAACACTATCATACTTTTTTTTTTTTGCTCTGTATGGAAAACTCATTCAAGAAAAAATATTAAAAAATCTAAAGGAAGTCATTTGCTTGAGTTTTGGCACCAGTGAGTTCCACCTCATTGAACTTTATTACATGCTTTTAAATTAGCAACTGGGAAAATATGTATATATGAAAGCATTATTAATTGTGTCTTAAAATCTTGTTCAGTTGTTAGAGTATGTCATAAATTGCAGGTACACATGTCAGTAGGTGCTAGGCCATATCAGTGAACATAGAAAACAAGACAAAGTCTGCACACTTATGCAAAAACTGCATTTAATGATACAACTTTTGGATCACAAATGGATCATCATGACCTGAAGAAGATCCATTTGTGATTGAAACGTCTGATTGAATGTATTTTTGGAGTAAGTGTGTTTGCAAGGCTTTGTCTTGTTTTCACTGCATTAAGACCAAATTTCAAAGCTAAAATCAATCATGATCACGATTCAGATTCAACAAATTTGTTTAGTTGAGTTGATATTTTATCCCAAGAGAATTGCCCACTGTAGATGTAATTGCACTCCTAAATCCGGAAAACCCACCTTTTCTAATAAAGCACTTAGTTAACAGAACAACAATAACGGATTTGTGTTGGTTTCCAATTGATCGTGAGAGAGTGTCATTATTGGTGGAGGACTGGCCAGTGGACCGGTGGTGACAGAGTGGTCACATATACAGTGTGATCATTAGGGTCATGCAGGATCATTTACCCAGATGCTTCCCTAACCTTTAACACACAGTGACCTTCTGCTCCTGGATACGCCTCACACGCCAGCCACTCCCTTCACCATTAAACCAAACCACCACAGGACGACAATGTTCAATATAGTGATTTATCATTTATCTCTCTATTATGCTGGTTTTTATTGTTGTCAGTAAAGGGATAAAACTCTTAATATTAAAAGAACTCAACAATAAAGTATAAAATAAATAATAAATTAAGCAAGATAGAAGTACAATGAGAATTTGAAAAGGTGTGTTGCGCTAGGGTTATGAAAAAACATGATCTGTAACATTACAATAGACATGACTTTCCCATGTTATTGAATTGCGATGATCTCAAAATGAGCTGTATCATTATCGAGCTCATTAACAGGGTTTAACAAGCTTCCCTTTTTTTGTCCATTGCTTAACTTGATCCTGCCTCTGTGTCTCTTGCACTGTTTTCGATGTTTTCCTACTTCTCCCTCCCCCAATAGCCCTTAGCCAATCACGTCCTGGTGTCAGCTCAGAGAAGCTGTTGTCATGGCGACGGGGCTCCAGTCTGTGCTCTGTCCCTCAGGCATCCCAGATCCAGAGAGCAGCAACAGCATTGTGTTTACGGGAGAGAAGACAAGGGGACGCAGCGGCTGTGTTTCTGGTTTTGGTGATACAAAGTATAGGACATATGATTAACAGTACAGCAGGCTCAGTGGAAGTTATCCCGTTTTAAAACCTTATTCTATAGCTGCGTAACTAAAGAGCTGCTTTTGACAAGCTGCTTTTTTACTCTGCTCTGGTATTTAACATCCGCAGATTATTTTACATTTTGTTCATTGTAAACGGCAATATTGATCTATAATGACAACAATAGAAATGCTTTTTGTTTATGTTTTTATTGGTTAAAAAAATATATATTTTAAAAAGGCTATGTGACGAGAACAGAGAAGTGGGCGGAGATAAGGGGTAGGTGTAAACAGAGATTTTCTGGAAACTCAAGCCTCAAATGCAGAACAAAGCAGGAGGACTCAAGCATGCATGAATATAACAAAAAAATAACTTTGAATGAGCTAGTGAAGTGAGAACACAGTTATAATATGATTAAGAGCTCACAAAAGTCATTTTACATAATGGGTGCCCTTTAAATAATAGTACACCTGTCTTCCATTGGTGGTCCATTTTACCAAGACCACTATCAACATATTGCTTGCCAACCTAGCCGCATAACTAACATTTATTTTATATACTACTATCTGTAAACACTGAGAATGCTCAAACGCCCTTTGGTTTTCTTATACATTCAAAACCAAATGTGCCTTTAAGAAGAGATAACCTTTGACACTGGCCTAACCACTCAGTGTTCAGAATGTTACACCTAATATTTGTCAACTTTGAACTACAAGAAAACGTCGATTCAATCTGTTCTCAGTCAGTATGATGCAAATGTCCTGACTACATGTATTTCGGTGTGGATGGATCACATGACAGACACACAGGCATCTCACACCACTATTCCTGGCACCTCCGCCCAAATGGTGACCTTTTCTGGACTCCATCCCACACACACACACACACACACACACACACACACACACACACACACACACGCACACACACACACACACACACACACACACACACACACACACACACACACATCCATAATCCTAAAGCAGCACACAATCGCAATCACTTTAGCCTAAGATCATGTAACCAGCCCAAAACATTTGCACCTGGCGTGGCCTAAAATACACACAGGCATATTATAGGGCAGCCCCATGGTGAGGGGTTCACTTCATGTGTAAGTCTGAGGGCACTGGGCTCATTAATTACATTTTGATAACTCAAGATAAATGAAAGAGCTTTATAAGATGACCAGACCGAGCCAAAGACCAACTGGAAGGGCTGTCAAGCTAAGTGAAATCAGGGCATGGACAAATAAGTTGAATATTGCTGCTTCATTAATAGCGAGGTAAACAACTAAAAGAAGAGTGGTGCTACTTTTCAATTTCCTGCTCCTATCCCTACACGGGCTGCTCACTTTATTGTTAGGCGAGGTTGGTTAAGCCCCCTTCAGAATCAGACTCTGGACAAGCAGCAGTTGGAGGCTAATCCGACTGGTGGACTGGACCCCTCCCCTCAAACTGCGCAGCGGGGCTCGGCTGATGAAAGCACTGCTGATATGAGGGACATGAAAGGCATTGTCGAGGCAAACATAGTCACAGACGCTGCAGACTTTTCAGAACTCTACAACAAACTGTTCAAGACATTAAAATATCACAGCATTTGTGATTTTGCTCAAGGCCGTAGTTCATCTTCAGCAGCAGATATGACTATTCAGGCGCAAAGGAACTAGATTTTAAGTCAGTGGTTTACTATAGACTTTCTCAAACATCTTCCAGCTCGTAAGTAAGTGGTTTTGTTAAAAGTAACACTTACAGTTACTGCAGTGTACTGTAGTTATGGTATTTTTGGCAAGCAGTTTAAAACATATATTCAAAGTAAACATCTTGCGGGCCTTATTGTCCTTCACCTCACTATTTCTTGAAATATTTCAAATTTGTGCTTGGCTAAAATCTCTTGTCTGGAATATTCCATTGAGCTCGTCATCAATGAACGGCCCAACAACAAAATGAGGTGAGACTCCAGTAAAATGTCTGAGTGGAGGGTAAACGTTATGTGTGTGGAGAAGGCCCAAGGCGGTCCAAAAGGATTTCAGCAGAAGTGCCCTGTCAGGAGTTTGCATTCCATTACAAGCAAGATACATCTGGAAAGGTGAACTTGACCATAGTTGAGCTTTAAATAAAACACTGCATTAAACTAAATGTTGAAGTCTGAACAGTTATCTCAATTATAGCGATCAATCTCTGTGAACACAATTAACAAAGAGAGCAATGAGATCTATTATACTTCGACTTATAGGGTTTTCAGTGTTTGTAAACAGAACGCCTGCATTCTAAAAGGCTGTTACTGTATACGCTGGCTCTAATGCATTTTCAATGGGAGAGTTAGCATTAGCCGGGGCAGTGTCTAGGGTACGGTGAGATCTGAGGCCATAGACTCGTGCACACATTGTGTATTGCTGGAACATCTTCAAAATATCAGACTATATTTCTCACATTCTGCTGTGTTTTCTAAAATGAGGAGGAGGAGAAGAGGACGAGACAGGTATTGCCAGAGTGTTCTCTTGCCTGTGAACGCCGTTTTATTCTTCACAAAGCTGACTGTTGTTGACGTGGCCAATAAGCATACATTTTTATTATTTAATCCATCTGTGGCCATTATATTTTTAAAATTGACTGCTGAATGAAATGATAGCCAGGTCAATTGTAATGAAAACTAAATTCCCTCTCACAGGAATATTTTTGCAAGTTTAAACATAAAAATACAAGTTTAATCGAGATCATCGTAAAGCACTTTGGTCTTCTCTGTGTTGTTGTAAAGTGCTCTATAAATAAACTTGGACTGATTGATTGAGTATGTGACACACACTGGCCTGTTCAAGCATTTCTCAATTATATCTACAGTTTACAATTGCGTTGCCGATGGGTGAAGGGTTCTGGAGTGAGAGAGACAAACTGTTTGAAGCTACTTTATCAAAACTGCTAGCTGACACAAATAATACATTATAATGTACAAGTCTCCACATCAGCCACGGAAAGGACTATTAGACAAATATTTTAAAGTAAGCCTGTTGTCATGACAACAAGAAACATAAGAGGGACCTTAAGGGACAGTCACGCTAGATATTTGGTCCATCAAAGAGACACTTGAGACAGATCAAACTGAATCAAAGTTAACCATGTAAGGTATTCAAACAATGATTATCAAGAGAAATACAGGAAGAACTAAAGAACAAGGACAACATAGAACTGAGCTTGAAGGTTATAGTTGGCCTATTTTAGTGAAGCAAAGAACTGTAATCAAAGAAAGCAAGTATACAACTAAATGAAATGAAAAATGGGTGAGCGTGTGAGATACTGGGTGACTAATAATAGCCAATTGTCCTGTAGTGTACAATAATTGATTTATAAGATGGTTAAGGTCAGATGCTCTTGAGACAAGTCTCTGCAGTCCCTACACTGGTACAAAAAGTACAAGGCCATGGTTTGTGGCCACTTTCTTGTGATGGAATCTTTTAGAAACCAAACTTATAAACTAATTATTTGTTTGCAACACTTAACATTGACAGTCAAGGACTTGTGCAGTGGTCAAGAGCATGCTGGGACTAATATCTACTGCTCCTTACAGACATAGTCTGAGAGGGCAGTCTGATCTGGAAAGCAAACCTGTGTGTCCATCCTCAAAAGTCCCCTCCCTGTAGCCCCCTCCCAGCACCGACACCGTCCCGCCGCTCCCCGCAGCCTACAGCCTCACAGCAAAGTAGAGAGCAATCCCTTGGTGGGTCAACCAGATTAAACTGCCACTATAATCCGCTTGGCTTTCACCTCCTTGTCCTCAGCCACAGAGAGAGAGAGAGAGAGAGAGAGAGAGAGAGAGAGAGAGAGAGAGAGAGAGAGAGAGAGAGAACGAGAGAGAGAACGACAGGGAGAACGAGAGGGAGAACGAGAGAGAGAAAACGAGAAAGAGAACGAGAGAGAACGAGAGAGAGAGAGAACGAGAAAGAGAGAGAGATAGCATGGCGGGATGTTGCGGGTGGAGAAATAAAATGGTGAGCAAGAAACTCAAAGGAAAACAGAGGAAGGGCAACGTGAGTCAAAAACAAGGAGTTAGACAGAAAAGCAGAAAAATGGCAGAGCAAGGCCCAATTAAAGGCATAGGAAAAGAAGAGTGCAATAATGACTCTCATAAAGGGGAAGATATTAAGGACGAATGAGAGTCAAATAAAGTGTGTTAAGAGAGACAGCGATGAAGGACAGCAAGCTAATCCTAACAGAGCGCATAATGAACCAACACCGGAAACATGTTTTTTCAAGTATGCCCTTCGGTTTGTCGACTGATTTGATGTGAAATCCAGAGGAAATGACAATCTGACACTTAAGACTTATGTGCTCACAAGTCTAGCACGTTTAACTCGACTAATGCTAAAAAGACGAGGCGATTCCTTGTTGGACGGCAATCTCCTTTCCCTGTCTTTAGTAGTTAAGACAACATTTTCACAAACGTAATGACGATAGAAGGAATTGGTAATTTTTTGGGGATACTAAAACAAACTCTGCCCAGATAGTGAATATTCTGTGTGAACATTTCAACAAGACTTGAATGTCCATGTCACCTTTTCAAAGAGTGGGTAAAAGTCAAAGCAGACGTTATTAAATGCGGTGGTTTGGTTTTATACTTGCAGTTCCATTTTTAACTAAACAACTTTCTCTACAAAGTTGTTTACTTTTGCAATTGGGCCATTTTGTAAGTCAGGGCGGCAAGAAATATCACAAACGAGTCTAAATCGCAATTTGAATGATGGCAATTTTTTTTAATCCTTTGCAAACTACAACATATCAAGTTGTATTCTGTATAAAACTTGCTAACCCTGTACGTCAGATCTCTACAAATATGAAACGCAAAGGATTCTCCTCTCAAATGATAATGGACTCCTGGAGTTGTTTACAATGTGCACATATATCACGTATCTATTCGCAATCGCAATACTTGACTGACGTGAAAATGAAGGGGATGCGCTGGAGTCAAAGAAGGAGAAGCGGAGGCAGTTAAAGAGGGTATATCCTGGAAGGAAAGGGCCATGATATATGAGTAGGCCACTTCAAACACGCAAGGGGAGGGGCACTACACTCCTCCAATAAACCCACAGGGAAGAGCAGCACAGAGACAGGACACTGATTTAAGTAAAAGGAGTGATGGTAAGACCAGATAAGGTACAGGCAAATTAGGAGCCAAACAACCTGATGTACAAGAACACCTCACAGCACACAAGATATGTAACATTACACCTGCTGCTACTATTTAAATAAGAGGACACACATCAGATACATCATGGCACAGAGCAAACTTCATGCAGTTTAACATTAGCCTGATGCAATATCACACACAATACAGGTAGAGGAAAGTAAATCTGTTTCAAACCTGCTCGAGTGAATATAAAAACATTTTACATTTTTCTGGCTGAATTACTATGAAGTGTAATTTTTGATTCTTCAGATTCAAAAAGACACAGATTTGTTTTAAAGTATTTCAATCATAGTTTGTTTCCTCTCAGGACTCCAGCAGAAGTGTTCACTTGTGGTCACCCAGAGCCTGTGCGTGCCCCTCAGATGTGATTGATGAGTTCAGGAAGAGGCTGTTGGTCAGAGGAAGTCTCGTCTGGACCAGCCTTCATCTACACCTCAGCCTCCTGCACATCTGCATGCACTCAGCTGCTCTTACAAACACAGAGCAAAGCCAGTGCGAACACGCGCTGTTGCTCCTGCTGTTCTCTGTGTAATGTGTTTCCTCAGAGCGAGTGCTGAGGCGAGGTGAGCAGAGCCGCTCAGGACCACTCTACAGTTTCAGCCATTGTGAGCCAGCATGGGGCTATTTTTGACAGCAGCTATTACAACAAATAATTGAACAGCAAATGAAGACAAATGATATGATTGCAGTGTGCGTCCCAGCAGTCAATCTGCTATCTAGGTGGTTCCCATTCATAGCCATTGATCAGCTTCACAATCTAAGTAGCAGCCCAGGAAACTAAATGGTGGCGATCAATGCCATTTAACAGATTATTGACCGGTGACTGGTTGCTTCAGATCAAAATATAGAAGGAGGGGGCTGAAGAAATAAACAGAGAGAATAAAAACATATAAAATGTGAATTTCTTTCATGATGATAAATGAGGGAGAAAAACACTGAGGCAGCAGGGGAGAGAGGAGAGGTCACACTTTTATGTGTGAATGTGTGCATTTAATGAAAACGCACACCTCAAACAGAAATAAAAACATATATTTGAGCAGAAAGAGTCTCTTTACATGGACTGTTAGTCTTTGTACATAACTCAGTTTGTGTGCTGCTTTGTGTTTCCATCAAGGCTGCACCTGAAATGCCCCAAATCAGTTACACTTGAGCACAAATATCAGTTTGCAAAGAGACAAAGAGAGAACCCAGCACAACCAAACTCCTTTAAGGGAAATTTACACTGTAATTAAATATTTTTTAGACTACGGGTCTTCACGTGTCCCTCATTGTTGCGCAACAGATAAGCGAGAGTGTCTTTCTGTGACTTATTCTTTGTGTTTCTGATCTCATGAAAATGAGAAAATAAATGAAGATTGTGTCTTGATGCCTGAGACAGTGGTGCAGTGAGGGATTGCATTGACATTTATGTGAACGAGTGAGGAGGGTGCAGAGGTTGGGGCTTAACAACCATCCATGGGTCCCAAAGCAGTGTTTTCTACACGCAGTAGTGTGTTACCATGGTGACAGGGCCCGGCTCGTGGCCGGACTCAGGAGACCATGCGTTTGTGTGTTATCTTCATGAGCTGGGATTGTAATATGTCCTCAGCGTGTAAATGATGTTCATCACATGAACGCCGGAGTGTCTGTGTGCTAAAGTTTTCCACTATGGACTTTTAAAAGGGCAGCAGACGCCAAACTTGTATCTGCGGGAGCGGTATATGTGCCATGTGTGCCATGCGCGTGGGTCTGTGTGTTTGTGTGTACAGACTCACTGCTCCTGCCTTTTCTCAGTTCAGCAGAACCTCATTAATTCAGCAGGAATGGAAATCATTTCTGCGCACTGTGCACAGGAGACAGAAAGAGATGGAGAGGAAGACGCTCAGGGGGGGAGGGGCTCCAGTGCTGTGGGGGTGAATACTCAAATTTCTTAATTTTTCTTGGCTAAAATTATTATACATTTTCTGTAGTAATTTCATGTTGCGAACAACAAGCATGTTGATTTTGAAACATAAGTCACAAAGGGAAATCAACTCCTACAATACTGGGATAATTCCTAATCATAATAATATTACAGTAAGATCTAGTCATTTGCTCGACAACTCCAGGGAAATAAGACACATGTATCACAAGCGGCAGATCTCAGATGTTTTGCTCTAGTACTTAACACAAACCGACAGGACAAACATCAAAATACATCAAACACCAAGATGAAAACATTAATAAAAGGTAATCTTCCTTATGCAAAGGCAGATGAGTCCCTCTCCATCCCGCCATCGCTCCATCCCTCCATCGCTCCATCCCTCCATCCCGCCATCGCTCCATCCCTCAATCCCTCAATCCCGGACTCGCCACAACACAATATGGAGCAGACAGTAATCTGGCCATGCGCTGAGAAGATTACAGCGTCGAGAACAGTGGAGCACAGAAGAGAGCAGCTCCTTCAGCCGCACAAAACCAGCCTTTCAGTGGGACAGACACAGGCACACGGGCGGCAGGTCCGGTTTAACTCCACCTGCTCAAACCCTTAAAAGCTCCCTTTCTTCTACATTCTCTTGCCCTGAGATTTGCACAGTGCGGGCCAACAGCTGGGTGCACACGCTCCTCCAGTGAAAGATGACCTTTAGAGAGAGCAGCCCAGTGTAGTGTGTAGTGGATCGCTCCGTCCCAAATGTCACTTCCAACACAGGGATCTGACGCGATAAACACATCAGTCAGGAAAGAGGAGCGGGACAAGGCTACTACAGTGTGCACAAATCATGACTATGGATTTTCATATTTCAACTATGCACTCAAACAGACTGCTCAACGTAAAGGAAACAGATGTGGCCCATTTATCCAGTGAGCTTAATCATGTGAGATATAAATAACTGATCTGAAGGCTTACAGACAGCCAGGAGGTCGGGAGTTCACACATCACAGTTGTTGCTAAGAACAGGATTTGGACTTGCTCTGGCCCCATACAACAGCAGGGCCAGAGACTGACCCTTCACTTTAGTCGGGTCAATAGCCACTGACCACAGGGGGAATGAACACCTCACACATAGAGGAAGAAAATGTGTTATGGGATCACATGGGACACAACACTTCCACAAACTTCCTCAAACGTGCTCAATTCTCATTTCTCCATGAGCGTGGTTTTTGGCACGTTCTTTATACAGCACAAAGGTAACGTACACGTGCTTTATAAATGAGACTTCCGGTTCAGACAATTTAGTTTTGTTGAGTCGTAGTTTCGACCTGGCTTTATTCCTTGACTGTTTGAATGCTCATTCCTGTTAGTTATATTGCTTTAAAGGGCTGCACTGTATACCGCAATAGTAGCGATATCGCAATATTGGCTGAAGCAATTATTGAAATTGCAACATACTAAATGTATCGCAATACACAAAGATCTTCCATGTAACTGAAATTCACCATTTTGATTTGTTTTTATAAAGTGTAATTCAAACCGTTTTCAAATATCGTATTGTATAGTGTAATATCGTTACCGCAGCACTTAACAGCCATATCGCATATCGCAATCCTTTCTAATATTGTGCAGCTCAACTTTGAAAGTCCCAAATGGTGATACTTAAAAAGTTTTAGACTGGGGTATAACTTAGGAGGGCAACGTTGCAACCGTTCAGAATTATAATAAGACGTGCTCGGATACTAAACTAAAAACAAATCTTCTCAACACAACTCCTCTCCAAAGAAAAGATTGTAGAAGGGCAGTGGGCAAATGCTGAGGCTGCAGACCTGGCTGATGTCTTTGCGCCGAGGGAAAGTTAACGGGGTAAAAGTATAAAGCCCAGGAGGAAGAGGAGGAGATGATGAAGGTGCTTGGGGACAGAGACAGACTCAAAATGAAAGTGTAGTGATAATAAAGATGGGAGAGCTGCAGCGCTGAAGGAGCCAGGTGTGGCAGCAGTCACAGAGGTAATCAGTGGGCCAATGGGGAGTCATTGTACTCACAGTGAACAGGCTGCTGAAGTACCTGAATAAAAATAATCATTACGCTGCTTTAAAATCACTGTCTGTAAATATACCCTGGGCAGCAGTAAGCCACTCGCGGTGCCCGGCCATCGGCGTGCACACACACATGCTCTATAATAATATGTAAATACGCATGCAAATGACACAAAATGCAAATATATTGGAGTATGTTTCTCTTTGTAAATGGAGAGCAACTCGGTCGGTCCCCTGCTGGTTCTTTGCATCCTTTCTGTCATTTAAAAAAAGCTTTTAACCGAAACAAACTGTTCTCCAAAAATAACCCAGCCGGCCCAAAGCGCGTTCATTATCCCCCTATAACTTTTAAGTGTTATTTTAGCAGAGCAAACCCCGACAGAGACATGAATTGGCTCTCTATTCCTTTTCTCTGTGTTGCTTTTGGAAAACAGGGATTAAGTCTGCATTTAAGAGAATTTAAATTGCAAATAAGGCTTTGTAATTGTTTTACTCTTTTAATCCTTCGTAGGGAGGGCTGTGGTGTAATGCAAAGTTGAGACATGGGCGAAAAGCTGCATTCATATGGGGAAAGCCACTTTGTTTCAGTAGGACTTAATAAGGGACTCCACACACACACACACACAATGCCTGCTGCTGGTGAAAGTGGTTTATTTTGGTGGAGTTTGGGTGCCCAGCTGGTACTTGAGACGGGTGGACTGGCAGTGGCCTTCAGCAGACAGCCGCCACACGCGCGCACTGTGCCAGGCAGACGGAGTGCCAAGCCGCGCAGTCTGCCAGCGACAAGCCTGCCTCTGCCTCCGACAGGGAGAGGTTACACTGAAAGGGTTATGTTAGGTTATCCTACTGTTGACTTGGGTTTACAAAGGCATTCAGGGGCATTGACAATACAAACCACTCTGGGATTAGGCAAAAACAACCATGGCATAAACTGTCTACAGCAGTTTAAAAAAGAAACACAATCTCAAAAAAACAGTTTGTTTACATGCAATTTAAGTTTAGATACATACTGACAAAATCAGAACATGAGAAATCTGTGTGTTGGTCTTCTCCAAACCTTTTAATGAATCAAATGTGTTCTAATTCTCTAAGAAAATGTTTTACTTGCTCTGGGACCAGCCTGACCATTTGAGTAACCATCAGCAAAATTGTGGACACAACCATGACCATATATTACTCAAAACTTTGAAAAGTCCAGAGGGTCAAATCAACATTGGGCAAGAGGAAATTAAACTTGAGTCAGTAAATTTCACCCAAGACAAAGTGCCCAGGCAAGAGTATGAAGTCTTTGACAGACGATCATTAGATAACATCCAGAATGCTTTTCCTTTTGATTGTGATCCATAGAGGTAAAAGAGTGGTGAGATCTTTATAAAATATGGTGCATTTCTAAAATACATTTTGTTTACATTATCACATTGAGTAATGCAATATGACCTATTCCTTCTTATATGTCTATGAAAAAATTATGCCAATAGCATTTTCCACTATTTCCAAGACATTGTGTTCATTTGCTGCAATGGTTTAAATTTTATGGATGGTGATGTTGCTGCTAAGAGGGTATTCATGGGTAACTGGGTTACGGAAATTAAATTGGAATTTGCATGCAAGCAGAGGAAAGTTAGTGCTGCAGGCATTTGGCTTTTACTCTAACTTTGCTCAGGCACATTTTGTGCCGTTTGTGCAGCTCTGGCTGATCGGATGAAATGCAGCTTGAACCAAAAACTTAGACGAGACTTCAAACTAAATTCCCCTTTTTGTTCTGGTATAGTCATAGCGCCAATCCTTCCTTGCATATCTCCTGCTGCCACTGGTCTGTATGTCTCCATCTTATTGTCTTCCTGTCTATGAGCCATGCTGAGAACATACTATCAAATACTATGGAGCCACAGTCAAAAGTCACAGTTTAAGAATTGCCAAAAAAGGAATATACAAGAAAAGAGGCGATCACAAATAATATTTGATCTTCAGGCGTGTACTTCTGTCACTCCCCGACCTTCAGCCAAACACAGAAGCACAGCTTGAGGGCAGCACTTTGAGCTGGTGCTTTCAGGTATAAGAAAGTTATGTACACAGACAAGAATCTAACAGCCTCTTTATGTGTGAATAAAAAAATGTGCGCAACAGTAGGTTCATATCATGTTGTGACAATTCTTCGTTTGTTAATGCAATTATATTTGGCCAATATTGTTATACTTCATTAGATATAAACAAACACCTGCAGTTGTGGTGAATAGCAGAGGTGTGGCAATATACCTGATAATGATGACAAAGACAATTTATTGTGATTTTTATTTGACTTTTGTATTTCAAAACATTTAAATAATTACTTTGTGTTTTTTGACGAATCATAACATTAGAAACATTCTGGTATTGATACTGAATGATTCTCTGTGAAAGTCTTGTTGCTTAATAACTCACAGTTTAACTAATTTGAGTAATAGTGGTCTTGTTTTCTTTAATCAACTGCGTTCAGCACTTTGGGAACAGTCTTGTTTATAAATATGTGCTTTATAAATAAAGTGGACGGATGGACAGTTAGTTTGACCCAGTATTGACATTGAAATCAACTGAAATGCCGCCTCATTAATATACGTAGATAGATAGATAGATATCTTTATTGTGGACTTGTGGTCCATATAAAAAAAAAAAACACACACACACACACACACAAACACAAACACAAACATAACATACAAAACTACAATAAAGAGGCCCATAACCTCTCAGCTGAGAAGAGACGCAGATGGCACTGTATTCAATATCAGACAACAATAAAATCACACTATTTTCTGAATTGTTCAGACGACACATTCATTCATACATTAGGTTTCTTAAAACAGCTTGCAGTGTATTCACTCTTGAGGAGACAAAATTTCACTGGCGCTGGTCCATCTGGGCTTTTTTGACAAAAGTCTCTTGTAGGTCATATATATATAAAAAAATTGAAAATAAATCTATTTTCTAATCCCCCCAGTATATAGTGGATTTGTATATGTTGAATTGTAAATAACTTTAACCTAACGTCTTTTCGTTCAGCTTCTAGACTCTTCTAATTGATGTGACAAACAGTTTGGCGAAAGTCTAAAATTGGAAACCGTCCTTGGTCTACCCTTGTGCATTTTTCCTTAAGATTACAAATTTACAACCTCAAATTAATCTGTTGTCTTGGAAATACTACATGGCAATACTTTGGAACAACTGTGAACACAAACATTCAAAATTGAGAATTAAAGCCCGCAGACCACACTCAATAAAAAACAATGACAAATGTGTAAAAAAAATGGAAGGCACAAGGAGACCAGAGGATGTATCTGGATTGTTTATGTCTCAGACAATATATTTAAAAGGGTTGGGTACACCATCTTTCTGCGTTCACCTTCCCTCCATCCCTCATCCACCCCATACGTCCTGTTGGTGGTGGCAGTGTATTATGGATGTTATTATTATTCCTGTATGTCGTCATGTCGCTCGCCCCCGCTTCTCTCCTTCCTCTGAGCCATAGAGGGAGAGAGAGAAAGAGCGGGCACTGTTGGCACCCGGCCAGATTACCCAATCAATCTCCTCTGAGAAAAAAGGTGGGAGGGAGGGGGGTGCAAGGAAGAGACAAGGAGGTGGAATAAGAAAAAGAGAAGAGAGTCTGCTACGGTAACAGAGAGAAAGACCAGTTACAGAGTCAATGGTTTGTTTCTTTTTGGCCTGTCTTTGACATCTATACAGGTGGGCAATATATCAAAATGTAGATAATATAATGAGTGTTGTTTTTTGAAGATATGCACACAAAAAAATCATGGTGGAAAAAAATAGCTGATTAAAAATAATGTTGAAGCTACAAATTAAGGCGATATTCATTCACTTTTGTGATTCATTTTACATTTCTCATTCGTCTGATAATTAAAACTTAAAATATAGGGAGGTATTCATTTTTGTCAATAGCCCAGCACTAATTCAAAGCACTGAAAAAATATGTTGCACGCAAAGGAAAAGATGAACATTTTTTTTCTTTTAGAATTGACAGGTGAAACGAATAAAACTATGTTAAAAAAATGTATTTAAAAAAAAAGATCAGTATTTTGAAAGCACAATATTATTAACACATCACAATTTTCCTTGCAAGTCTTGATTAGCAACAGGCAACAGCAAACAGTATGATGCGGCGCCGTGACAAAAGGCTGAGGGTTCAACGGTTGTTTATAGAGAGCCGCTCCTCCTCGTGCCACCTGTTACTGTGGTCAGAGCGCACAATGACGGTCGGACCCTCTCACCAAGTCCCCGGGCAACAACCAACAGCAGACAACAGCTCAACGTCAAACAAAATGTGCTCGTCTGGCAATGCAGCCGAACATATTCACCTGGTTTGATTTACAGGTTTTAAGAGCTTTGTGAAAGGTAAAACAGTGAACGAATGAAGACAGAAAATATAAAAGGTAACCAAGCATTCTTTGGTTAATTGATGATCAGGATTATTCAGGGCAAAATAAAATCATAAAAACTAAGAACTAAGTACATTTTAGGGCTATTAGTCATCTAAAGACATTTTTGACTGACTAAAGACAGGCCTTGCTGTTGGATAAGTCTGAAGTGGACAGTAGTGTGAAACTGGCAAAAGTTCTCAAAACCTTCCAGTAATTTTACAGAAAAGTATTTGGAAACAATGTATTTATATGTAAAAGGGTAGATTAAACTCGCTCCTTCATTCCCCAATCTTTAGATTCCTCACTCCATACCCTCTATTTTCTGCTGCTGCCCCATATAAAATCTGCCAATTTAATCATTGACCAATTGATCGACTGAACGCGATAGCGCCAGGAAACTCCAGTCAATCTATACTACAAAAAAAAGAAAGTGATTTATCTGGTTTATGTCACGTTAACTTAACTTAATGATTCAGAAAGTTGGATTTCATGACATGCTGAAGGAGTGGTAATGAATAACACAATGATAATGAAAAACAGATTGTGAGGTCATGAATAACAACAACACAACAATGGTAACACTATAAGTTTATATTGTGACATCCAAAACATTGAATTGGATTAAAGTACAAAACAAACCACGAAAGGAAGTTGTCATTAGATTATTAAATTGTCATTTTAAATCTCAAGCAAATTCTTTTTTCTTTTTTTCTCGTGTTTTGCAAAAGCCGGTGTGTGCACAAAGCAACTCATCACAACACATTTCACTTGCGTTGTGGACACGGCCTCATTCATGACAATTCGCATCAAACGAGCCGCAAGGCCCAGTGGACTCAGAGAGTGACGCACATCTTGCACTAAATCTGTGACCGTCCCGGGGCAATGGGCAGCAGGCGCAGATGTGTATAGGGTCGTGACCGCTGTGTAGGGCAAAACTAAATGTCTGCTAAAACATGCAAGACTGGATCGTTTCCTCAAAGTCGCTTGAATTCAGAGTGTCATTTTTATTCTTCTGTGCAACAATGTACGTTTCCAGCTTTTCAAAATTCATGCTTTCTTCATTACAAAGTTGTATTCCTTTAATCATTCATATTGAGTTACTAAAGACACGCCATGTTCTTATAATCAAACACATTACCTTAACAAAGTGCTCTTTTGAGAAGCAGCCAATTTGGAGAACAGAAAGCACAGCATAAGAGAATATCTTTAAAAAAATAAATAAACATGATTAAAAGGCAAAGTGAAGTAGAAAAGACAGAAACATAACTCCCACAATTAAGTCGACAAGAGAGACCACTTAAAATACTTTGGTGAGGTTAGAACTGGAGGCTGTGTCGGCGGCTTGTGTAATAGTATCACCTTGCAAGTTTGAAGTGGATGTATTTATTTGCATATGATGTGCGAGAGTAAAATGCACACGAGCTTGAGTGGCTATCATAGCACATTCAGCAAGCCAGGGGTGAAGCCAAGAAGCGCCCGTCCAACTCGTCAGCAGCGGCCTGCGGTTCTGGGAGTGAGTCCAGGGCTCCAATCCCAGCACATTCCCCTGGATTAGCTGTCAACCACATCTGAGGATTAGCACATTATTCCATTATCTTTCTTAAACTGGGAAGGCCACATCATGTCCCCCAACAGAGGCCAGTGGGACCAGGCTGAATGATAGGTGACTGCCAACCGGCCATGCAGATCCAAACTGAACCAAACCTGAGCTGTAACCAAACACTTAAAAGATACACAATGCAAGGCTACGAGAGGGCTGCACAATACAGCGTCGCAAATGGCCAACACAATAAATCTAATGATATTGCAATAACAGCAAGGCTCTCGTCCAGACAGAAATTTACCATTTTTAAAATGAAAATGTAGAAAAGGTGTTCCTTGATTTAGTCTTGGTTTTGTCTCTGGTTAAGTTGTTGTTAGAGTTGCTCCGATCAGGATATTTGAGGCTGAAATTTTGATCTGCCTGATGCCGATCACATTGACTTTTGATGATATGAAGTTCGATCAAATCTATCTAGTTTATAGGATCACTGAGCTTTCAAAGCAATTTTAGGCACTAATGTGCTTCTGGTCATCAATTAACCGCGTGGGTTAAATGAATACGTATGCCGTTCATGTCCGCGTCGTGCAGCGGTGCGTCTGGCGCCGGGCGCAGCCAAACAGGTTGAATGTAGGAGCAGGCTTTCAACCTCTGAGCAGTTTGGATAGTTTAAGGAAGGAAAACGTGCAGAAGAGAGCAGCAAGGACGACTACAGTGTTTGTGAGGTGCCACTTTCAAACGCAACTTTGACAAAACCATTAAGTGCTCGGCATTTTCACTTTCCATACGCAGCCATTGGTTAAGCTTTACAGCTTCAAAAAGCACATTTTCTCAGCAAAATAAGACACGGCCCATGGCTCTTTTAACGTTTAAGGCTTGCATGAAATGATCGCTTTTTAATGAGTAAATCACCAGTATGTGCGTACCTGCAAACGAGTGACGTCGGTGCGTTCAGTGGATGCGATGGGAAATCGTTTGGCTCAGTCTGAGCGCGTCACTTCATGTGGCTGATAGACGACACATTTGGCTCTGAACCTCTATTATGTTTTTAACTAAAAGACCAGCGGGAGAGCTCGCAGTTCTGTGTTTACAGGAACACGTGGCTGCTCCTTGTTGTTGTCGTCCGCTCCGGGAGCAAGTGGTGGGTACATCGCGGACTTAAAGGACCACATCAGAGCGCGTTTTAAGAGGGTTTCATAAGGAGCGTAACCGACGCAACTGCAATAATTTACAGATCATCTACCTCAAGACAAATGTGGTGACGATGTAAAGTGTGATTGGTCTGATCTGCCCATTTTGTACATCACCGATCACATGATTTTATCCCGATCAGCGGCCAATCGATTGGAGCGCCTCTAGTTTTTATTCATTATTTGTTGAGTCCTGCTTGTGTTTTTTTGAGGAGGGGCTTCTTTAAATTTTGTTGTGCAGATTGTGCAATGACAATAAAGGCATTCCTATTCTGATTATTTTGATGCCGTTTGACTTAAGGCATGAACATATTTGTTTTAACTGAAAACAACTGAAATCATTGTCTCAAAAAGTACATTCAAATATTGCATCAACTTATAGTCATATCGCAATCTTTTCCAATATTATTCAGCTTTCGTAAACGCTACCCATTGTCTTCTGAAGAGGTTATTGCTTTGGTGCCACAGTATGGCATAAATCTTACCCATTTCCTATGAAGACATACAGCTGATGCCAACAGGCCAAGTTACAGGTCACATCTGTGGAGAGGCATTTCCATTCAGCGTAAGCTTTTATGTCAATTTTGGTTCATGTGGAAATACGTTACACAAAGCAATTAATTTGGACACTTAAGCAACAAATTCTGTCAAGGAAAAAAAAATCTTTAACTCCAAAATAAACTCCAATCTCCAAAGACACGACTAGAGCGTGAGCCACAGTCTGAAGCCTTCCTTGTGCCTGTTCCCGCTGCGTGTCCCATAGAGCCGAGTGGGTGTGACTCCTGGGAGCCCTGTTGTTTTTCACTCAGAGATCCAGGGGCCGCTCGGGGGGAATGAGGAGCAGTTATCAGCGAGGGGCCGCGATACAGACTTGATCAGGCCGTGCGTCTGCGGGGACCACGAGCCACAGTTAATCAGAGAGAGACAGACCCCTCGCGGCCCGCGGGATTCGCCCGGCACAACCCTTACACTTTCACTTTAAAACGCACCTACACAAAGACAGAGACACTCACACACACAGACACACACGGACACACACACACAGAGACAGAGGTGGCACAGAGGCACAGGCTCGCTCATGCTTGGTCTTGTACTTTATCGATGGACCTGCCCTTGCCACGCCCTTAGAACTGGCTCTCGCTTTTGAAAAATACTTAAATGCTCAAAAACAGTGTCCTTGAGAGAAGCCAAATTTTTATGTAAATGTTTTATTTGATAGCAAACCCGTTTTATAACCTTGTTAGTCATACTCCATTAGTCTCATTGTGTATTCAAAGCTGTGTTAGCAAGTATGTTTCTCCAGTTTCTTTTTTTCATTTACGACAACATATTACCCCAGTTCTACAAACATTACACCGTCTTCTAGTGCCTCATAAAATTAATTTACTTTTTTTTTTTCTATTGGTCCATAAATCTCTAAATGGTAGAGGTCCAAACTAACTCTAACTCCTTATGAACCCCGTCGGCCCCTGAGATCAGCTGGAGCTGGTCATTTTCTTTCTATGGCTCCCAATTGCGGAACAGCAAGTTTAGGTATTAATTCATATTTTCATTTACTTTAAAGTGTAAGTGTTTTTTTCAACATCATAATTGTTTATTTTCTTTTTTATTCAGGCCATTTGGAAATGTGTAAACCTTTATACTTGAATTCCATGTAAAACACTTTGAGTTGTCTGTGTGTATGAAAGGCGCTCTACAATAAACTTGACTCGAATCTATGTTGTCCTTTTAGTACATGACAAATATGTTGAAATTAGCCAATGCTACAAACATTTCAAGCAGCAGGGGTAGGTCGGCTTTTGCTTTCTCATCTGACCTCTGAACTTGAGTCGCAGGTCAAAGGTCAGAACTATCCATTGAACTACAGCAAAAGAGCCATAAATAAAAGCTATATTCCAATATTAAGACAGTGTTCCTTTACATTGTATGCTATGCTTGTTGGCTAATCTTTCTTAATAGTATGAACACTGCAATTGAATAATGTTGGTTAATAGCTCACAATTGAATTATAAGACCACAGTCATTTGAAAGGGCTCTTTAGTGGCAGACTAATCCAATGGTTCATATTGTCCAGAGCTGTCAAAGCGGAGCCATTTAAGAGCTGACATGCAGGTATCCAGCTGGCCTACCTCTGGAGAAAGGTGTAGGAAATTATATGGCATTTAGATTAATTAGACACACTTGTCAGATTTAATTAACTACCCAGTTTAATTAACCATGTAATTAATCTTATGGTGGTCCAACACATGCACACACACATCAACCGCTCCCCGTACACACATGCACGGTACATGCACAACAAATGTAATCTGCACGGCTGACAAGTGCGCACACTTTGGCTGTCAACCCTCATAAGAGAGTTCAACTGAACGGGCGACAAGCTACAGGCTACACTGGCCTGAATGAAATGTAAGAATAGGCTGGTAATTCATTTCAAGTTTCACTTTTGCCAGGTGGAATAATCATCTACTTTCTAAAGTGCAGAAACCAGCCCAGGGCCAGCCAATTTAGTCATTGAGACACTTCACAGAGTAAATCGGACACACATTTATGAATATATGGTAAACGTACAGCTATTGTAGAGACATAGTGATTTAAAACATTTGAAGTACAACAGAGTCGTCTTTACACAGCAGCACTGAACTGATCACAAGAAAACTTCCATTTGTAAACAGAAGGTGAGTGATTGACTGTCCCAGCTCCTTAGAAGATCACAAGGTCAAAAAGGACATTGCCCTGCACCTCCTGACACGTTCTCTAAACTCACAGCCACAACAATAGTATATCGGAAAGCCAAGCTGCCAGTGCAGATGATGGTGCAGTTCTACACGGCCATCATTGAGTCCATCCTCACCTCCTCCATCACCGTGTGGTACGCTGGAGCCACAGCCAGGGACAAACAGAGACTACATTGCATTGTGCGCTCTGCTGAGAAGGTGATCGGCTGCAGACTTCCATCTCTGCAGGACCTGTACGTCTCCAGGGCTCTGGGACGAGCAGTCGGATCACAGCTGACCCTTCTCACCCTGGACATGGACTTTTGAACCACTCCCCTCAGGCAGGAGGCTACGGTCCATCCGGACCAGAACCTCCCGCCACAAGAACAGCTTTCTTTCCCTCTGCGTTGGACTCATGAACACTTCTTAAACACCTGCCCTTTAACAAATTAACTAATCCCTCACTGCACTTTTCACTTTCTGCACTACTACTGTACATTTTACTGTAAAAACTGTGTATATAGCAAGCCTATTTTTATTTCTATTTTCATCCTATAGTAAATTTAAATTGTTTCTCTAACGCATGCCCTTTTGATTTCATATATGTTGTTTTATCATTGTTTTATGTTGCACCAAATCACTAAAGCAAGTTCCTATGTTTGTGAATCCTGTTCATTGGCAATGGCAATAAACCTTTCTGATTCTGATATATATCACTAATATCACTAATATCACTAATATCACCGTATAGTCATATACACAAACTTGTGTGTATGAAGTTACTATTATACCATTATATGTTTGAGCTAATGTTCTTGTAGTGGCCAGCAGCTAAATGTGCCTTGACCTTTTTGGGAGCTCTGAGTGGACCAATAAATCTCCAGTCCGTGTCAGGGCCTTTCACTGAAGACTGATAGTTTCACTAAGGTTCATAGGTCAGCGTTTAAGGAAGTGCAGCAGCAGCTGAGGTTACTTTGGTTAGGCTGGATAGTCGGGACCAGAGGGACATATGTGATCGCGTAGCTCTGGTGTCCAAGGTAGAGTAAAAGGGCCGCTATAAATGTTGTTTTTGATTATTTTACGGTGTAAAAAGAGATATGACAAAAGGTTAAAGTCAATGCTGATAACGCATACAGTAACAAACCCAAACTATTCTCCTAAATTTAACCAAACCCTAAACTTAACTAGCTTCTTAATTAAAATTATAATCCTGTTCTTAAATGTAACCTCCTTAACTGACCAATCACAGCAGACATCCCCCCTCCGGACTCAATACTCTAGCATTAACCTTCGGGTGCCCAAGATACAAATCACATCTAGTTAAGACTTTCTTTTTACGACCGTTGAAAAATGCTAAAAATGGAAGCCTGAGCATGTTGACATCAAATTTAAAAGGTTATTGGAGCAGGCTATTTCAGACACTCGAATAAGAAAGCGTAAACAGGCAAACTATGAGATCCGCAAACAAGTCAAAACAGGAACCAGCAGCATTATCTCTGCGATCCACCAACTGTGTGGCCATACGCCGACGTGCACGTTCGAGTGACGTGTGTACAATTTGGGCCGCTGCAGCAACAAACAAACAGGAGGCGATGGGTTGGTTAAGTTCACTCACATAGTCATGGAAAGCCTTGGCCTCGCTGGAATGTTCACATGTCTCCCTCCGGTCTGGGGCAGCGCAGTACAGGTCCCAGAATACACTGTGCGTGGAGAGAGAGAGAGAGGTGGTTAAATACACTGGGTCTAAACATAAAGGATGTTACAGTCGTGCGTGTATTTGGACTGTCTGGGAAACAGGATAAATATGGGACAAGAATGCAAAAGCAATTATTCACTTTTTGCTGTTTTGCCTTCAAATTACAAACAAGATCTAGACCCAAAGTACTCAAGCAAAGTATTTGATCAAAAAACAAACCGCATAGTATGTTACTCAGAACTGGGAATGTCAAGATTATTGGGCAAAAAATTATAAAATTGTGTCAATTTTAAAAACAGAATTAAAACAAAATTTTAAATCAAAATGTTGTCCAAAAATAGACCTAAATATAAAGTACTTTTCATTTGGCTGTTTTTGTCATTCAGAATATTATAGATAGATAGTTAGATAGATAGATAGATAGATAGATAGATATAGATATAGATATAGATATAGAGAAATAGATATAGATATAGATATAGATAGGATGTCCAAACTATAGCCTCTTCCTGCCAAATTGGCCCAAATAGCCAAACATAGTACTTTTTGCTGTAAATTGGAAAAATTCTGCAATAAGAAACTAAATGACAAACATTTTGAGGTTATACAGACCTAATGTTCAAAGCCTTATTAAAAGGTGTGGAGGCTCATCAAAACTTTTGAATGATTCACTTGTCATGTTGTCCCTGTGTTAGACAATAGGAATGAAAGAAAATTCAAGATTTCACTGTTGTCTAGTCACGGTCGCAGTACTCATGAATAATCATTCAAGCATAACAATAACATTTTATATTGTGACGTATGAACGTAATATATATTCATCACTTCTGATATGCACTCAAAGCATGTTCGTAAAAATATGTATTATATAAAGTATTATCAAGACAAGAGATCCTTTATTTTCAGTGCTGCAGCGTGCATGGTGCAAGAACTGCAGGAGAATAGAAAATATGCAATTAAAAACCAAGATAAGTAACCATTTAAAAACAAATACCTTAAATCTAACCATATTGATCAATGGAACCGTTATTACTTTCCTTCCTGGCCAATCACATTGCCCCATATTAGCTAATTAGTCCAAGCCCTCTTGTGTTGGGGGCAGCCGAGGCCATCGCTCTGAATGGCCCTTAATTACTGGCCTGAAATGAAGTAGGTGCTGAGGCGATCCACATTAAAGACTTGTTGTATTGATTTGACAGAAAATAAAAAGACAAATGATTGCTGTTGTGATACGTAGCGGTGCAAAGACAAACAGATGTTGTGTTCCTCCCGTGCTGATGCTGGGAATCTCCATGACACCTGATATGACAGACTGTGAAATGGAGCAGAAAATATTAGCTCAACGCCCAGATCTGTCACAGAGTTGTTCACTAGCAGTCTGTCACGTGTTGGTCATTTTGCACTCAAGAGAAAATGTGGCACCACAGTTTAGACGGTTAGTACAAAACGGATTTGACTTTCCGGAGTTATTTGAAGATGTCAATGAAACGTGTGCTAAAACTAGAGCATTTTAACCATGTATGTGACACAAGACATCCATCTTCTTCAGCTTATCCGGGGCCGGGTCGAGGGGGCAGCAGTCCAAGCAGGGACTCCCAGACTTCCCTCTCTCCAGACACTTCCTCCAACTCCTCCGGGGGGATCCCGAGGTGTTCCCAGGCCATCCGAGAGACATAGTCCCTCCAGCGTGTCCTGGGTCTTCCCCGGGGCCTCTTCCCGGGGGCATGCACGAAACTCCTCCCAATGGAAGCGTCAAGGAGGCATCCGGACCAGATGCCCGGGCCACCTCAGCTGGCTCCTCTCGACGTGGAGGAGCAGCGGCTCTACTCCGAGCTACTCCTGTGTGACTGAGCTCTTCAGCCCATCTCTAAGGGAGCGCCCAGCCACCCTGCGGAGGAAACTCATTTCGACCGCGTTTATCCGCGATCTTGTCCTTTCGGTCACTACCCAAAGCTCATGACCATGACACAAGACAAATGTATATAATGTCAACTGGTTTGGAAGCTTAAAAGAAAATAAACATCTCAACTAAAGGATTGAAAAGTCAAAGCATGCCATTAGGAACAAGGCTTTATCCCAGGTCGAGGTTGAAGTGGTGCGTAATATTCAATACTCAAATTACTTGAGCAACTTCAAAAGAAATGTTACTTCTCTAAGTAGTTTTCAAACACTGTTCTTTAAGTAGCTGTACAGTGGAAACGTTTTACTTTTACTCCACTACATTTGAGAGCAGGAATCTGTGCTTTCTACTGGACTACCTTTTTGAACTGGACTGAAAGGTAGAAGTATTTTTGCATAATGTTTTAGACCTGTTGAAATGGCAGATTTATGATGACTTCTTGCCTACATTTTTAAAGTCCTGACTTTGGGCAAACTAAATTGGGCTATATAGATAAAAATGACCGGGTGAAACCAATAATCAGGTCAAATCTTTATCGAGATCATAATTTGATGCTTTAACAGTTCTCAAAATCTGTGTTTTACTTTTAAAGTGATTTTTTAAAAGATGTAATTTAATAACTTAACTTTTATAGATTTTTTTATGCCAAACTTTTTTGTACCTGTACTTTTATTCAAGTAACAAATGTCAGTGCTTCTTCCTCCACAAGCTTTATGTTGAAAATATTAAATTATTTGTACATTTGTACAGCTCCTTCAAATATGATTTATTTATCTGTCCTTTGAAATCAAACCAGCTTATCTATTGTTTTGTCCTTACAATGACATCAACTTACTCTTACTTGAGTAGTAGTTTCCCCACGTACTTTTTACTTCAATTTCTTGGACTACTACTTTGTACTTCTACTTGATGTATGAAAATGTCTGTTTGTTAAACACATGAACTCAAGCGGACAAAATAGAGTGCTAAAAATAAAACGCACAATAACTTTCAACCCTGTGGCACAAGATAGCAACCTGTGACCGAAAATAGCAAAGTTATTAAAGTAGTTAAAGATTAAAACGCAGTAGGTGCCCTGAAGCAGAGAGTGTGCATCGGGGCGGACCTCTAGCTCAGGTCAGAGCAAGGCATTGTGGGAAAACTCTAGTCTATTTCATGCATAAATGTGAGTAGACAATGTTGCCCTCTCTTTCACATGACGTGCATTATCATATCTACTGTCTGCGTTAAAGAGATTAGGAGTCAGGGAGAGCCACCATCGCGAGTCCAATCAGCTGACAGGGAAATGAAAGGGGACGCGGTTTGTTACGGAAAAGACATGCAGATATGGGGCATGCAGTCAGTGCGGCCGATCTAAACATCTCCTGTATATTACTATTTGAACAGCTGACCTGCGCCTGCCCGAGTTCAGGCTCAAATCTCATTCTGGCAACATTTAATCTGATTACGAGCCTAAACGTAAACTTTCATTATTCTGTTATTGCTTGAGGTGATTGACATGCAGAATAGACAGCCCAAATGCACAGCGGGGACAGCAAGAAGAGGAGTAAAAGTATTGTATCACTATAACATGTGATCAGACATTTGACGGTACTTTAAAATCAAATCGAAAAATAAAAGAGTGTAGAGAGTGTATAAATGAAATGAATCATGTCTAATAAACGTTGTAATAAATGTTTTTTGTTTGCTCTGTTCGCATATTCTAACTGAAATTCTATCTAAAAACAGCATTATTTAAGACACGTTTTTGGAAATAAGTGCATCATAAAGCAGTACTTTGCGACAAAATCAGTCTGCTGCGTGTAGTCCACATCTAATTGCAGAACATTTTATCTAACCCAAACTCAAAAGAAAAAGCCGTATGAAGGCTGCTTTACTTCCTCATTTAAAAAAAGTTGCCCTAAAGCTTTGTATGTGCCCCAGAAGTTCATGCATGTCAATACAAGCGATGCGTCAAAGGGTTTGTGAGAGCTAGAACTAGTTAGACAGATTTAAATACCTACTTCCTCTTTTGACGGTTT
Source organism: Chaenogobius annularis (assembly GCA_015082035.1). Classification (NCBI taxonomy): domain Eukaryota; kingdom Metazoa; phylum Chordata; class Actinopteri; order Gobiiformes; family Gobiidae; genus Chaenogobius; species Chaenogobius annularis. The sequence goes on along the minus strand of BJKM01000124.1, from coordinate 274,363 downwards.
TAAAATGATGAAAAGCTGTTAAATGATAGATACAACTGTGTTTATATGCCCTTCCAAAAAATCACCAGTCTATGTAAGAATGAAATTTCTCTAGAGGACATGGCTTTCATTTGTCTGTTCCACCCACACTGTGCAACACCACTAATGTTTTGGTTGTTGTCGTTCCTTATTCAAAGACACTAATCTTCAGAAACCATCAGTGAAGTCAACATTTGCGGTTAATTAGTGCCAACAATCTGCAAAAAATCTTGTACCGCATGCGCCCCTTGTACCAGCCAATGTTCTATCCAATTATCTAATCATTTCAATCTAATCATCTCATCGTGGGGAGCTCTTTATGGCGTTAGAGAAAGTAACTGGGGCTATTGGAGATGTGCAAGCCGCTATAGAGGAAACTTCACCGTTATAGCCATTGGACAAATTTACGGCAAAACAAGCAAAGTCGTCTTAATCTTAATTTTGACGCACTAACTTTTTCAGGAAATTAGAGTACAGCCACAAAATAGAATTGCCTTTTGTAAACAGATTTCAAAACTGTTGGAGAATGAACCAAAAATATTGCTAGAAGAATTAGAGAAATATATTTAGCAGATTCTTTACCACAGCACAATCATGGTTATGTAGCTGAATAAAGTACTTATTTACCCCAGAGAAAAAAATATAAAGTTTGATCCAGGTCTGGCAATGGTGTTTTTACCGATGTGATGCAATGCTTTTGTCACAGATCTAATCTCTCTGAATGCTTCTGATGTTTTCTTGTATATTATTTGGATGTCTTTCATTGTGGGCTTTCTCAAAAACCTGTCTTTGACTTTTGCCCTACGCGGTGCACACACTTACACACCGACACTCATTGTATCCACAAAAGAGGAAGGGATTAACGGCCAGAGTCCAATATGGAAGACAATTACTAAAATGAAATGCCATCATGATAATTATTTGCCATTAACTGGTCAGAGAAAGCGGGTGGTTACAACGTTCCTCGCATTTCTACATAACAAAGCCAAACAAGGACAGATTTGTTAGCTACAGGTGGCAGGTCTGCACGATAATCTCGTGTCTCTTTTGGCCAGATATCAGAGTCAAATAGTGATTCGGGCAAGGGAAGAATTGGAATGAGTAATTAAAACAAATGGGAACATGCAGAGAGGAAACAGAAAAAGAAATAAGCCACAAAGATGACGTCCACGTTGAGACATTTTAAGGCAATTGTTATTATGACAAAGGAGATATAGTCCAGGTAGTGATGTCAAGATTATTTGGTTAATCCATAATCATGATTATTCAGTTCACGATATCATTTTAAAAACCATTTATGACAATTGTGTTACAAGTCAAAAGACTCAAAAGAAGATTAAAGTAAACCTACACATCATGAATGAAAGGGTGAAGTTAAGGATGTCACGTTATCAAAGATTACTCTTACGATTATTGTGAGAAGAAACGTCATGATTATGGCCCGACCAATATGGATTTTGGGGTTCCGATATGATACCGATATAAAAGGAGTTTGGAGGTGCCGATATAGCTGCCGATATATATTTAGTCATGTAAAATAAATAGTTTAAAGGCAGCCGATTATAAAAAGTGTGTCAAGCTCTATTCATTCTAAATATGGTTTATTAAAAGGCAACATTTACTCTGGTTACGTTGCTCTTTCTTTTCAGATTCATGGCTCTTGACTTTTTCTTTACCTTTCCCCATTGGCCATTTACTTATAAAAACGTTAAAAAGAGAAAGTTCTAAGTAATTCTCCCTCAACTCCACGCCGTCAATTTGACTGCTCTATAATTAAATTGTAATTTTTCGCCGCGGATGACAGTGCAGCGCGAGCGTTGTGTCTCTAAAGCTAAAGGTAAAATGGATTTGAGGCGATTATCCGAACAAGAGGCCCTGGCAATGCTTCAAAACATAGATGAGGTTTCATTCGGGGAGGTGAAGGTGATCAGACGAGAACTCGGGTTTTGGGCAGCTCAGCCGAACAACGAAGCGAGTTTGGAGACGAAGATTTGTCCCGCCCTCGCTTCAGCTGCTCCGGTAACATCGCCGCATGTGAGCGGCATATTCTTGGCAACGGGCACAATATTCAAGGTATTTACGAATCCTGTGTTGTAATAGTATTTGGCTGGCTTTTTTTTAGGAATATGGGTCCAGATCAATGAATGAATACGCGTATATTCTCTGTAACAGTGGCTTCGCTATCGCAAACAACCCTTCTCCACCTCCTCCTCGTCTTCCTCCACTGAGGCTGGTCAACTTCGGCACTCTGAATAATGATAATATTCTTAATATTCTAAAATTTTTAGCGTGTTAGAAGAATCATTCTGTTGATTACGTCATCACCAGAGTGCAACCGTCAAATTGACGGCCTGGGAGTTCTAGCAGTTCTAAAAAGGGGTTACTGACATCTGACATTACTCACCGTTGCTGCCAGTTCTAGCGACTATATTGTGCCTTAAATAATTATTAACCAAATAATCTTGACACCCCCTATGTTAAGGGTCACATACTTGAGGAATGCAATCTATTAGACAATTACTGTTATTTGGACTGTTATTTGGTCGTAGTTGTAAAATACAGATGTTTCTTCTCACAATATTCCTAACTTCAGGTGCTTTTTGCCTAAACTGTAGAAGCACTGTTCCAGTAGCAGCGATGCATTTGAGTGAAACAGGAAGAAACAACATCAGCAGTGCCATGTAAATCGGCAACCCTCCCTTTGGACCACAGCTAATAAATACAGCCACTGCCAATGCAAGACAAAGACCAGACGCCAAGAAAAGAGTAACTACTGCAATATAAATGTTGGATGGCTTATACTTTTACATTTATCATCATTGTTGAAGCAGGGACTTTGTTAGTGTTTGATTTTTATTTCAATAACAAGTTTCCAGCCCTGATTTGCCAAAAACATTTTTAGAAGCAAACACAATCAAAGCTATTCTAGTTCATCTTTTAAACAAGTGGATATATTTTCCAAACTCAATACTGCTACAAGCCAACTTTGTAACACCATATTTTCACCAAGAACGTGAAGCAAGTGTTCATTTAGAGGTTATCTTATCTGTTACCAAAGTTTAAATAAAGGATAAAAAATAGCTGGTCTTGCTTATTTGATGAAAAACAAGAAGAAAGGGTACAGAGTAAAGGAATGCTTGATACCTGCAGTAATAAAAACAAAAACATACTTTGGAGAGCTTGCTTTCTGTTTTCTCTGCCTCTCGCAAACAAGAATTTCTGCCAGGGGCTATCACATAAGATTACCCCCGTGCGTTTGGCCCTGCTGGGACTTTCATTGCCATATCGTTGACGACGTGAAAAGGGGTGCACTTGGTCATCTAGTGAAAACTGGTTAAAGCGATCGATCGGGGGGGGGAAAAGGAGGAGGCAAGTAGCTGTGGCCAATAGAAAGAGAGCTAATGACCGTCAGCACCTGCAGCCAGGACCCTTTATCCAAGACGCATAACAACAGATGTGGATGAGTGAACCCCACCTTCCCCCCTCCAGACCGCTTATTCTACACCCCAGCGACCAGCGTCCTACAGGAAGCAGGGCTGAGGGCAGAGAGAGGCTGAGGAGGGGACGGAGACGGGGGTGGGGCTGGGGTGGTGGCAGAGATTGGAGCTGTTTAACACAAAGAGGCAGGAATGCTAAGAGTTAATCCATTCGGGGGTCTCTCTTCCGCAAACAAAGGGACAGGGCTACAGACAAAGGTTGAGGGGAGGGGAGCGAGGGCTGCGAAGAGAGGGGAGGTTGGTGGCTTTCCTACCATCTGGAGCTTTTGTTTTAGGAGGCTTCGGGACAGGGGGGTTACGGCTGGGCCCCGCCTCCATGGGCCCCACCCCCCAGCGGGTCTCCATGTCCACGTGCTGCGCGGCCCAGACAGACGCCTTCCTCTACTCCCCGACCCGGCCCTCTCGAGTCTGGCTAATCATCAGCCTGAGGTCTATACAGTTACGGATGCCAAAGCAATTCAAGTTCATGGTGGACCAGATTACAATGTGAACACAGTAACATTAACATAGTCTCAGGAGTGATTATTTGTTTAAACATTAAGTCTAATATTCATAAATTGTGAGTATTGCCAAATAGATTATTAACATTTTCAGAATCTTTATTAATGGCCACACAAACAATGTGGTGGAGTTTGCTTACGGTTCACCAACCAAACCACTAAAGACAACTTCAGCACAACTAACTATATTTAGTCCAGTGTCCTTATTGCAAGTGTCCTTACTGCAAAGGGGATGAAAGTCTTTTGAACCTTACAGAGTGGCTGGCAGGTTTTGACATAAACATGATTGTGCATCATCACTTTTCGACGGTCCCACCATAGTAGTCTACAAACATCAAGGAAAAAGTCAGAACAAATATTATTCCTTTTAGTAATTTATTCATTTAGGTTACTTCTGATTTTCAAGAGGGACCAGATGATCAACTAATAATTACATTACAAGAATGTATTTTTCTATGAGATAATGACCCACGGCAAAATAAAGAAACTGATCCTTACCTTTAAGCAAAAGAGTCTAAAACATCGAATCAAAAATAGATTTTGTCTTAAAAACATTTCATAATGGATTACGCTGCTACTAGATTACATGAATCATTCTAAAGTTCACGTACATGAGTGGTATGACAGCATCGCTTTCTCTTTCCCTGCCGCTTCTGTGAGCGTTCTGATTGGTCTGGGCAGAGGTGTGACCGAGCCAACGTGCAATATGTTTGTGTATGTCATTCTGTCAGTATTACGGCCAATTGAGCGCTGTCAAGAGTGAGAGAAGCCAGGCTCTTTACGGACCATTATGAAGAGTGTCAACAGGCCACACAATCATAACACTACACTCGCACACAGGGGCTGGACCAGGATGACTGAATGACGCTGCATGTAGGGGTTTATTACATGGGAGCGACCGGGGGCTTTGGGAAGATGGGGATGGTATGAATAACAAACAAAACACACGCTGTCAAAGCTCGTAGTCTCGTCCGTTTACTACAGAAACACTTTACTGAAGAACTTTCAGGATTGTTTTTTTCACTTCATTTGGTCCTTGACAGAGCCACTGGACATCTCCTTTAGCCAATGAGAAGCTGGGTTATAAATACAGCACAGATCAGGCATAACCTCATGAACACATTTTTCCAGACATCTGATCTAAAAGATTATTGTGCCTCATAAAATAATAATATTTGATTTCACAATGATGACAATTCATTTAATCAATATTTCAATTGAAAACTGTATATTTTTGAAGAAGCCTGTGTAAAATAAATACCGCAACTCCATAAACTGCTCAAATGAAATCAGTTTATAAAGGATTCAACACTAGAAAAAAGTTAATTTAATGTTGCAGTGTGGGTCCCGAGTTGGTCACATAGTTACTTTGTGATGTGAAAAGTTTGGGAACCTCTGGCTTAGATGAGAGCATCTCCAAAGTGCGTGGGTGTTTTGGGTCGGCAGTGGTCAGTATTTAGTGGTCAGTATTTATCAAAATGGTCACCATGTGGTGAGCCTGGTAATGTTTTTGCGTATTAAAAGGAGCAAAATGAAACTTTAACCCGTGTGACTTTTCTGGAAGAGGTCAGCCACCTGTGTGACTCATGGAGGTGGAGATGATATAGCTTTACTTGGAATGTTCTACACTATGGCATTAAAATATCTATCTGTATTGGACTGAGATGAGTGTTTTTATCATTTCCATTCTAGTTGACACAATAAACCGATACCTTTGGAAGAAGGCCATTACAAAAAAACGGATGACACAAACTGAACCAATAATCAAGGACGAGACCGACATTATAATTGCTGAATTTGCCAAATTGAGAAAATTGCATTTGGACTAAAACAAAACTAAACCTGAAAATGTATAGTCGTTGTACCAGTTGGGATGACCATGCTGGACTACATGTTCAGGACTATGTACAAATGTTTGTGTGCCCTCTCTCTTTGTCTTGTTTCTGCAGGTGACGCCAAAAGCCAAATTACAGCCAGGTCAGATCTGTGCAGAGGCAAGCCTGCTCACAGTAAGAATCTATGTTTTTCAAGGAATTTGTTTGGCAATAAAAACACCTGTAATTGAAAAACAAATATAAAGTAGTAAAAATGAATGCTATAACATCCCAGACAAAGCAATAACATCTCTGTGGGGACAAGAAGGTGATGGACCCCCCACTAGAAATGTTACATAGTGCATCTTTAAGCTCTTTATAGGTGGATAAGAAGCAAACACTATTCCAGGTGTAGGGTGTAAACAATATGGGTGAAAAACATAAAATGTGTCGTTTTTCTAAACAGATATTAATTTTAACAAATCTACACTGCATTTCAGCTAGAACAAACAGTGACTGACTTGGACATCTTTGACAGACTGGGCAGCTCAGCGTCAGTTCAGATGTGAGGTTGAAATAACAGAGGTGGGGGAAATAAGTTCACTTGTCAATCAGAGACGAGTCAGGAGCACCGCTCTTAAAACACATGTTAGATGATGCATTTTACTCTGCCCTGCAATTACTGTCCCTCTCCACCTCAGCACATTCTTTCACAAGTGCTCCAGGAGAACGTAAAGTCTTTGTAAGTCACACACAAGAGGGTAAAAAGTACAAACTCACCACCACCACGAGTGTAGAAATCCCGGAGGTTCCCCAAGTGTAATGTTCTTCTCCCATCGAATCTGTAGGAGAGCAGGAAGACAAAAGAGGCTCATGAAATATTGCTGCATGTTTTATGCATATTGTAATAATTTAGCTGTACCGTGGTCCCCAACTTCAGTCAGACGGGGAGAAGGAGAAATATGGATGTCAAGATTAATCAGTTAATAGATAATCATAATTATTCCGGCCACAATGTAATCAAAAGAACTAGACAATGATGATGAAGATCACTTTAGAAGCAAAAATAAGTTGCTTCAATTGAATCCATACTCCGAAAAAGTCAACATGTAAAAACGTTTTTTTTAATCTGGCTTTACTCCTGTTAACTTTATCATCTAATATGACATGTGCACGCAAAAATCTTTAAAGATAAGCAAAATTATATTACAACAGGTTTTCATCTGATTTCTTTCTGATCATGATCCCGCTGATTACTCACACCAGGTTTTGTGGTTTGCATGTAATTTAAATCATCTTAAAAAGGTCTAGAAATCAGCTAACAATCAGATTTTGGTGTGCGTGTGAACAGCCATATGCCTGAAACTGAATCAAGGATTTCACTTTACTGTTGTTTGTTGTCAATAATCACAAAATTGTGATGTTTCTCCTCCCAATAATTCTGATAGAATCTAATATTGTGACATCCCCATGGAGAACTGGGCCAGAGGGCAGAAGGAGTGGAGTGCACAGTGGATAATACACAGTGGTCACCTTGAAACAGCAACAGTAGAGCTACTACATGGAGTATATCTGGACTCATAGATAAGATCCAGGAGATAGACAAACACTGAGCTGGGTTCACACACGCGCTGCACACGTCATTTAATCATGGACGGTTATTTCTTCAAATGATACATTTCAAGTGCTACTGTTGATTATTGCACAAAAATGTAAATTAAAATGCGCAAGTTTGTTATTGGTTGGTTATCAATTTTGCATAAGAAACAAGCATCAATTCTAGTGTATTGTGGCTGTATATTCTGCTCTCTTTTTTGTCTTTAGTTTGGCTACTGTAAATCTGCCTCCCAGTGCGCATTCACATCCATATAGATTCAGCATACACTATGGCATACACTATGGTGCAGTTTTTGACCTTTGGTGAATTACAATATGTGCTTTTGCTTTGGTTACGGTCATAATTTGTATTTTTATAGAGAAGATCTTAAGTGGAGGTTTTCAAAGCTTTTTTTCATTTGAAAGAGTCCAGTGCCACTCTTAGCACCAGAGCATGGAGTGGCCAAGTCCTCCTGGGTCCAGGGCCCTATTGTGAGCGTATATAAATGTATGGGTGTGTGTAGAAGACATGTGGGGCTCTCTGAAGGAGGAACACAGGCTAATTGAGGCAGAGACCAGCTTACAGGTCTCATAAGACACCACCAAGCTAATGTGGGCCTGCCTGCCATCTTATTTCTGAGTTATACAAGAATAGTGGCTACAAAATAGCATTACAAGATGTTGAATTAAGATGCCAGACACTGTTGTATTTTATCTGTTTCTGATTAAAATGCATTGTCGATTCAGAAACTCAAAAATATCTTTTGTTCGTCGTGAGCCAGTGTAACATCTGTTGTATTACAGTAAAAAAAGAAGAAATAGGGAGACAAAATGGTCTGATAGATCTGAGAGACAATTTGTGTTAATGTTGCATTACACATATATTAACAGATATATGGGAGCACAGTGACCACCACAATTTAGAAATCTCAAATGCTTCAACAATCTGAATACTCGAGTCACATTCTTGTCTAAACGTTGTAGATTTCAGCTACATGTTCTAACCTCTGTGCACCACTGTCTGACCACTCGCTATGGGCAAATGCTCTTTATGTTATCAGACTGAGCTCGTCCAATTGCAGCAGAGTTGTTTAATCTTGTCTCTCATAAAGTTTCCAAAAAGTTTTAACGAAACCAATAATGAGATTGCTTGGTGGATGGTCATAGCAGGTTTGTTAAAAAGCTGCATATTAAGCTCATACAACCATAACTTAGCTAATTGGTCAAACAAGTGCACCTAAGCAAAGCAAATCATAAGCATATGTTTGGTGGAATGCCAATCAGCAACTAACGTCCACTACAAAGTTACTTGCTTGTCTCGAACAAATTAAAAGTTGGTCTTAGGTGTCACATTGCATCAGTATTTGATTAGGAATGCAAGATGTAATTTAGAAGAGACGTTTTGTGACTGTGGAATGATAAGTGCATCTACTCTTGAATTAGGAGCATTTGGAGGTACAAGTCTGGGAACAGATCGTTTCTATTGAAGGAAAGGATGAATGCCTTGGAAGATACGCAATATTTCTATCCTAAGTTCACCTAACAGTCTTTGTCAGATAAAAAAGGATAGACAGTACATTTTCTCTATCCTTAAAGGCCTTGGTCAGTGTTTGGAGATGTATTAAGAGGATCTGAAATAAACGAATGAGAGAGGAGGTGTTGTACAGCCCTGGACCTTAACATGAGGCTATTAGCAGGAAGGATGTCCATTAAGGAAGAGGATGCAACACATTAGAGACCGCACCTCTACCACAGTTCAGGTCCTAATAAGCAATGCAAGGTTTTAAGCATTTGACATTATATTTAGACATTTTTGGTCACTTATTTGATTGGTTATTGTCTTTTGGTGAGATATTCCTCAACACTCTATGTTTTTACCTTCTGTATTGTGTGACTACTTTACTTTATAGGATTTGAGGAATGATGATGATGAGTATTATTATTGTTGTTGGGGTTTTTTTTTTTACATTTTTATAGGACTAGACTTTAATTCAAGTATTTGTCTGGAAAATTTTAATGTGTACAATATTTGATTAGTTTTATTGTTACCTACTAAAACATAAATTGTTAACAGTGTTCAAGTAGGCCCTTCTACACCATGTTGACAAACCATAACTCTCAGCTCATTAAGACAGTGGAACATGTGAGAGTGCTTGAACCCCGGATGAGTTGATCTGTGAATACCACTGGTGCTGATACAATAGAGGGGGATCCCACTTAAAAGAGCAGGAAGTGGGAGAGGAGGAGAGTCATACCTCTGACAGGAAGGTCTGTGCGGATTTCTGAGCGCCGACATGGAGCAAGTACTCATACACGTATAAAGCTAACCTGCAACACACAGACAGAGAAACAAAGTCAGTTTGGTGCAACTGTGGGCAAGCAGTATTTTAATACAAAAAATAACTTAAGAAGAAGGTGTTTGGTGTAACTGTTTCCTTATGATGTCAGAGAAACACAATAGACAATAAAAAGAAAAAAATTGTTGTTTAAAACTCTCAGACATTGTATTTGTAAATATTGTAATATATAGTGTAAATATATAGTGTTGTCACAATACTAACATTCAAAACTTTTTGTGCTTGATACCAAGTTTGATATTACATTGACCACAACAAATTACACAATAGAAAGTAATGTTTAACACATACTAGTCATTTATAAAATAAAACCATGCTAAACATCAAGATAGGAGAAATTAAATTCCAATTTTATTCATACCTGACATGTTTCGGCCTTAGTCAGATCTTAAATGACAGAATGAATTTTCCAAATATAAGATCAGACAAAGCCAACTCACGCTGCCAACGGCTCTGCTCTGGCCCTCAAAGGCCCAAAATCTTTTCGGTTCAGTGACATTAAGAAGTGCCACAGTCACAAAAGTCATGAAAAGCTAAATAGCAATGAACATACATTTACATGTCGATTCTTCTCAGACATTAAGCTTGATATAAATTCTAAAAAGCTCATATACAAATGCAGAGGGTTAAGTGCTTGATGTAAAGCCCAGTGTGAAATGCTTGTGTGGCACTGAGCCACTTCCCTGCGGTCTGAAGAACTTTAGAGTGCGGCACACGGCCAAGACACTACAGAGGAGGACAGGCGAACATGAAGACTATCCCAAACAAAAACATGAGGCTTCTCCTGGGTCCTGTCACTTGAACCCTACAGACAGACACATGTTTAACATTGACAAACTAGATTCACTATAGATCTCCACACAAAAGAAAAAGTTCCAATATGCATTTTTGAATGGTTGGGTTAATTGCCTGCAACTAAAATGATACTCCCCAAAACAATGTTGGACCAAAGACCTGTCCAGGGACAATTCAGGCCTAGTTTATACTCCCCTGTTTTTTGGCCAATTCCCTTGCCCCAATCTTTTCCAATGTTAGATCAAAACTTTAAAGTCAACTCCACTGCCCTGTCTCACATTTGTCCAGAGCCCAAAGCAGCATTTGTAAACAGATAAGATAACCTCACCTTTTATATTTTAAAGACAGCAAAGAAATGCAAAAGCAAATTATTTCATCGGTCAAATGTTCGTTTGGAATTTGCAGGACATCTCTAATGAACTCTGATAAATTATAAGCAGACAGGATTGCGAGCATGGTTTCTACTTGTTAGACGTCCTGTATTGATCTATGGAGCAGTGACCGTGGTTAAGTGAAAGTGACCGGCTTTGTGTTTACTATAGCAACAGGTTTCCCTGCTTTAATTAGGTGAGAGAATGTTTACACCTAATTAAAGCTGTTAGATTCTTTCAATGGGAGGTTAACCATTTCCCCAACCCACGACAGCAGTGTTACATTTCTATTTGTGTGCCACTTCTCGAGGAGGGCAATATATCAAAATGTAGATAATATTGGGAATCCTGTATTGAACATATGGACAATTGGAATATCAAGTATATCATGATAGTAAAAAAAGGGTTTAAGGTGACATTTCTGCACTGAAAAAACACATTTGTCAGACAATTAAACCTAATCTACAATATATGTTTTAAAGACATGGTTTAACACATTTCTGTTGGATTGACATATACAGTCTCACTATTGTTCTACTCCAAAAATATATAATTATATGGTGGTGTTGACATACTTTTAAGTAACTATATTTGTAAAAGCATGTATCCCACAATTACTAAACAATGTTAGAATATGAGTTTGATGATACAAATTCATACAGGTCAGATGTGTGAAGTGCCTTGCCCAAGGATACGACAGTATTGCTATAACACTTGACTGTAGGCGATTAATGCTAGATATAGGCTCTTGTGATTACAGTGCACGTCTTCCCTTGAGTGTGTCCCTGCTTGAACACAGTCAGCTGCAGTAAAACGCACTAAAACCGCATGGTGCAGTGTGAAATACCCAGAGGCCTCTCACAATGTAAGGACTGAATAGTGATTCCCAAGAGCGCCGCAGAGCAATGAAACTTTCATGGCAGCTCCAGTGTGATCTGAGGGGCTGCGTGCCCTGGCTATGGGCACCTGCCCTGCTGACATGCATTATTTAAAATCACTCATTCAACCCAGGCTTCAGGGGACAACTTTTGTACCATGTCAGAGGCTGTGAGAGGGTTCAGAATGGGCAGGTAAACGGCACGGGGGGGGTCAGAGGAATAGGTTATAGGTCTCACACCTCCAACCTCTCTCAACACTGCAAAACCTGGATCTATTCCTTCACAGCCGCACACTAGTTACACATGTCACTCAGGAATAAAATATGAGAAGCTTCTAAGACTGACCGCAACCACACGCAGGCCACATCACGTCTCTAGTTTCTACTCTCTCTGACAGCAGCACAGCTACACTCAGATGAAATCGTTATCTACATGAGCTTTGAGCAAAAGGAATCTTCTGTCTTAGCTGCGTGTCCACTTATCAAGAATGTGTCTTCCTATTCCCCAGAAAACACTCCTGACATTTGGCCCCAGGCAGCCCCCGTACTGCCCCTCTCCCTGCACTCGCCTCCAGAGACAAGGCCATCAGCAGCGAGTTTGGCCAGCTAAAGCACAGACAGTTAGCAAATTAACTTTCATGTCTTTGTTTCAATAATTCAGCAGAGAGCCGGGGCAGGGCCAGAGCGAGGATGTACTATCAAACCTAAGGATGACAGTTAAAGGGTCTCTTTCTAATATGGATCCATGTCTGACAGAAGAGAATAAAAAAGGTATTAATAACAGAACCAGCGCAACATTCAAATAAATAGAGAATAGAGGCTGCATGAACAAGAAGTGATAAACTGTTGGGAATGCAGTTATTTTGCACATCACCTGTGGCATAGTAGAGCTCATTTTTATTCATTTGTTATTTTTTTTTACCAAATGAGTGAGTGTGTGGACAGCTGAACTTAGGTGTGCACACATGATTGGAACAAGCACCTGAGCATAAACAACAAACTCCACAACATCTGACTCCTGTGTATCTGTCCCAATCAAACTTACTGCATATAAAGTCTGAGGACATTTTCTCTGTCAGCCTTTGGAGAATACAGTCATCTTATGTAACTCACTTTCACCAGAACCCTATTATCTAAGAACACTTGCAGTATCTTGTACCTATTTGCTGTTCACACAGATGTCTTCAAGTCACTGATTAAAACAAAATTAACCTCAGTGTTGCCAAACTTATTAACAACTTAAAGCTTGTAGTCTCAATATTTATACTGTCTTTATTAAGTGATGAAATGAACAAATTTGCGCGGATGCACTGAGAGCCGCTGTGGAAAGCTGCATTAATTGACTGTTGACATGTGTGAATGAAGCACAGTACGGCTGAGGGTGCCGAGCCTAAAATCAAGGGCTTCTTTACTTTTGGAGCAGTGTTTCTGTCTCTGTTAGTGGCAGCTCTTTATACTCCCTTCAAAAGGCTAAAATGCAGATGGCACAGCCATCTGTGTAGAATCAAAACCATGCATTCAGACTTAAGATCCCAATAAACTGCATGTAAATACATGGGAGGAGTGCAGCATGTAAAGAAATCCACATTCAAAACAAACTGATTAACTTTGCACTTTAAGTTCTCTCAAAAACAAATAGCAGCACTTGTAATTGTAAACAAAATAAACAAACAGAGCGTAGGAGAGCACTGATTTTAAAATGAGCTGTTTGATCCAGTTCTGAGATATTATTCAGAATGGCACCTTTAATTAAGACTCCAGATCCATCAGTGCAGCTTCACAGAGGTTCCTGTTACTAAATAATGAGGTGACATTAATACAGTACTGCTGTATTACCACTGTTCAAATTCAATTAAAGAAATGTGGAAAAAAGGTGTGTGGAGTAATTAATTTTGTAGTCACAAGGACAGCAGCTTTTCATTGTTCATATTATAGGAGTGGGCTTTCTTCATTTATAACTTGCCTGGTCACAACATTTTCCCAAGGATCCACACAAGCCTCTGTACTGACCCGGACTATTGATAAAGAATGGGCCCACACGCCTCTATACACCTCGATAAGGCCTGTATGTACGAGCACACTTGTATGGAAAAGCAGTTGAAGTTCCAAGACATTAGACAGAATACATTTATTTGGTCAGTAAATTACATCACATCTCATAGAAGAGACTTGTTCCAGGGCTCTGTAAAAATACAGACAACTTTGTTACTGATGGATTTAAGGTTAATTAGGGCTGGGTACCTTTCTATTTCTTCTGTCCTTCACATACTCTCTGCTGCGTTAATCATTATGAAAGCAAAAAACAACATAAATTACTTTCTGTTTGAGCAAAGCAAGTTTTATCATTTATTTGTGTGGACAATGCCTTCTTTTCAGAGCTGCTGTGGCGTCCAAACTTGCTTTAAAAAGGAAGATTTTTTTTGCAATAACAAAATGACAGCCGTTTGCATTTGGACAAAGAGAGAAAGTGGCATGAGCGTGTCCTTAATTTTGTGTTCTGTGTTCGGATCCACCACAGTATGTCTGGGCAGATGGATGTTGCCCCAGATGACACAACATGCTGCCGAGGAGAAACATGCTACTGTTAAAAACTGTAGATGGACGCTTTGCAGAAAAAATATGGCTCTAAAACACAATTCTGCTAACACAACATTGGCTTTCAGCTGCATCGAGTCGTACACTGTGGATGCCTCCATGTACAAAAATAGACGCATTAGCATTAGACTGAACTCAAACTCAAAGCTAGCCACTAGTTCAGAGGTAAATTCTCTTTTACTAAAGCACTAACATCCAATTTATCCCTTAACAGTTGTGGTCAGTAACTCAAAATTGCACAGAGAAATCCTCCCACAATCTAAAATAAAAAAATACTTCCTCAATAACAGCTCTTTGTTTCACCTCATCCTCACACTTAATATGTTTTGCATATGTATATATCAATACATGTAAAGTCAAATTTCACCTTTAATGCAAATGCCGGTTACCATAATCTTGACTTTAACGTTAAATAACCTTCTTCACACTAAATGGCCGTCAGTCCGACAGCTGTTATGTCACACAGGCACAAGTCCATCCGGGGCCCCTACTTTACAGATCTGAATATGTAAATCTCTTTGAATATGCATTTATGAATATGAGCTAACTCGCTGTTACAAGAGGGCAGCTGTTGTTGAGCAGTGCATTTACAACGAAACATGTGTTGGCCCTGCAGCACGGGTTAACACTGGTCAGACAGGTGAAGGCGAGAGGCCAAATGCTGTCCATTATGTCTGGACAATACCTGTAGGCCAGTGACCAAAGCACCAAATAACAGGAGAGGGCAAGAAGAGAGATTTGATTTGCAATAACAGAAACCATAGGATTTGAGAGCGGCATTCATCACTTCTCCAGCTCTCCAAAGACTTGTATTTCCTATTAGTTAAATTATTAATCCGCCTCCTACACTCTTCATATGAAAGACAGGCTTCTGCCTCTGCACTGATTTCACTCCCAGAACAAAAATAAGAAACATCAACGCAAATGTTTTACACAAAGCGTTATGCTGTAAATGTAAAACGAAACACGGAGATTACCCAGGTGTATTGTAATGAACCATATGTGATATTAATACATCATGGAGTGAGTTCAAAGTTCATGCAGTCTGTTCTTTATCGTACTACACACAAGAAGATTAGTTTAACACCAATTGATAATATAATAATAATAATAATAATAATAATAATAATAATAATAATAATAAAATACGGTAGAGGAGGAGAAAAAGGGAATAAGAATATGAAGTTAGATTTATTCAAAACAGGCATTCCAAGAATATGAGAGAGACTTCTTTGTAGTAACACGCTCGTGCAGGACATGGCAGCTTTAGACAACAAGTGCATCACAGCAGGGATCCAAACAGAGTCAAACCTCTATAAAACAGATGCTGATGATAAAACTGCGTGGAACAAACCACAGCCCATAAAACAAACCCTAGTGAAGAAGATATAGCAGCAGTGTCACTTTCAGCCAAATGAACAAATTCAACTTCAATCGGCTTTTTAACTTTACTTAAAAGCATTGCTCAAATGAATGTGCTTAAGGCTGCAGTCTTTCTTTACTAATACAGACAAAAGTATAATGTAACAGCGTGGTGTTAAAACACACAGAGTGTTTTTGTTATACCACACAATGGAGAGGCAGAATTAATCCTGCATTCACTCCGAAAGGACCGCTTTCTGAGTAAAAGTCCGGTTCAGGTCAGGACCAGCTCCGCGGTCGCGGCAAAGGCGCTGCGCGGAGGCTGAAAAGTTGAATAATGGAACCAAACTTTTGATCTTCAGGTGAAGCATGAACGTGTTTTTGTAACAGGTTAAAAGCGGAATAATCCCAGCATCCCGGGAGCACTAAACCTCTGAGTGTAACCAGGAGATTTAAGACCAAAATGCATAGGCGACTTTACGCGTAAAAATGGAAAGTGTTTCTGTTAAGGTTTCTGTTAAGGTACTTAGAAAAGATGCACAATTGCTTCCGACGACAATGCAGCTTTCACCTTGTGTGTGCAGAGTTTGAGAAGTTGTTTCACACAAACATGTGCTTTCGGAACCAACGCGGAGCTACATTTACTACAAAGTTTTGGTAACGCACCTCCAAAGGTGATCGGTGGGGAGGGGTGGACGCGCACGCAGGAGCGCACTTACGCTTGAAAATAAAACCAGGTTAGTTTTGCAAAGTTGCTCTTAACCCTCGTCGCGCCCCCTCGCCCCTCGTTGAACAGAACAAGCAGGTATAAAGTGTAGGAATAAAACACGCAAGCAGCACGCGGTGCACTTACTTTTCTCTCGCTTGGCTATCGGAAGGGACGACAGCTCCTTTACCTTTGGCGTACATGCTGGATTCTGTTTTAAGACTTTTGCCCCACTCAACACCTGTCAAAGAAAGCAGCCAGGAAAACGCTCCATCTCCATAGCTACCCCTTTAGTGTTTTTCCTCCCTCCCCCCGTCTTCTCCCTCCTCCCTCTGCCTCCCTCCGCCTGCCCTCCCGCGCGCCATCCTCCTCCTTCTCTCGCCTCTCTCTCTCTCTCTCTCGCTCTCTTTCTCTCTCTCTCTTTTTTTTACATCTCCAACATTGGCCACAAATCAGGCACAGTTTCTATTGGGGGGACTTGAAACCGTCCTCTGTTGGATTTTTTTCCCTCCTCAGCCGCTGTTCCGCAGGCTGGGTCGTCCTCCCTCTTCTGTGCGGATGGTGGGGGTTTCTTAAAGGGGAACGCACATTTCTTGTTTACTGACCTCAGAAACATGAGCAGAGCTGGGCTTGCCAGAGACCGGGCTCTGCACTATGGGCAGCTCATTTCGGGGCTCTGGCCGATGGCTACATACTGTATTGTTATCCGCTGGTCTTTATATGGCAACTTTATTCCATACGTATAGAAATTCACAGAACTAGTCCTATCTTTTCCTTATCACACTTTTTCAACTTGCTTAGTTTGGGTTTGGATAGTGGGGAATAACACATAAGACCCCAAATGTCCATTGAAGAGCAGCACTGAAACTGTGTTAGGAGCTTTTTCACTTGTGAAAGCTGCAATGGAGCAGTCAGTGACTTGGCAAGTTGTGCATCAAATGCCCTTTAGTACAAACTGCCATAAAGTGAATGGTTTTAGCTGGGAGTGAGGAAAGTTTCTTGCTTAAGGACACAACAAAGTTTTCTTCTGTGTCGAGTTATCCTCCAACCTTAATAAATATTTGAAGACGTGTCCATCAGCGTACTGTTCAGTATAGTGGCTGCACTTTGAAAGTTTAGACTCCGCAATTCAATTCACAGATTTTTTTTTTTTAAATGCACCTCTTGCACATCCATCCGGCCCCCATGGCCTGCTCTCTTTACACCACCTACCACCATGAGAAGAAAATGCAGACTTTTTGGTTGCCCAAAATTTAAATGTGTTCTTATTTAATAACACTGTTGTGCCACATGGTGGCCGAGTGGTTGGCACATACGCAAGTCTTCATTTGCGTCTTGAGTTTGATTCCGGCATCGTCAATTTGCTGAATGTCCTCATCCCCCTTCCAGGCTGTCAAGAAACATATACTTGAATATACACTGCCTGACACAAAAATACAGTAGGTCCTCTCCTCCTACTGGACAACTGCTGCAGGTGATGATCTTTCAGCTGCAACACAGTGTTTGAACCCAACTGATGCAGTGAGTCTTCTCATTTCTGAAACAACCATGTGGGAAGACAAATACCATGGTCATGGAAAATATGTCAGTGTGTTTGAGAAAAATCACTGGCATCAAACAGAGAAAACATCTGAGGAGGAGCAGAAACTTATCTACTACAGATCTGAACCCCAGTGAGAGTGTTTGGGATGGAGAAGGCAGTGGTCCCTCTCATCGTCAAGACAAGATAAAATGGTGAAAGAAATTATGCGCTATTAGTGCTCCTTTTTTTCTGTGGTGACTTTTTTTTTGGACAAGTAGTGTAGATATGGTCTATATATTTCAGTTTTACACTTTTCAATTTGTCTAACCACCTCAAAGAGTAAAAACTACACATGAGTATCTTGTCACTGCTTTTGACCCATTATTGGTATTGCAATGTCTGATGAGGCCATTTTTGCTTTCATCTTCTAAACCACAAAAAGTAGCCTGTGTATTTATGTGTTATTTATGTGTTATTTATGCCCCCCAAAGTCAGAGATCAGTATTTTTTGCCAGCACGGGCCGGCTATTGCCTTGGTTTTATGTGGGATCAGCGTGGGATGCTTTTTTCCTCAGCTGTGATGACCTGCCGTCTGCCTGCATCAATCCCCTTTCAGCAAACTTAATGGAGTGCAACAGCGGCGAGACTTATGTGACACATTGTTTTGTACTCGGTCGCACCACTCTCACCCGTTGGACCTCTTCATCAGCCTACCCATACTACACTTCCTGCCTTTTAGCCTGCTGTGGGTCATCCGCACAGGTCACTAAATACACCAAAACGCCTTTTCACCAAATGTTGACACGTGCAGGCGCTCATTAATCACCAGCAAATTGAATAACGACTTTATCTAATTGTCATATTGATTTCTGGTTTATAAGAGATCAGAGATTTATCTGACTGGCAAGAGCCTCTCCGAGCAGCAAAAGAGATGCCATCCTTAGTTATTCTGTTATGAAATATGAAAAATGTATGTGCTTTCGAGAGCTTTGAGTTAATTAACACCGTCTGCGGTCAACCCTAGAGAGGCTTAAGCAGTCTATTTACAAAATCAGTTCAGTTTGGCTTATGTGTTTCGCGTTGCAAGTTCCGACGAGATCTTTAGCTTGAGTCCTTGTTAACAAAATGTGGGATAGAGTATTATAATTCATTACATCTTTGACACTGCAGTGACCCGAGAGCAGCCTACTTTCGCTGGCACTCTCACACCTCTGACTCCAATTACAAAGCAGCTGTAGGGAGGTGGCACTGCGCTTGTTCCCCATCACCCTGTGTGACCAGCCCGGGCTAATAGCATCACCATTAGCTACTCTTAGATTAGCATCCTTCAGAGGTCACCATCACAGTCAATCATCTGCATCCTTCTGACCCTCTGCATTGCATACAGCTTACCAAATATCTATACATCTTCCACTTTGGACTCCAATTTCTTTGCCATCCTCTATATCTTTCCTCCATATTTAGGTCAAACTCAAAATGACTCTATCTCTGAAATATCTAACAGGAATTGTCTCCTTGATGTGCTTATTTATAATCCTCTTCACCCTCAGAGAGAACTTAAACATCTTCAGCTCAACTCTGTGTTTCAGGTCCATTGTTTGTAATCTTGTTGCACATTCTCGGCTCATTGTCTTGAGTTTCTTCCTTTCATTCTGTTTGAAAATTTGGAGAGAATATTTCTTTGGTGAGAAAATGTCTGAAGAATCAATACTTTTGTTTTATATTTCAAATGAATGTTATTATAATGAATCAAGTTGTATTGAAGAGCCAAGGTTCTGACTATTCACTCTAGATAAAGGGTGATTAAATACTGACTTGACCCATAACAATGACTAATCCTTGTAGTAATGTAAAAAAGTGTTCTTCTGTCTTGGATGTCAAAGGTAAGTAATATTGATGATGAACTGACAATGTTCTGAAAATTGGTGCAAGATTTAAGGCTTTCACATTAAAGCTTTTTTACAAAAAAATGTCAGGTTTTGCAGAAGCAGTGATGGATTTATGTCAGTGCTGCTTCCCAGTTTCAGTGTTTTCACCGTAAAAGTAAACTCATGACTTTTCGACTCAGTTCAGCAGAGGAATTCCCCCTCCCCACAAATCATCCCAGGCTGGACACTGTCACTCCTTCACAGTGGAGTCTACTGTCACCATGAACAGTGTTTGTATTTGTGACACTGCTCCAAAATCAACCATACTTTGAGTCCACACCCTTTATTCTGTATGAGTCAGTCATGCCGCTGACCCCAAACACACAAGTGCACTTCTCCCTGGATGAAAAGATGAACTTTAAACACTGGTTTGGAATAGAAAGAATCATCAAGTTGATAAAGACTAAATTAAAATCACTGGTTCAAAAAACCTTTGGTTTTTTTGGTTGTCTGGTGAAACCCTTCCTACTTTTTGTGTGTACTTTTTGTGTTTGGGACTTTCTCTGTAAAGTTTTTTGCTGATCTAGTAATACCTACTGAAATTGTAACACACGTCTCAAAAGAGGGAGACTTTTCCTCTGAAGAAAACTCTAATTCAGGCCTCATTCCGAACAAAATTTACAATAACTTATTTCACCTTAGTTTCATGGACTTTACAGATTTGTCCATTTATTTCATTTTTCTTTAAGCTGTTATGTTAGTTTTGAACAGATCATGCATTACTCTGACTGGAATGCTGAGATAAAACAATGTCCCAGAGCTTGTCTTTGCATAGTATAAATGTGATAACATCAAATATGAGATGTTGCAATGTATAATGTGGCTGCCAATAAGCGAAATCTTTTTTGACCAAACTCAAGGTCAGGAGATGGTCACCAGCATCCACAGGTTGCCTCAGGGATGGGTCAAATGACAAGTACTCATTCTCCACTTTTTCAACTCCATCAATGGTGAAAATAACGTTTGAGACTAGGAAATCAGGACATGTGGTCCAATCTAGCAGATGAGATCAAGTTACTGAAGAATGGAATATTGTGAAAGAAAATTCTCCAAATACACAAACAGCTGTTTGTGGGACTACACAGGCAGGACAGTCAGGTGGTCATAATGTTATGACTGATTATAGGTCATCTTATTCTTCAACAATTGTCTTTCACTTTTTATTCCCCTAGAAATAAAATTCTAGTCATGAGCCTTCTTTTAAGTACAATAAACACAAGCCATCTGCCCAGAGTTACCTTCATACACATTTTTGTGCTGCTTCTCTGATTCTGCTGCTTACGCAACCCCTGTCCCAAATTTAAACCTGTCTATGCGCTGTTATGTGTCAGCCTGTCTGTCTGTGCTGACCAGCTGTTGTTTCTACCCTGGCTTCCTGTCGGTTTGTCTCTTTTCATTTGCGTCATTTCACTTTTGGTCACCAAGTTCAGCCTCTCCATCCCCCCACCCTTACCCACCCCTTCATCTGACACCCGGCGGCCACTCCGACTTCTGTAGAAACCAAGAAACACTGCCACATAATGAGACACAAAACCTCCACTTTTCACCAGCCTTGTCGGCAGATACAGGTTGCACATAAAAGAAGTCATAATAAGATCCATCTCCTATATCTTTGAGGAGCAGTCCCGTAAAAATGTTCAAAGTCATTGCCAACTTTGAAAACACTATTCCCCATATTGGATTTGACAACAAAAAGAATTAGTGGCACCAGGCATCTGTGTTAAATTTGGCCCTTTTCTTCTTTAACTGGTACTGCTCCTATATAAACTTTAGATCAAGCAGCAGAGAAAATCTCTTTGCAGTAAATTCAGTGTCACGCCCACAGACGATTATCCATGAATAAAGCTAAAAAATTAAACTCAAAGGGAAGTAAGTGAAGAAACGGTAACAATGAGGTATTTGAGATGTTTCAAAGATGGATAAAGACCGAGATGTTGTTTATCCATTATAGTAAAAACCTGACATATTGAAGAAGTAATGATCCAAAAGCATTTCAATGCTACTGTCTTTTCTCAAGCAGATGGCTCGACTTAAACGTAATGACTGAAGGACTGTGTACCCGACTGAACGTAATGACTGACAAGACTTGGACCTCGACTTGAACATAATGACTGAAGACTTGGGACTCGACTTGAACGTAATGACTGAAGACTTGGACGTCGACTTGAAACATAAATGACTGAAGACTTGGGACTCGACTTGAACATAATGACTGAAGACTTGGGACTCGACTTGAACATAATGACGGAAGACTTGGACTCGACTTGAACATAATGACTGAAGACTTGGGACTCGACTTGAACATAATGACTGAAGACTTGGGACTCGACTTGAACATAATGACGGAAGACTTGGACTCGGAACTTGAACGTAATGACTGAAGACTTGGGACTCGACTTGAACATAATGACGGAACTTGACTTGGGACTGACCGACTTGAACATAATGATTGAAGACTTGGGACCGACTTGAACATAATGACTGAAGACTTGGGACTCGACTTGAACGTAATTGACGGAAGACTTGGGACTCGGACTTGAACTAATGACTGAGACTTGGGGGACTCGACCTTGAACATAATGACGGAAGACTTGGGGACCGACTTGAACATAATGACTGAAGACTTAGGACTCGACTTGGAACATAATGACTGAAGACTTGGGACTCGACTTGAACGTAATGACTGAAGACTTGGGACTCGACTTGAACATAATGATGAAGACTTGGGACTCGACTTGAACATAATGGACTGAAGACTTGGGACTCGAGACTGATTGAACTTAATGACTGAAGACTTGGACTCGACTTGAAACATAATGACGGAAGACTTGGGACTTCGACTTGACATAATGACTGAAGACTTGGGACTCGACTTGAACATAATGACTGAGAAGAACTTGGGACTCGACTTGAACATAATGACTGAGAGACTTGGGACTCGACGTGCTTGAACAGTAATTAACAGACTGGGAAGACTTAGCTTGGACTCGACTTGAACATAATGACTTGAAGACTTGCGCTGATGACTACGATGACTTGAAGAACGAATATATGACGTGAAGACTTGGACTGCAGACTTGACTGATGATAATGTACTGAAGACTTGGGACATAATGTCGACTGGAACATAATGACTGGAAAAGACTTGGTGGATCTCGACTGAACGTTATACTGACTGAAGACTTGGACTACTGAACATATGTGGGAGACTGAACATAATGACTGAAATTTGGACTTCGCTGACAATGATGAGACTGGGCTCCTTAACTGACGGAAGACTTGGGACTCGACTGAACATAATGCCTGAAGACTTTGGGCATCGACTTGAACTTGATAAACTTGGACCACTGAGATGAAGACTTGGGACCCGACTTGAACATAATGACTGAGATTGGGACTCGACTTAATAATGACTGATAGACTAGGGACTCGACTTGAACATATGACTGGAAAGACTTGGAGCTCGACTTGAACATAATGAACCTGAAACTTGGGACTCGACTTGAACATAATGACTGGAAGACTTGGACCGAACTGAACATACTGACTGAAGACTTGGGACTCGCTGAAACAATGACGAGACTTTGCGGACCACTTGAACATAATGACTGAGGATTGGACTCGACTTGAACATAATGACGATGACTGGACTCGACTTGAACTTACGACGGAAGACTTGGGACTCGACGATTGAACATAATGACTGAAGACTTGGACTCGACTTAACATAATGACTGAAGACTTGGGACTCGACTTGAACGTAATGACTGAAGACTTGGGACTCGACTTGACATAATGACTGAAGACTTGGGACTCGACTTGAAACTAATGACTGAAGACGTTGGACTCGACTTGAACATAATGACGTGAAGACTTGGGACTCGACTTGAAACCGACTAATGGACCTAATGACGGAAGAGCTTGGACCTCGACTGAACGTTAAGACTGAGGACTTTGACTCGACTTGAACATAATGACTGAAGACTTGGGACTCGACTTGAACATAATGACTGAAGACTTGGGACTCGACTTGAACATAATGACTGAAGACTTGGGGACTCGACTTGAACATAATGACGGAAGACTTGGGACTCGACTTGAACGTAATGACTGAAGACTTGGGACTCGACTTGAACATAATGACGGGAAGACTTGACTCGACTTGAACATAATACTGAAAGACTTGGGACTCGAACTTGAACATAATGACTGAAGACTTGGGACTCGACTTGAACATAATGGACTGAAGACTTGGGACTCGACTTGAACATAATGACTGGAAGACTTGGGACTCGACTTGAACATAATGACTGAAGACTTGGACTCGACTTGAACATAATGACTGAAGACTTGGGACTCGACTTGAACATAATTGACTGAAGACTTGGGACTCGACTTGAACATAATGACTGAAGACTTGGGACTCGACTTGAACTAATGACTGAAGAACTTGGGACTCGACTTGAACATAATGACTGAAGACTTGGGACTCGACCTTGACTAATGACGGAAGACTCGACTTGACTGACGTAATTGACTGAAACTTGGGACTCGACTTGAACATAATGACTGAAGACTGGGACTCGACTTGAACATAATGACGAAGACTTGGGACCGACTTGAACATAATGACTTGAAGACTTGGGACATAATGACTAAGACTTGGATCACTTCTGAAACTTAATGACTGAAGACTTTGGGACTCGACTTGAACATAATGACTGAAGACTTGGGACCGACTTAACATAATGACGGAAAGACTGCGGACTCGACTTGTACATAATGACTGAAGAACTTGGGACTCGACTTGAACATAATGACTGAGATGAACTACTAATGACTGAGACTCGACTTGAACAGAATGACGGAAGACTTGGACTCGACTGAAACATAATGACGAAGACTTGGGAACTCGACTTGACGAATACTAGACTTGGGACTCGACTTGAACATAATGACTGAAGACTTGGGACTGACGTTGAACATATGACGGAAACTTGGACTCGACTTGAAACTAATGATCGGAAGACTTTGGGACTCGACTTTGACGTAATGACTGAAACTTTGGGACTCGCCCTTGAAACATAATGATAAGACTCGACTGGACATAATGACTGAAGACGGACTCGACTTGAACGTAATGACGAAGACTTGGGACTCGACTTATTTAACATAATGACTGAAGACTTGGGACTCGACTGAACGTAATGACTGAAGACTTGGGACTCGACTTGAACATAATGACTGAAGGACTTGGACTCGACTTGAACATAATGACTGAGACTTGGGACTCGACTTGAACATAACTGACTGAAGACTTGGGACTCGACTTGAACATAAGACTTGAAGACTTGGGACTCGACCTTTGACATAATGACTGAAGAACTTGGGACTCGACTTGAACATAATGACTGAAGGATTGGGACTCGACTTGAACATAATGACTGAAGACTTGGACTCGACTTGAACATAATGACGAGGATTGGGACTCGACTTGAACATAATGACTGAAAGACTTGGGACTCGAACGTTGAACATAATGACTGAATGGACTTGAGGACTCGGACTTGAACATACTTTGACTTGGGACTGACTGAAGACTTGGGACTCGATTGAACATAATGACTGAAAGACTTGGGACTCGACTGGACATAATGACTGAAGACTGTACTCGACTGACGTAATACGGCAAGACTGGATCGACGTTGAAATAATGCCGAAAACTTGGGACTCGACTTGAAGTAATGACTGAAGACTGCGGACTCGACTGAACATAAGGACTGTAAGACGTTGGACTCGACTTGAACATGGAATGTTTCACTTGGAGAGACTGGGACTCGACTTGAAACATTAATGACGGAAGAACTTGGACTCGACTTGAACATAATGACTGAAGACTTGAGACTCGACTTGAACATAATGACTGAAGACTGGGGACTCTGACTTGAACATACTGACTGAAGACTTGGGACTCGACCATGAACATAATACTGAGGATTTGGAGTCGACTTGAACAATGACTGAGGATTTGGCGACTCGACTTGAACATAATGACTGAAGGATTTGGACTCGACTTGAACATAATGACTGAATGACTTTGGGGACTCGACTTGAACATACTGACGGAAGACTTGGGACTCCGACTTGAACAATAATGACTGAAGACTTGGGACTCGACTTGAACATAATGACTGAAGACTTGGGACTCGACTTGAACATACTGACAGAAGACTTGGGACTCGACTTGAACGTAATGACTGAAGACTTGGGACTCGACTTGAACGTTAAGACTGAAGACTTGGGACTCGGACTTGAACATACTGACTGAAGACTTGGACTCGACTTGAACATAATGACTGAAAGACTTGGGACTCGACATTGAAACATAATGACGGAAGACTTGGGACTCGACTTGAACATAATGACTGATGACTGGGACTCGACTTGAACATACTGACGGAAGACTTGGGACTCGACGTTGAAACATAATGACTGAAGACTTGGGACTCGACGTTTTGAACACTTAATGACTGAAACTTGGACTCGACTTGAACATACTGACAGAAGACTTGGGACTCGACTTGAAACGTAATGACTGAAGACTTGGGACTTCGACTTGAACATAATGCTGAAGACTTGGGACTCGACTTAACATCTGAACAGAAGACTTGGGACTCGACGGTTGAAACGTAATGACTGAAGACTTGGGACTCGACTTGAACATATGACGGAAACTTGGACTGACTTGAAACTAATGACTGAAAGGACTGGGACTCGACTTGAACAAATGACTAAGACTGACGACTTGAACATGACATGACGGAAGACTTGGGACTCGACTTGAACATAATGACGGAAGACTTGGGACATGACCTGAACATAATGACTGATGACTTGGGACTCAACCTGAACATAATGACAGAAGACTTGGGACTCGACTTGAGGCTTAGGGAATAGGACTTGGACTTGCATATAAAGAACAAGTTTTAATGAGGGTTTTAAGCTCAAAGTTAGTGTAAAGCTCAGAGAATTCATATTATAGAGAGCACTGAGTGAACACAGCTAGGACATTGATGAGAAAACATTGGCTTTGACTTTTTTTTAGATATACTCGGACTTGGACTTGTTTGGAGGGACCATAGACTTGACTTGGACTCGACTCTGACTAGTCCTAAGAGACTTTGACTCAGATTTGAACGTGACTTGAACTAAAAATAATTAGACTCAACAAAAATCCTGGTTAATTTATTTTATTTATTTATTTACACATTTTCTGAATCATAGAATCAGAAAAAAAACGAATGAAAAAACATTTATTTTGTTTTAAGTGATGTAAACCGTAATATATCAGTTCAGTTATTCGTATATTTCGGTCACAGGTATTTTTAGACATTATTCCAAACACATAAACACTTGATATGCAGACAAAGGAGTAGGCCAAGGGTGTCCAAACTGTGGCCTAGGGGCCAAATGTGGCTCTCAGGCCCATTTTTGTTGGCCCTCAGGCTTGACCCAAACAACAAAAAGTAGTACTTTTTCTGTAAAATTTGAAAATGTCTAATATTTTGACGTTATACCAACATAATATTAATGTTCCAAGTCTTATTAAAGGTGTGGAGGCTCATCAAAACTATATCAAATTCAAAATTTCGAGTGATTCACTTCATTGTCAGGTTGTCTGTGGCCCTCTGCTCCGCATAAGTTTCAAAATACGGCCCTTGGTGAAAAAAGTTTGGACACCCCTGGTGTAGGCTGAAGCTTATGTTTATTTGAGCTACCCTTTATACCTCCTCGTAACAATACAAGTGTGAAACCTTTCACAATGCAAAAAGCAAAAGGAAACCGTACTATAACAAATGCAAAGTACATTATTGTCACATACTTAGGCTCAGACTATCTGCTGTGAGTTATTTAAACTTCTTTTCAAAGTGGAAAAGAGTGGGACATGATTTAAGTTCAAGTTGTGTAGAAGTTCCTACCCCTTTGACAGATTAAAAAAACATTTCATAGTAGCTGTTCTACATTTCTTTTTTGTTAACATCTCTGTTCTTCTAATTTCATGTTGTCTCTCTGATTTTGAACATGTTCTGTAATAAAGATTGTTTTTTTTTATCTTAAACATGATTTTCAGTGAGTAGAGCTTGACTAAATCATAGACTTTCTATTTTTGAAGGCTTTTAAATAGTATATAAATTGTAGTATAAATCCAAACGCTATTATCTTTACTAATGCACAGTACAGTGTGTCCTGTCTGTGTTTCTGGAGGAGCTCTCACTTTTTTCACAATAAGATTGAATTAGGTGAAGTGATGACTTGCAATGGAGAATAAATTATTGTTAATGTCCCTTATTAAATTTGTCATTTCCCAGTGTGTTTCCTGCCTAATGCCCAGTTAGGTTAAAATGCACCAGAATACTACTAGTAATTAGTGAACATTTTCTCAGATTTCATCTTTATTCACTTTCCTATTGTAAAGTTTGTTCGGAGAAGTTTGCTGTTTTTTTTCCGGTCTCATCAATATATGTAGTTGATGATGTAATCATTGATTGATGTTCGAGAGTGGGACCTCACTTCAACCTCCTATTCCTCCAGCAACCACGCCTCCACTCTTTAACCACACCTCTAATTACCCAGAAGCCCTATTTATACAGGCCTATCCCTGCATCTCTTGTTGTCTCTACTCTCTCGACCCCACCCTCCCACCCCATGCCTCTATCATCTTCACCCTAACACATCATGTCTTAGGAGGGGGGGTTCTGAATCGGCTGGGCTGATTACCCGAGACGGAGCCCCCATCCACAGTTTCTCTACCCAGCCAACTCTAATCGATCCATCATCGATCCATCATCGATCCATCATCGATCCATCATCGATTGATCATCACTATTATCAATAAACATTCTCTCAAATCCCATTTGTTGTGGCGTGTTGTGGCTAGTAAATTGTACTTTTGTCACAGATCGCTTACTTTTGTCTAGCTTGGATTTTAATTCGTTTTAAAACACATATAGGGGCCACAAAAGTCAAGATTCTGGTTAGAACTAGCGCTTAATAAGTGTTTACTAGAGAACTTTTTGATTGTGTGGTCGACACTAGGGATTGGAACAAAACAGTTACCAAAGGATATACATTATAATAATGTTAGATATTTATTATAATATGTTTATTATTTCCTGGATCTTCCAAAAAGATTTCCTGTATTTTGATTCACACATCCCATTAGGTCCAGACAACATTGTGCCCATGCATTACAAAGCCAGGATCTTACATTATGTTGATTTCAAATGCCATCGTGTATGAGCTGCTTTTTATGGATGCTTCTTGTTTGTATCATGGATCTCAATGATGTCTTTGATTCCCTTTGCATGTTGCACATCAGCGAGATTACACACCGTCTGTAGGGTTCTTTACATATTCTGATTAGCCTAGTATGTAATTAGGCTGATTGTGGTATAAAGATAACAGATGTCGCCCTTCACTTTTACAATGTGGCTTGATATACTGTCCCTGTACCTTTAAGAAGCAGTGGAGAGGTGCAATGGTGAAAAATCGTGTAGAACAGAGAGTAAAGGGGGAGGAGGCAGCTGTGGTGGTAATGTTCTCATGTGTTCTCTTCTTTTGCATGTGGGAAGTGGCACCACAGAAAATACACTCGTCTCCAAAGCATGTTTTTAAGCATTGTGAAATTATTTGCTAAACTAAGTATTTCCTTTTTTTTGTTTTTGTTTTAATCAAAACACTTTAAAACACATAAAACACAGGCACGGGTTCAGAGAGTGAACAAACAATAAATAAAATACAAGACTACCAAAAATCCATATATATAACATTTATGTTTTATCTATCAAAAACCAACAATTGATTTTTTTAATTTTAAAAATGTCAATAATTATGTCGGTCCTTGGTCGTTGGTTCAGATTGTGTCATCCATTTCTTTGTTAAGTATGCTCCAAAGGTATCCATTCATTGTCTCCCTAGCAGGGGTTTTGAGGCCCAGAGACAGTACATAATTGTGAAGTCAAGTGGGATGCCAATGCTAAAGACAATCTGCAGGCCTTTATTCGTTTCAGATCACTGACCCAGTTATTTTCAAGTTAGATGTTTAAAGGGGACATATGCTAAAGCTAATAAGCTTTTAACCTTGTTACAACAGTGTTTCCTTATCATTATCTTACTCAAAGTTGCATTTTGTGTGATTCATGCATGTTTGAGTAATCCTGTATTGTCCTGCACCTGAGGCTCGAGTGCTCAGAACATTTCACCTACCCCCATTCTCCTATATTTAGTTGCAAATATTTGTAAAAACAAGACTATATGTTAAACATGTAGGGTTCTAAAATGTCACATAGGAACTTTTCAAGAATAAAATGCAGTTTTGAACAGGAAGTTAACGGTCTCTTATAAATTATGCAGTTTATAGTTTGATTTTGAGTATCGAAAAAAGCATAATATGTCACCTTTCATTTCTAAAGTGTTATATTTACTGAATCAAGATGGAAGTCTTGGTATGCTTGGACCAAGTGGAAGAGGATGATTTCCCTACAATCTTCCACAACCAGCATTTAAACTACAGTATGTTAGATGCCCTTAAAGATGCTGTACCTTATTTTTCTTAAAATGTGAAGAACAGACCTAGTTCATTTTAAATTCTTTGCAGTAGTTTACCCAATATGTACCCAGCATCCTAAACATTCATCACAATGACTTTATAAGTGCTTTTCACATCTCTCTCAGGCCAGAGCGAGTTCTGCCGTCACGGTAACGCTAACATACATTAGCATGCTAACGGCG
This sequence comes from Chaenogobius annularis, assembly GCA_015082035.1. NCBI lineage: Eukaryota > Metazoa > Chordata > Actinopteri > Gobiiformes > Gobiidae > Chaenogobius > Chaenogobius annularis. The sequence continues at coordinate 243,634 of BJKM01000124.1, read as the reverse complement.
CACTTCCTGTTTTGCAGAGAATAAAATGTTCTATAATTAGATGCAGAGAAAGTGATGTGGTCTCATTTTCACCTGAGTAGATATTTTTTACAGTATATTTGTTCTGGGGCAAAACAGATTTGACTTTATTGCATTAAAAAAATCGGGTACAGGCCCTTTTAAATCAAGCCTCTTTCCAGGCTTGTTATTGATCCCAGATGGTTACATTGATGGGTGGTAGATGAATGTAAAAGCAATTGTAAAAACAATACAATTGTAGATATGACACCCCAAGTAGTTTAGAAATACCATAATTTCTTCTGATAGAAAGAACAGCACTTTTTTTTCTCCCAGTGTGGTTTCCTGCTTAGCTTCAGTCGGGAACCACAAACAGCTACAGGCCCAACCCAACAGAAACATGTGGTTGCATCCTGTGCCTACTCCTCACTCTCTTCCCTCCATTATCCACTACACTCCCCGCCTCGCCATCCTCTGCCACCGCGATAAACTGGCTTCCTCTCACACAGGAGTTTTGTATTACCACAACATCTTTGAGCCCAGCCAGCCCGCACTGTGAGAAGAAGCTGGATTGCGGTGCCATGATGATCCCCTGGTTCTACTGTGATGAGGGACAGCCCACAATGGTGACAGCTCAGCACGCGCCACTCAACCACTACCAGTCAAATTGCATCATCAGTCTGCAGGCAGGCCAAGAAACAAGCCCACAAACATGCCAAGCCAAGCCATCTCGCCTCCTCCTCTCCTCAACTCTCTCGATACAAGGATCTCTGCAAGTCCTTTGTTACATTTTCTTTTTTTCAAAACATGCACGTGCAGGCTTGCCAACATGCGTGCCCACATTGGTTTGGAATCGCCATCAGTCTATGCTTTATGTCTCCCACACAAAGTTGTACCCTGCTGCCAGTCGACACGAAGCTCTGTGACCTCCCACTGCCCCGGGCCCCATGTGTCTGTGTGTGTGTGTGTGTGTGTGTGTGTGTGAGAGAGCAGAGGAGGGGGAGGGGACTAAAGCAGACGGGTAATGGGGGTTGTCACACCAGGGAGTCAGAGGCAGAGACGCTTGTGTATCCGCCGGTGCTATTATGAACATTCACGCCCCGAGTCCTCAGTGACAAAGACAGGGAATGGTAAACGATGAATTCAATCTGACTACTTTGTTTGAGGAGTAACATCTTCTCTGTTGGAGAACCTAAACAAAAGTATGAGGAAAATAGTGGAATAAATGCACGAAAAGAAATCTAGTCAAGTTGGTCTTCGAATATGTTAGAAAGATAATTTGTGTGATTATTAATTTATATTTTAATTAAATTTATTCTTGGGCCATGTTCCCCAAGAGGCCAACTGAGCAGGATACATGACTTTTCTGTAGTTAGAGACATTAGAAGAAAATATGTAAGATGCCTGCCACCAGGGTCTGTAATGGAGCAAATTTGTAGTTGAAATGTTCACATTTCACTCTTATGAACAATATGGACAAAATACATTTTAAATATGTACTTCAATACTTAAATGTTTACATGTGATACTCCACCGCTGGCAGATGCACAAAAGACTAATACCTTTAGTCCTAATGTGGAGTTATTTTGGTCCTGGTCCAATGCTGGTTCAGTCCTAGTTTTCATGTGACATCTGTCAAGTGTGAACGTGTCCTAAGTGTGTATCATATACCTTTTAGCAGATTGATTTTGGTAGATATTGGTAGATCCCCTTCCTTACACAACCCTATCTTGGCTTGGGCACAACATTTAACGACATATGACATGCTGCAATAATTTATATAGCAAATATAGTTTGGAAGAACAGCATGGGTCAAAAATGGGCAAGCATGGGTAAAATGAGCTCGCTGCAAAAAATATCCCTTTGTAAATCTTAACACTGAAAATGGGTGCATTCTGGTTAAAACATTGGACCAGAGCGTGCCAAAATTCTTATGAAGCATTAATGAGGTCACCAAAGGGACAGAAGATGACAAGATAGCTGGAGGTACACTTCAGGCAGAGGGTTACAATGGGTGGGCTGCAATCTACAGTAGGAGGCTGGCTCTACAATGTGAACAATAGCACACAGAAGGTAAATATCATTCTTTCACACCCACCTTAAGTGAAAAGAAAACACTGAAGAGCTCCCAAAATAGCCAGAGTGGGATGATAGATGCACAGCTGGCCATGATGTACGGAGAAAAAAGGAAACTGTATCAAATACTGAATATGTTTTGATGAAATCTGATTGGATTTTTGTTTACATTTTACACTGTGTCCAACTTTGATCTGGTTTTAGAACCCCTTTCCAGCGTAAACCCCTGCACTGTAGAAACCCCCCCCCCAAAAAAACAACTTCAAGTCTAAGAGAAGACAGCGGGAATGGCGCGCTGCAGCTTTTGTCTCAGTGTGCGCCAGTGTGAAGATTCAGATCAGAACCGAGGCATCACAACGGGACGCCTCGCGAACGCCACTGCAGGCTCCATCTACCGAGGGGGAAATTTAGCAAACGCTCACCAGGGCTTCTCCTACATCCCTGCCGCACTTTCAATGGAAACGGCAATGGATAAAAAAAAAAGTTGGATGTTTTTTTTGTAACTGGATGTATATATGTCTTGTGTGAAGGGAGTGTGTGAGCCTCGCAGAAAATAGGTTGACGTGACCTACATATGCAAGTGGCTTCTTATTAGCATACGCCCATATTTTACGCAGAAACACACATACATGTGTAAGAGACATTGCCGATAACACTGACTTGTGTCCTGGAGAGAGCCAAGAAGGAGGCTATTTACATTATTTGCATACTGTCCTTTGTTTGACTTCAACGCCACTAGCACAGATGGCACTCTCTGTGACACATACAAGCTGAAAAGTGGACGTAATGGTTTAAAATACTGTCAACAACCTCCACTGGTGAGGATTACACAGTAAACATTGTACAGCTAAACAGGATCGTCGCATGTTGATGCAGCATGGGCAGCATTAGAGCAGATTAATCCATATTAGTGTGGTTAATGCTACAGATGTGAGGGCAAACAGAAATATGGGCCAGAAGTCAGTCATGAATCACAACACCATGAGCAGCACACTGGATGATGCAGGGAGAGTTTAAATTATGATGATGATTATGATTATCTGAAGTACAAATTCACAGCAAACACGTTATGACCCCATGTAAATCTGCTAATAGACATTGAAAATAGATGAAAATATTGATGAAGAAGATAGTAGATGTTTGAATATGCAGTGGCTATGTTGTTTAAGGGAAATTAACAGAGATTTCTGCATTGCTATCATTTGCTGTATGTATATTGTATTTGAGTCTGATTTGTAAATCTTAAACGTATTTTGCACGCGTCTGTTTTATCATAGTTTATATAATATAATAATAATATTATTATTTTGCTCAATGACAATTAGGTTGCGTTCAAGAGACTTCACAATATCTAGAAACCATATAGGCTGATGAGAATCTAGGACCGTTGCCATAGGGATAAAATGAAATTTGCGGATTATGGCATATCTCTGTGATTACTGCGTCTATACACATGAAACAAAACCTGGCACAAAATTCAACGTCTTCTCAGTCAGCACAAAAAAGCAAAAGTGAAATATTTCTTTCAGATTAGTCACAGGAAACGGTGCCATTATTCAACTCCAAATATGTGATTTTACTTTAAAACATTGTATTATGAGAATATGTCAAATTTATGGAGCCAATCCCAAATAAAGAATGATAAATTTCAACATTCGTGGATTTCTGTTTTGGATATTCCTTTCAAAAACTGTGAATCTCCCATAGAGTTATACACAGGCCCCGTTCCTCATTTGAGATTATGACATCATGATGATTCTGTGTGAAACAATATAAACAACTGTCCATTTCCTCACCAACAGTGACACGCCCTTTTTTCTCTCTCCAGCAACACCAATAAATAAACAATCTATAGGATTTGATAAAAAGGATTTGGAGGAGGATGTTTGGGGAAGCTGATGTCATTAGAGGATCACTGCGTTTGATCACGTACATGTCTGGGGACCAAGTCAAATGTGTCAGAATACTTGAGACAGCCCTTGATACATTTCAATAGGTTTGCTCTATTTTTAAATGCCTTTTCCAATGCGGTGACTCACAATGTCTGGTTAAAGTCTTTTGGAGAGAATCTGTACCAAACAATGACAACACACTTTTCATTGTAGCTGCTTAATCATCATCTGGTAGTACAAGGTGTTCGAAACTTGCATCAGGGGACAGACATCGGAACAAAAACAACCAAAACAAAAGGTGCCACGGAGAATGTATCATATTTAGGAGTAAAGTCTGCGTCATCTGCTCAGGTTGTTTACCAAGAGCCTCAAATCTGCCCGTGTGTATGTGTGCAAAAGGAGAAAAAATGTGTGCCCTTTTGAGCCATTGGTCCCTCTTTTCCTTGCAAATAAATATGCACAGCACATCTAGTGTTTGTACTTAGGCAAAATAGATGGCATTGCTGGTGAGCAAAACATCTATCATTTTGTGCCTCTGATTAATAGTTGTCCTGGGGATGGCTGCACTGCAATGAGAGAGAGAGAGAGAGAAAGAGAGAGAGAGAGAGAGAGAGAGAGAGAGAGAGAGAGAGAGAGAGAGAGAGAGAGAGAGAGAACGCCGAGTGGTAAGTTTAAGCAAAGGGAGAGAGAGAGAGAGAGAGAGAGAGAGAGAGAGAGAGAGAGAGAAAGCAAAAGAGGGACAGAGAGAAAGAGAGGGATGTGAGGGAGATAGAGAAAAAGTGAAATAAAGCAAAAGAAAGAAAAAAGACAAGGATGAGAGAGATGGAGAGAATGAAAAAGAGAGAGAGAGAGAGAAATAGAGAGAGAAAGAGAGAGGGAAAGAGAGAGAAGGAAAAGGCTGGAGCAGCAGGAGGAATAACTGGAAATCACTTGCAAACATCTCCCAAATGTCTGAACAAGTGAAAAGAGATACGTGGATATTGTTGTGTTATTGTTTATAGTCATTAGGGACGAGACACAATTCCCAGATGAGATAAGACCCGAGATTGGATCCATGAGCACGAGACCAGACAAGAGTTTGACATAATTTATGATAAATAGGTTGTATGATCATCAGCACTGTTTTTTGGGGCTACAGCTTCTCAACACCCTTTGTTGACCAATATAAACACGGAAATAAATCTTGCAAGATGAAAATGTTTTTGTGCCATTTCTAATGCAAAAAAAAAGATTACAAAATAGAAATAAAGGCTGTTAACCTCCCCTGATTGCACATGATTCCTAAATCATTTGAATGCACATGATTTTGGCCATTTAAATCACTGCAGAGGAAGAGGACAAGTATCACAAGAGTTTGAAAGTAGACTTAATTAAACGTAGTAGTTTCCGGCATTTAATTGCAAATGCATTTAACTCGGTGCCTTCTATTCTATACCAAGAAGCAGGTTTCTAGTCACTAAGAGAAGAAAGAGCCAAAACTTCACATAGACTTCAAATCTTCAAACCTTGCTAACCACTCTTTTTTGTGTCCTGGATCGATTTCTTTGGCCCTCCGTCTGATTTTGCAAACGGTTTGGTAAAACAGAGGACTATCGTCGCTCTTGTCCTGTTCCCCTCAAAACCTGGATACATTTGTAGTAATAAATACTGAAAGTCATTGTTGCATATTACACATTTAGCTTCATATTGTGGTCTTTGTCCTTGATGCAAAGTTCTTGGTCCAATTGCATTCACTGATTAAGTGTTGCAAACAGACGTTGATGGATAGATTTTTTTTTATTTTTGGACGTCTTGTGTTAGCATGCACAACCTTTAGCACAGTCCATCATGCGAGAATGGCTGTTGTGTTCTTTCCATGTCAGGGTCAAGGAGACATCTCTACATCGTTGTTTTACATATAAGATAACAAATCACAGCAACGTGTCATGCATTGTTTTCTACATGTGAGCAAAGAGAAACGCAGGTGTGAAATACTTTGTCATTTGAGGAAAGGTGCAGCAGAAAACTCATAGATGTCGGTAGCCATTTTTGCTTAAACAATACATCCACCTTAAATTGCCCGTAAGGAGGAAGCCATGTCGAAAACCCCTCAATTTGAAATGCTGCCATCACAAGCCTAATTTAATGTCAAACCGCTGCTGCTCTTGTTATAAAAAACAAGTGGTTAATTTGTAATTTCAGTTGGTATTTCATTTCTTTGGAAGTTTGGTTTAGAGGCACACTTGGATTTACCCATCACATCTAAAAAGCTCAATTATATTTAAAGACAAAATCAGGCCATCGTTTTCTATTTTAATGACCTACTCACCCATGAACTCATTTACATGACTGAGAATCAGGCTTCCTCAAAAAAAATACAAATCAGTCACGCTTTATGGACTCTACAATAAGACGGAGGAGCACGTCTTTGCCAAGCTGAGGGTCTGAGCCAACGTTATTGTAGGAATATATCGATAATGAGGAGAAGACTGTGGAGTCAAGCTTCCGATGCCAGCATTTGTCCATGTAGATAAATCAGAAATAATTGCCCGGATCCCAGGATTTCCGAGCCGCACAATGCAATACTATCAGACATCAGTCACTTTGCTGTCTTCGCGGGTCACTGGTTAAAACAATGGAAAACGTAAGCCAATTGTTAGGTTTTGGGACAAAGAGACGATCTTTTTAAGCATAGTTTGGATCATCTGAGAATAGTTTATCTTCATTTAGTGATCAGCTTTAATGCAGTTGTCTCATTCTTAAATTTGTGAAGATGACTCCAGCAAAATTTGGGGAATATCTGGGATTATGGTCCAAATCAAGGCAATGTCAGTCGTAATGGCAAACAAGAGCGTTGTTGAAGACAGTGTGAGCCTGTTAGGGCACTACATGCTTTTTCAAACTGTCAATTTTTTTCTCAATGTCGCAGAAGATACAGAAAAGTGTCTCTTGAAGCCCAAACAAGAAAAAACGAGCTCCATTGTGGAACAGTTGCTAATGGTTTTACAGGCAGCTTAGAGTGAAAGTGTAAATGCAAAATAGTATCTTATTCTTAATAGACAGGCAACCATGCCCATTCTGTTGGCGACATAGACACAAAACCAGTAAACACACAAAATTTTTCAAATGTTACAATATTTATCTTTTTCATCTGCAGCTTCTAGAACAAGACGAAATTGCGAATAAGTTTAATGACATTTTTGCCCATGTCAAGAGTGATCTATTTTAAAATGTGATCAGACAAGTTGTAGGCGTGTCAGATTCAGTCTAGATTTGTGTGCATAGGCTGTAGTTTCTGATTTGACCCTATTGGTCTGCACGAGGCATCTGGCCGTTTGTTCTACGCCCTCATTGGACACAGTTTTGCATTGTGGGTATCGTGTTTTATTGTTAAGATCCACTGGGTGAGTCAAGGCTGTGTACCTTTTGTGCCTGTTCGAAGCGTGGATAAATGACTTGGTTTGGATCAGTACATGGTTTCTAGTGCTCAATGATGTGTCATGTGTAAATGTACGCTGCAGGGAAGTTTTCTAGCGAATTCAAAATAAAAAGAAATCTAAAAGATGAAGCCAGGAATAAAGAAACTAAACAAAATAAAGCTTGTTGGACCTATTTATTTTTTACGTTGTGCTGGTGTATTCTTCTGCTCCTGACAGATTTAATTATTTATTAGCTTGACTCAAGGACACTACACAAGTTCAGTCTGTTCTTAATAGGCCTCTGAATGTTTTGTGTAGCAGATACAGTGTGTGTCACTAGACTGCTGGACGGAGCCGTACTGAACACATTGTTCTCATGTTCTACTTGTGCATTACACACTTCCAGCCGCAGAAAAAAATGTATAACGTGAACAGATTTTGATTTTTTTTACATTACATACAAATATATATGGCGCAAAAGGCTAGGCAAAGTGATCATTTCTTTGAAGGGGTTTGAAAAACAAGATGAAAACATATATAAAAATATACTAGCCAATATTTTAATGTAATAATACTGTCTTCGGTTACATCATAATACTGTCAAAATGTTAATCTTTTCTTGTGGTTCGGTCTCTAGTACCAAATATTTGTATTATTACAAAATCCAGGTAACTGCATGCTAATGTGTGCTAACAGACATAAGATCACTGTTGTCTGTAACACTACAGCAGCTGAAATGAATAATTAGACTTTTGGCAACTCGTTAGTGTTAAGTTAATTAGTGGTGCATGGGTGCAGGGTGCAGATGTGGGGGAGAAGTCATGCTGATGGAGGATTAGACCAGGCTCATACGCTCTTACCTTTTGATGGGATTATTATGAAAGGGGCAAAAGGGGGGGATGATTTTAATGATGGGGGCTAAAGTGACATTAGAGCCAAAAGACACCCCAAAAGTAGCAAGAAACAAAAAAAAAGATACATTCTGTATTGTGCGAATAATACATATATCACTTGTTTTTCCTCCATTCGGGTTTGTTGGAGGTCTAGTGTTCTTGCTTTATTCAGATACTTTATAACAAATTTAAATAAAATAGAAGGAGATATGTGCAGGGCACTTGCCACACTTTGTGCCAAGTTCAATGTGTGAGCTTCTCTTCTCCCTCATTTCACACCGTGCTGTCCCCTTTCCGAAAAATTATTATTTATTATTTATTATTTATATTATTTATTATTTAAAAAATAAACTAAAAAACAGCGATAGTCACCATCAAAGTAAGAAAGTTGAAGCATAAAGACAAAATCGCATAAGCTGGACCCCAACACTTATTCAACAGTTAAATTGGGAGCAGGGAAGGTCCATACTCTTATATACGGGTCCAGACGATAGAGCAGAAAGGTGAGTCCAGAGCTGGAGGAGCCACATTTGACCAAAAAATAACCATAGGGTGAATTTTATGATCTGCAGGAGTCGCAGTCAGGAACAATTTACCACAGAAACTGTGGAGAGTTGTGGTTGAAACAAGTTTATTTAGGCAGAGCTGATTTCAGATGGAAAACTCCAGGTGACTAACTGTTGTGGAACGATCCTCGCTGCTGGGTGTGAGACACAAAGGCTTATGGGACATGGGAAACACACAGGATCATGACCAACATATATTGTGAATCTATGGTAGTTGTCATGGCAGCTCTGTCCTCATTGATATGCACAAAGGCTTATAATTTCAGCTTGACTGATTCTCCAAACAGGATGAGTCACACCTACCAACTTCATTCTGCAGTTTTATCCCAGACATGAGGGGGAACAAGTTTAAACCAGTATTTTATAATCGTTCATAATTCTCTTCTGTGATAGTATTTCTGAGGTCCAGGTATTCTTTCAGTGCCACACATAACCAATATGCCTCTCAGTGTGCTGTGATTATCTTGATTTGGTTTGTCAAATATTTGATGCTCTTTTTGTAATTTTCTTAATTTCATAAACTCATCTGATGCCCCTCTCATCCAAGCTTGGATTGGCCGCCTGATCAGTTAAAAGTTCTCAATATAAAAAAGAGTAGCTCTGATCGCCACCATCAGGCCACCATCACAGTGTGTAAAAAAGACAATGCCTTTCTATCATATAAATAAGGAGCAAACTTGTGGAATTTAGAAGTATACTAATGAACAGGTGGTTGGTTTTTCTCATGAGTAATAGATATTTTTTGTTAAATATAATATAATTTACATTATACTGCCGTGCCAGAGAATGTGTCAAAATCTCCTCATGTTCTCTAGATACAAGCACAAGCATAAGGCGGATTAATGCTACAATGCATTGTGGTAGTGCCATAGCAACCGTGACACGCTCCTTCTCCCACACGAATAAAAAGGCTTGGATGTGTGTAAATGGGCAGCAAAAACTTGTCCATTTTGAAACTCCTTTGGCTCATGCGCTATGGAGTAAATCTGGATTTGTTGTTTTGTTTTGGGGCCTTTAATTTTGCCTGGTGCAAAATTACCCATAATTGCAGATCCCCTCCACTGTCAGTCATCATTAACATGCACAGAAAATATGCGGTCAAATGACTATTGAGGAATAAAACTAAATTTTTGTGCTGTCACATTAGGACAGTGAGCCATAGAGCCACACATACAAACATAACACTCATAATGAGATGTGGGAAACAGGATTTATGTTTCAGAGTGCAATCTAATTGATATAATTAATCACATTCTTTTCTTGACTAATTAAATTACCACAACAGATTACAGAAATTTGGCCACAAACATGCCCAGCGGCCATGCTGTTTGCTCTCAACACAACACTTTACACTACATGTTTCTGAAGAGCTGTGATCAATGGATTTTATGGCCAATAAATCACTTGGGATCCACTCCTCAGGCACTAACAAAAAGCACAGCGTACAAAAGTCTTTTGAAGGCAGCAACCAGGCCATGAGGACGTGAGGCCAGTCAACACAGATGATGCAATGTGTTTGTCACGCTGCTTCCACATATGCTCCCAATAATGTACGCTGCAACATATTATCATGCCGGAGTCTCCAGTGCATCACATCTTTGCAGGGATTTTCATTCACTTCTTTGTTTCGTCCAACACTACATGTTATATTTTACACGGAGCACTTCGCCTTGTGTAAAGAAGCGTGCCAGTTATATATGTCTACATGTTTATAGGAATGCCACAAAACACACAAAAGAAAATGCGAGTAGAAAGGCGTGTCTACCAATGCTGTCCCGTAATGGGAAAAGTAATACCTGCACTTCTGAGATTCCTCCACGTTTGTGAAGTTAGCGCTACAGTTGGACCATATTGATTTGAGAATAGTTACAGTTACTCTTTCATTTGGTGGTATTCAGAATTAAGGCTTCAAACAGCACGGAATTAGAAAGAAAAATTGAAAACACTTCTCTTGTTGCGAGGTTTCCTTCTCTAATTTGTGATAAATAAATGCATGACAAACTCATTTATTTAGCTCAACGTTGACCGTATTCCAGCATACAGTACTTTTATTGGACAGAATACGTCACAAAATGTTTCAATGCAAGTATTGTGTAACTAAATATATTTTCAAAGTCTTTATTCCCAACACTGTTCAGGAGGAGTAGAATAAAGAGGTCAGTGGTTATGAAACAAACTGTGACCTAATCTGGCACATGTTTATGACTGTGCTTTTGCAGGAGCAGTGATGCAGGCTGAAATTAGACTTGGCTTATGAAACAGTGAGATCAGAGCATGTAGTGTCTATTTGACTTTCAGCCATTGTCGTGCTAGAGCAGCAGTTCTTCACCTTTTTAAGTCACGACCACTGAAATGACAATAGCTGGCATGTGCAACCCCCAAAACAGTATCTTATGTCTAATGTTGTATTTTATTTTCAGGATATAGGCCTGGATACATTATTTGGTCGGCCAACAAATAGGAATCGACATTTACCACTGCTTTTGAAGGGTGTCAAGCCTCGTTTAGGTTATTTATTACATTACATTTTATCTGGGCTGTTGGTTGCATTTTTGTAAACATAACTTGTTAAAATGTATCCGTTAAATAGATAGATAAAGAAGCACATTTAAGTAAAAAAAAAAAGAAAAAAAACAACCGTCAAGATCTGGTCTGTGGTTCAAACAGTGAAAATAAATAAATACATTTTAAAAACGTGTAATCAAATTCTGAACTTCAACGACCAATATGTTAGTCAATATGTTAAATAGTGACTAAAATGGCACAATTTATTTACATATTATGCATTTACCTATAGAGATCTGATTACAATACATTACATGAATAACAATTAAAATATTCAAGTTTATAGTCTTCAGTCCGGGTAGTAAACTCTTTGATTTTGCATGTACTGCACTGCTGTTATAGAAAATATAACATGCACAGACCTTTTCAGTCTGTTGTGTCCAGCTCTTATCTTGTGCTTGTGTCGAAGGCTCTCATGACTACTCCAGCAAGCTTTTACAAAGTGAATTATAGATTTAACATCACATTACAGTTGACCTGTTGTCTCCCACTTGCGCTGTGAAAAGTGTTGCTTTTTCTGTTGGATCATCGCTGCATATGGACCGTAAAAAGCAGTCATTGATCTCTTCATTGTGGCAAAGCTATTGATGATATGACATTAATGTTAATCTTATGCTCTTTAAGAGGAAATCTACCTGAAATGTGTGGAAGAGTGAAACATAACTACAGCATGCAAATCTGCCTCTGTATGTCACCGGTTTGGGGGAAAATGAACAAAGCTATGGGAAATGTCAAGGATGGCATCATTACAAGCTCCTGACGTTAGTCATTGGTACATTTTACAGACTCAAAACTGAAAGTACCTTTAAAGACACATATTATGCTAAACTGATTTTAAACCATATTATAACATTATTCCCTCATCAGTTCAAATCAATTTATTTTTGTAGCACCCGAAATCACAAAGCAGTTGCCTTGAAGGGTGACAGTGGGAACAGATTAAACAATCTTCATAGGAATTTCACAATATCCCATGGACCACTGTCCTTAGACCCTTCCTCTCAGCAAGGAAAAACTACAAAACCTCTTTGGGATAAAGTAAAAACCTAGAGGAGATCCACAGTGAAGGAGAGATCCTACTCCCTCAGACGGGCAGGTGGACGCGCTTCTCCAATAAGGAGGAGCTCCAGTTCTTTGAGGCAGATGAAGAACTGTTCTGCAAATGAAGAGCCGATCATCTGGAGTAGACAGAATTTCTCCAGGCAGCTGAGGGGCATCCGGATCTACAGGCTGGCATGTGGCTATTTCTATATATAGTGTATATAGTATATCAAAAACATACTTGGAGTTGTATTTAGCTTCATTCACGCTAGTTTGATCAATCTAGAAAATCCTCTCCCTCTTCAAAACTGCATTCTAAATTTCCCCAATGTGTGACGTCATATTCTACCTGACATGGCTCTGAGATCTGAGAGAGCGGTTTTCAAATCCATAAATCAACGCTAGACTTGTTCAGAGCATTTCTGCCATAAACTCACATGTCACAATCAATACAACTACGTGGCTGCTTAGCATGTTGGAGAGTAGCATTTCTTTTATCTCACTTTTATAAATCCCTCTGATGCCAGTGGATGGAGCCAAAAGAGCATGTTCAAAGACAAATAAAAATACAAACAATGCAAAATATTTGTCCTATTAAGACTGTCGGTTACAGGGAGGGCTCTGCACACCAATAGGTGAAAGAAAAATCCTGCACACTGTTTCACTCTGGATTTTTTGGGTACAACGTCCTATTAAGAATGTGAAATTACACCTAAATGTATTACTCTACTTTGAACTCAAGCTTTATTCAACTACAATCTACTATTAAAAGGTGAGGACAAGACAGAATGACACTGGCTTTAAAAGACTTTCAATTCAATTCCATTTATTTTTGTAACGCCCCAAATCACAACAGTGAGAATAGATTAAAGATGATTTATTATTACTTATTATTCTGCTTATCCAGCTTGAAGACTTGAAAAGGTCGCGTACACTTTACGTCAGTTCTCAGCCTTATTGGCGGTGGCTTCAAGTTACATCTTCTTGAAACTTATGCTAGACAAGATCTTATTTTGTATAACTGACGGTTTTAAAAATGTTTAAGCATGTGCCAAAGTTTAAAAACAAGTTAGAGCAAAGAGTGTGAGGGCAGCTGTCCCAGTCTGTGCAAGAGGAGGAGGCCTGTGTGCCTCTCCTGTCTGTGGTTAGTGCACATACCGTCAGCCTGCAGCAGAGGAATGTCTGCTCATGTGCCTCTTACATGTGTTTCTGTGTGAATGTGGCCTGAACCTACAGCGCACAATGAGCACAACACTGTGACACTAGTGTCTGTGTGAGACTCTGAGATCAAGAGTTTTTGTGGAGAAGGTGGAGTCAGTGCAGAGGCCGGTAAAGGGAGAGGAGGAAAGCCTGACTTTAGTTAGTTGGTCTGTTGAAAACACATGCATCAATAGAGAATCCATGTGTACTGTATGTTTCTATAAAAGGTGCTCTGGTGGAGGTTTCTTCCACCTGCTTTTCTCCATGGAGATGTTATTGCTTTGCACCTTTAAGAGAATCGTCTGTTAAGCGTCACTATGTAAAAATGTTGTGGAGTTTGGTGTTTTTCAGAGTTTCTGAGTAGGTTCTCACAAGTTGTTTATTTTCCCCCCATAAAATTATAAAATTATACAGTCTTATCCTCCAAGGTTCCCAAAGGTGCTGCACTGCGGTCGTCCACAGCTCCAGGGCCTTTAAGCCGCCAGGGCCGCCAGGGCCCCCATGAGCGCCTACAATTTGATTGTAAATGATAAATGAAAGATAATTATTTGGACTTTAACAAACTGAATGATGTTAAAATTGATCAGAGAACAGGAAATATTGATAGCATTAAAAATAACGATGGTGGTGGAGGACACTGGCATATTGTTCTTGTGCCTGCTGGTGGTTTGATTTCCCCAACCTTAGGATTTCTATTTGATTTTTTGGTAATACAAAAGAAAGAACAACAACCACAACCTCAAACCAATTTTTTTGGCCTGCTGTGTTCCTGTTTAATTGGCTCAAATTACCATTAATAGCACAGTTTTCTGTCAATTAGAAAATTCTCTGCCATCATATCCTTAATATCAAACTATTTGGTGTTATACAGGCTTGACATAAAGGTTCCAGGCCTAAAGATGTCGTGGCTCAATCAAAGCGGTTTATGGCCATCAATTGGCCTTCAGCTTTGTCTATGTTTCATAATACTGTGTAAAAAGGTTTGGACGCCCCTGGTTTATGTGATTACAACTGCCTTGTTATGAAATGTGAATCATCAATAGTTAACCCCGAGTGGAAGTAAAGCGATGAAGGTTCGTAAGTAAAATTTTTGCTAAAGGCCCCTGAAGGCCTGGGCCAGCACTGCAGAGCTCTTTCAATAAACACTAAGAACATAATAAGCAGTAACCTGTTTTATTTAACCTTACCTAAAACATTCCACCAAGTGTCTTCAGGTTGTTTGTAAAATCCTCACTTCTAAACCAGGGGCATTTCTCATAAAACTTCACCTATAGACACACTTAACCGCACACGCTGCGTAGGACAAATTCATTAATGCACACGTCACGGAGCCGGGGTTGTGTTACCGCTGCTTGGCATGATCCCTCGGCTGATATGAACGTGATGAGAGGTTGTGATGACAAGCCAACACAGAACATTTGGTGCCTCTCCAAAAATGTCACCGCTACGATAACCCACTTAACGTGATGTTCTGATGATTTAGCAAAAGTGTTTGTTGTGTTTGCTGTCTGTTCTTTTTCATGCTAATAAATAAAACACAAATAGAAATGAAGTCAATTAGACTACCTTTAATCTGTTGGCTTCTTCTTTTACTTTTTCAGGGATGCCACAGGATTTATGATGATTTGGGGTTTTTTGTGCCAGATGCGCCTCTTAAGCGCAGGTACACAACTAAAGCTTAGGTAGGTAAAACTCTGTATATAGTAGAAAGAAAAAAGAAAGTAATAACATAAGTCAGTGTTTCTCAAACTGTGGTAAACGTACAACTGGTGGAACGCAGAGTCCTTCAGGTCCTGTACAGGTCTCATGTTTTTAAGTTGAATTCAAAGTCTAAGTTATTCATATTGTCATTTTTCGGGCAATTCCTTGATTAGAACCCTAGTAGTCATAATTCAGTCCTATTTTAGACCTGGATTAGCCCTAGTTTAGGTGTAGAAAAGTCCTCATTTAGATCTAGTGGTACTTGGAAACACTTGATGTGAAAAGACCATTGTCATAAGTTCTAAAGGTTTGAATGTCACACGAGACCCACCAAAGGTTTATCTTGGTATGTGGCAATATTGGGATACACTTTTTAAGATTATCCAAGCATGAATTAATTTGCATGGCATTTTTGTTTATTTGTTTGTTTGTTTGTTTGTTTGTTTGTTTGTTTTGTGAAGTTTTGAGGGGGTGGATGGTGGGGTTGATTTACACCATAACTTTATTTAACTAGATTGTGGTCATTACAGCTACGGCTTCGGTGAACATTTTTTAAACATTGTACAAACAAATTTGTAGTTATAGAACAGTTTTACAGGCTTTTAAAATAAATTCAGATGAATGAATCCAAGTCTTGTGTCCTTATAACATGTATTGGACAATCTGGAATAACAAAAATAACTGCAACTTTAAAATTGTGGCCTTTTCCTTTGGTCTCTACCTTTCTATTGATATATTCTTGTCTAACTTTGCAAAAGACTGAGACCGCTTTTTGACAATCACTGTGCAACTTTTCCTATTTTTGAAGCTAAAGCTTGGCATCATTTAGGATAATGCAAAACTGAAGAAAAAATATATATTTATATATTGCGCCCCTATTTGCATGTATATTGACCACGTACAGATGCACATAGCCTACAAATTTCTCAACTTCCAAATACCTCCATTCTTTGCCTTCTCCAAAGCAGGCAACAATTGTGGTAAATCTCAGTGCCGCCATGCTGTCTGAAATCCTTTTTTGTTCAAAACATATTAACACACTCCTCCACGGTTCCTCATTCTTTCACTTCTCCTAATGCAGCTTTTATCGTCAGTCCTGGGTGCGTTTTATTAGCAGTCCAGAAAAAGCATGACATTTATGTGGACCGGTATTGGACTCTATTGTCTATGAGTGAAGACAACCCAATGCTGTGTGTCCGCAGAGGGTCACTTTTTGCCCCCTCTTGCCCATTCATAATTCTCATATCAGCTGGGAATGAAACTTCATATCTGCGTATCAGTACATCAGTGAGCCGTGCCTTTTAATAATACAGGAAATTGCTGGTCTAGGTAGCCGCTCGCAATGAATTATCTGGATCAGTTGCATTCATTAAGTCAGAGAAATGAAATAGGGCTGTGTTGTTTTAGAAAATGGTGAGTTTGTGACAATTTACTCATTTGTCATGTAATTTTGACAACTTAGAATATTTGCATTGGATAAAAAACAACAATAAAAAACAAAAAACAAGCTGTAGTTGGTTCTCGAATTTGCATGAAAGTCATTGGTAGAGAATTCGGCTCACAGGAAGAAGGTCCTGGGTTCGACTCCCAGGCGGCACAGGGCCTTTCTGTGTTGAGTTCTCGTGCGTGTTCTCCCTGTTTTTGTGTAGGTTTACTCCAGGTCGTCCGTCCCTTCCATTAAAAAAATTACAATCGAGCTAAAAAAACTTGTCCGTCTTGAAGTCTTGTAGATGTTAGTGTGACAGTTAGGCCTGTTACAATAGTAAGATGTTGTTCAATATTTATTGTGTGTACATTATCTGCAATCATGGGAGATTTTATTTTTCATACAGTAAGATTTGAACCATAGAGGTTTGAATAAAGTAACTTTTATGGCTAATTATCACTGCATTCTACTTTCTATTAATTGCAGCTCATGCCTTTTAAAGTTTACAGGGATTTTCTTGCTTCATGGTTTCTTTTGTCAATGACATTAAGTAGTTTTAAACATTTAACATCGGTTATCGTGATATTTCTTGTAGCAATATGTCGTGCTTCAAGATGTTATTGTAACAGGCCTAGTTACCACACACTTTTTATTTTGTAGATATGGTTGATCAGACTTTGTCTATTGTGCAGGCCTGTAGAAGGGTTGCCTGTAGGAATGAAGCAGATCATATGTAGCTAAAAACTATAGCTGCTAGCTTTGAAGTAGCAGAATGTTCAAATTATCAGAATGAGTCAGATTAAAGGTGTAGACAAACCAGGATTTCCAGTATTGCCACTTGATGACATCATGCAGTGCAATTAATAAAATGGACTAATTGAGAAAAATAAGAAGATTATTCTAATTATATACTATATTCAACGTATATGTGTGAAGGAAACAAAACACAATAACATGATAAAAGCTGAAAGAAATGTTGCAGATAGGAGCTTTAAAGACTGTGTCTTTGACTGATCTGTTTAACGACAGCCGCTGCACTGATTACCTTCTCAAAAGCCTGGCCATAAATAATGAGATTTAGCTCAATTAGTCTCATTTTGAGGTGTTTAACGAGTGGAGAGGCTATAGCGGCTGTAGTGCTTGGTAATCCACACAGCTTCAGTGTCGCTCGCTAGTGGATTACAACCTCAGGTCAGTGTTTATCCTTTAGGTAAACTGGCCCCTGTGTGCACAGCTCAGTCAGACATCTCCAGCTCTGATAGCATCTGAAATCACCGCTACTTGACGACGCGCTTCCACCTTCCCCCAGTAACACGTACCATCACCAACACCATCCATCTTCCTGCTTTACCTTGGGATCTGTGTCTCCACTGCGTACACACAGATTCAGAGAGGGCAATTAAATCTCAGTCATATTGGCTGAAAAATTGTAATGCTGCTCTCTCTGCTGCTCTCTCTGTGCTGTGTGTGTGGCCACTGCTGATTTGTGCAGAAGAACACCATACAAAAACAAAAAAGAAAATCTACACAAAGTCAATTGTATTTTTAATTTTCAACCCGAATTTTCAAAGAAAAGAAGGTTTGAAAGAGGGGTTAAGGAGGCAATCTTTGTTAAACAAGAGAATCCTTCCTTAAATCGTAATGGAGGTTTAAGATTCAACCTTCCGGTTGTTTATAATGATTTTCTGAAACCCTGGAGACGCCCGAGGCATTCTGATGCTATTCAGGTACTCAGTGAGGAGGGAGCAAAAGTCAGAGTACAATAGGATGTAAATTGGCCCATCTCAGTTAGTTTCAATGGCCCTGTATCAGGAGGTGCCGCCCTGTGGGCAGGGCTTTCACAGAGTAGGATATAAACCTGAGTTCTCAGACTTGTTTC
>BJKM01000124.1:12500-220000 GCA_015082035.1 Chaenogobius annularis | reverse complement strand
GAGAGGGGACAGAGCCTCCTCACTCACATAAACCATTAAATTGTAATAATGGGGCCACCGGCGCTTCAGACTGAATCCATAGCGCCCCCTTTGGGTCAATAAAAAGGACCACCAATACGCCTTAGGACTGCAACAAGCCACTATGTAAATCACTATTTAAAATGAACACTCGTGTAGAAGTTGGACATGTGACTGGACTGTTCCAATGTTCCCTCAAGTTTATTTATATCAAAGTACAGTTTATAGTGTAACTTACACTACAAGTGGGAAACGTCAGTAAAACATAAATGTTAAATAACTGAATCCAACCATATCGTCAGAGTTATGCCAGGCAGTTAAGAGTAGCATATTCTTTCACGTTCTGTCAAGGATCTTACTCCCTCACAGTCATCATTCATGGAGTTATTTTCAGTGTTTTTATGCTAATTTGACACTTGCAGGGTAGGTCTGATTTTTGGAGTTTGATTCAGCCTAATTCATATCAGATCATTGCTGAGTGCTTTTCTGATGTTTTTCTGTCAAATAAAACTGGGCCAGACCTCATCCTTTACCCTGCAGTTTCTCTGTACCACAACAAAAGGTTTGGTTTGATCACTTCATTTTATTGATGTCTTTTATCTGACATTTTTCAGACACAGCCTCCTTCAAATGAATCCTAACTGTCACTCAATTAAGAAAACAACATGAGAATGGGGGGACATTTCTGGCTAAACTTGCAGTAACAGCTGATGTGAGAAGTGTCTGTCAGCATTATCCAATGGAAGTTACTCTAGGGCCACCATGTGGACTTCAGCCATCATTACACATGTTCTCAGTGGTCGAGGTGCCACTATAACAAACCAGTTCTGAAGATTAAAAATGCCTCGTTTGTTAAGCTGTTTTTCATCAAATATTAAAAATGTAATTCTAACTGAACGCGATTTATTCTTGGTAGTACATTGACAGCACATTCTTTCCAGACTATTTAGTTTGTATTGTATTGGAACTCTTTAAGGTTTGAGTTACCATAAAGTCATGGGTGTGATGATATGGTGACTCTAAATTTGGACTAAATGCAAATGAACAAACACATTGACTAATGTCATTATAATTGCGATGTTCGACACAAATTAAAACACAGTAATGACAAAGCTGGAGTTGTTCCTTTATTTACAATGAAAACACTTTATTGGTGATATTGTGAGCATTGTCTTGTTGAAAAGGAACATACAAGTGAAAAGAAAGCATACAGGTTTTTGTTCAAATTCTTTGTTTTTCCATCCAGAGTCGACACTGAATGTAACTGCATCTCCTTTTTGTTAATCATAGTCATTCAATATTCCACATTCTATTCAATGGCTACATTTAATAGTAACACAAAAGAGTCACAAGTCTACAGCAGAGTTGAGCCGTACTGGCATGGGACTATAAGATTAACTACCAAAGCATCACTTGCATGCACGGTTTATTATTGTCTACACAGTCGGGGTTAAAAGAGAGCATTATACAATACATTGAAAGCACTGAAAGAAAGTGTAAGACTGTGTAAATCTGCCCCATAAAAAGTCTATGGCAAAAGCTTTGCAATACATACAGTAAATACTAACCGTAACACTTTGACCACTGATACTCGTCTTATACTGACCACTACAGACCAGGAACACGCCACGCAGTTATTGGAGATGCTCTAACATGGCAATCAAGTCACCAAAATGTTCCTCTTGTCAAAAATTCTCAAATCCTAATGCTTTTCCACATTTGTGTTCCACTTTACACTTCAGTGGTCTAAATGTTATGGCAGTTCAATGTTGTTACAGAGGTTATCCTTCAGTATGTGCCCTTGGACATACAAAAGCAACCAGAAAGCACATTGAACAACTAAGAACTCTGGTATAAGTGATATAATAGCGTTTTATGATACAAGAGAATACCCATTATAACAATAATAGGTGCCATCTTCCCTCTCCACACAATACCAACTTAATGGATTTGTTTGATGATGTAACTGACTGTACATGGCACTTTGATCACACTAACTTTGTGGTTCTCAATAAATACAGTAGAAAATAAATAAGCGTGTCCATAGAGAGCAGACGGATTATTCAAAGACTTTCAGATATTTGTGCTATATCCAAAAACGAGATGTAAAGACGAGATGCCATCTAACAAAATTAGGAAATTCCAGTGTACTTTCTGTGCCAGTCCCAAGACAAGATAGGTGCATAAAGAGGGCATCAGGTGTAATGCCATATCAATATGAAAGTGTCTCCACATTAAGGGCCAAAGGTTAACAGTGGCGACTCCAAAGAGGAGCAGCTGAGAAGCAATGATAATTATTCTTAAGAGACTTGATATTAGAAGATGTTCTGCAAGTGCTCCCAAAGCTGATTATGTAAACAGAGCATAAAGCGCCTAAGAGTCCTCTCAAAGGTACTTTACTCACTTTACGAGTAATTTATCTTTTCTACCACCCACATTTTTTCCTAAGGCTTATTAATTAATTGTAGTGTAGTGTGTTTGTCAAACATTGTTTACACGGCATATGAATTATGATGGTAAAATGCACAGCTGTGAATTCTATTTTCTGCTTGTCCCTGGTGGTTCAGAGATTCAAAGTTATTTATAAGTAAAACAATCATGATTCTATAAGAAAATTACTCAAGAATAGACGAACTGCAAGTAAAATCCCTTATGGCAGCGGAGACTCAATATCATAGAGGCAACAGAAAGACAAATTCAGAAATCTAAACACAAGTTTTGTTGAGATCCACTTTGACTGGCAGAGGGCCTGCTTCCTGGCTCTCCTCTGATTGTTTCATAGTAACTGCAATCATTGGGCTCAAGTGGAAAGGGTTGACTTTCTGGGTATTGTCCAGAAACTCCTTATCTCCATTGATGCTCAGCTACAGAGATAGAGAAAACAAAGGGGAAGTTACTACAACATAATACTAGTGAATTATGAAAATACCTTCAAAAAGCATAAGACATAGCGAGAATGTGAAGTGTCTGAAAAGTCCAAGTTTTTTCTCACCTGAGTTTTGATGTGCTGCTCGGGTGCAGTGACCAAACTGGCACAGCTCAGCCATAGCATCACCATGATGGACAGGAAGAGACATGCGGCTAAGATCCAGCGAGGGAGACCTGAGCGCCTGCAAAACAAAACCAAGTTGGTGCATCAGAATAATTGTATTTATTTATTTATTTATGTTATTGCCATTGTCAGTGGACAAATTGATGTATATACATTTTAAAAATCATAACGCAACATTGAAATTATAATTAAGGAATAGGGTCAACACATTTCTGCAGATTTCCAGTTATAACTTTTGACACCATTTATTCTACCCCTATATTAAAATCTAATGAACGCAATGCTTGAGTGGAGAAGCTCATGTATCTCGGGGTTCACCACAACTGTCAGTTGGCACTCCCTTAGAGATAGGTTGAGGAGCTCAGTCCCATGGGAGGAGCTTGGAGTAGAGTAGAGTAAGTAAGGTCCCGGGTGCGTGAAAGACAATAGATAGATGGATGAATAATGCATTGCTGTGGAGCTCTACCGTGACATGCATCCAAGGAAGTCATGTTCAGCAGTCGGGTCCTCTGAGTGTTGCACTGGATGCTTCCCTTTTCCTCCTGCTTTAGGCGCTCCCTTCTCTCCATGTCCTCTCAGACCTGTCCCAAAATATTTATTTTTGTTTATTCTCAAAAGCTTCATGAACAAATATATTCTGTATATGTGCTCACCATGGGGTCTCTGGGTGTGAGAGTGGACCTGTGGCCAGGGTTTGTCCGCCACATTGGAACGAGGCGCCTGCAGTTCAGGGACACTGTACTCCATCTCAGGCTGACTCTGAAAATGAACCACAACAAACTTCATCAGGAGGATTATACATTTACTGAGTCAAAAATGGACAAAAGTAGACTGATGACTGTGTACAACTTCTGTACACAGAGGGAGAAATAAATAGCACCCTCTGAATGTTGCAGTAGCAAACATATTTTGGAAAAAATATGTTTTTGTGGATGCTTAGCACAAGTGACTTTGAAATGTGACAGTTGCTCTACTCTCCACAAGCTCGTTACTTCCAACAAGGACTCATTAAAAGAAGATTTGATGCCCCCTCACTTCACTACAGTAGCAGAACTCAACAACAAACATTTATATAACAAGTGACATTACAACAGTCAACACACCATACTATGCCTTTTACTTGCCTATTAGTAATAATGGTTAAAACATTTGTTTTATCTGTATTAAGTAAAAAATAAAAAGAAGACATGGCCAGTTGCCCTATTCCCATTTCAAATTCTCCAAACCTCCATAGATGAAAAAGTTATTTCACAACGGCCTTTATTACCCCTGGTGTGCAATGTTTTCTGACAGAGTGCATTGAAACCAGATGCAGCACCAGTGTGGAGGTTTTGGGGAAGAGGGCACATGTGAGGGGGGACGCTTCTGATTGGCTAAACACTGACAGGATCTAACCATCAGAACGAGTGGAGCCCGGGCTGCATCTGCAAAGCATTACCAAAGGGGATGTAAAAGGTGCTTTGCTTTAGACGAGGGTTTATGCAGTTCAGAAATGCAAAAACAACGTGAGGAAGGTTTGTCACTGGTTCGTTCCTTTATTCTAATATAGCAGGCCCACTCTGTGCTAGACCCAAACTTAGAGTTGTCTGTTTGACAAATAATTAGAAACAAGAGAATTCAGGGTTACAACTCATGTTAGAGAGGCAAGATGGATTATAATATAATATGGAGACACCTGAAGTGAGAAAAGAAGTGTTTCATGCGCCCAAATATTCAAGGAGCCTATTTACTCATTACATTTCACTTTCATGATGTTTTGTACGTGTGCAAAACACATTATAGCGCTGAAGAACATCACATGTGGGTGCAGCATGTTGACTCTCCAGAGGTGAGAAAACATGACATCTCATTTGGAAGTCAGCTGCTCCTTCTCCCAAATCTGACAAATCACCACCAGAACGTTGGGTCTGTTTTTCTTCCGTTTGCACACTCATTCATTTTGTTCCTTTTAAATCCGCTCAGCCAGAGTGAAAAACATAAGAGGAAATGGAGTGAGCTCACAGCTAAGTATGTTTTTATCAAGTAGCCTTTGTCCACATTGTTACTTTGTCTCATTCATAAAGTAAAATGTATTCTGAATTGCCTGTTATTGATCGGTTACTACTTTCATTTCATTTTCATTCATTTTCATTTTCATTCATTTTATTCTAAATACTACTTGCATTTAGAATAAAATGAATCAGGATGCAGAAATAGTATTTGTACTGAATAGAAATCAAGCTGGATGGTCATAAACCACTATATAATAGTGCCACCCTCAACCCTATTATTGACCAAAAAGACTTCAAGTCCATATGACATTAGACTACACTTACATAGGGATTATATTTCAGATTTTACCAAACATTTTGCCAGTTATTCTCCAATTTGGTTTATAATGTCACTTCCTGGTTTGACATGGCTCGCAAATATATAGGTGGAGGGCCAAAGTCCATTTAAATCATACAATATTAAGATCTGACAAATAGTTACTCCTGACAACACCTTTATTTTGTTAAATTATTGTTTAAACAGTCATAAAAAGGTGTAAGTCACATTTTTGATGGCATGTTGGTTGTTGACGTCGTCACAGAGGTGGAGGCATTCTGTTGTAGAACTCAGCTCTACTTCCTATAATTCATTCATTCATTTTCTCCCCGTTAGGGCTTGTGGGTGACGGGAGCCTATTCCAGTGACTTTGGGCCTTAGGCGGAGTACACCCTGGACAGGGGCCAGCTCGTCACAGGGTTAAAACAGAGACACACAGACAATCATTCACTCTTGCAATTCATTCACTAGGGCAATTTGAATTTAACAGATTACCTAACACATGCATGTGTTTGGACCCACGGTAACATGGGGAGGACATGCAGACTCCACCCAGAAGGATCATGTGATGTTGGTCTGGCCTTGGAATCTCATTATTGGGAGGCACAGCTCTAACCGCTCTGCCACCGTGCACCGCACTTCCTGTCATTTTCAACTTTTAATCATCAAAGTTTCTTCACAAACTACAACTTGACTGATGTAAAACTATGATAATTATCACCACAGGGACAATCTCACCAACAACATCATCATTAGAAAAACATGAAAACCTGTCATATAGACTTTAAACATCTTTTTAAAGCCACTTGAGATACTTCTGAATTAATACTTTTTGACTTTGACTCTGTTTTAATCAACACTGGTGTTTATTTAAAGTAATTAACAACACAATCAATTATGCCATCTGTATAGTGATCATTAGATGGCATCAGTTATTTGTATGTCCCCCACACTCATGGCCTTAAACATTTGTTTACAGTCTAATGGCCAAGTTATCAGCAGTATCCCTTCACTTTACCCTCCTTTCTCTGCCTCAGTCTGCTGCCACTGCTAAAAAGAGAACACATCTATTACTCCAACTGAAATGTTGTAATTTCATGTTATGGTGCGGTGGCATGAGGTCTCTTAGTCTATACTGCTGCTCCGGTCTTGTAATAAATCTCAGCGCACATATGCAGTGTTCTTGTCTACAGTAGGCCTTTTGTATGGACTACGGCGCACAAAGACTATAATTTCACATAGAGGCCTTTAATTATGTGGCTAAATTTACGAAATAGTCACATAATGCAAACAGGAAAAAGCCTCTGACACTTGCGCATTTCTGGAAAACAAGATCTTAATGTGTTTAAAGTTAAGACTTTTTTCATTGTCAACTTTAAAACATTGCGATTTCAAATTTGTAGTATTGACATAAAGAAAAGAGTTGTTCTGCACCCAATTATAGCTAAATAGCGAGTTTCTATCTTTATTCCCTGATGAACAAACTTTGACCTAAAAGCTCAAACAATAATAAACAAGTCAAATCCTGGCCAAAGATGTATTTTAGTGACCAT
Organism: Chaenogobius annularis; assembly: GCA_015082035.1. Classification (NCBI taxonomy): domain Eukaryota; kingdom Metazoa; phylum Chordata; class Actinopteri; order Gobiiformes; family Gobiidae; genus Chaenogobius; species Chaenogobius annularis. Next base: position 213,070 of record BJKM01000124.1, on the reverse strand, counting down.
TTCACTCTACTGTGTCGTTCACTCAACCTTTAGACGAGCAGAGTGTAAAAACCTGTGAGATGGAGGCGGCTCGAAGTACTATACTTCATGGAAACAGGTTGTGGTTTATTTGTAAGACTAGAATTCAAGTCACACAATGACTATGGATAATAAACTGGAAGGATGAAAATCAATAAAGTACCTGAAACACCACGACTTTTCCATCATCTGCCTGCAAGTAGAAGGTCCATGTGGAGGAGATGAAGCTTTGAGCCGAGCTGACAATGTCATTGCACCAACTGGACACAGCCTCCATCACTGAAGGCACCTTGGGTCGCAGGGTCATGGCCCTCAGCTGTGGAGAGTAGGACACAGGGCTGACTAAATGTACTTAGAGGTGAATATTGTATGTGTTTTCTCATTTCTGCATTCAAATTACGCTACAGTCATTAAACAAATTATAAACAAATGTTTTAATAGTGTATAGTGGATGAATTCATTGTGTTTTTTTTAGTTTTAAAAAAAAGTTTCGATAAATGTTAATTCTTAAATACTCTATCTCTTATGTGTCCGCATGTCTCTGAGTGTCCTTCACCTTCCTCCTCTGGATCTCTGGTTCAGAGGGCTGACTGGAACAGCCGGTGATGCAGGCCTCTTGCTCCAGCAGCTTCATGTATGCTTCCTGACATGCTGCAGAGGAGGCAAAACTATGTAAATAAGGCAGATATTGCCCCATAATGCATGAGAGCCATGTGGTTACTTATATGGTGTATGCAGGCAGAGTACAAACAGGCATTTATGTGATGGAAATAAAGACATAGACTGGCCCTGCAAATGTGATTTACAAGGCGTTAGCACTTGAGAAACAGGGGGCAATGGGGCATCTGCTGTCTGGACAGCAAATCACATCATTGATTTCCAATTCAGCAGTCCAACAGACTGAACTGCCAGAAAATACTTCCTGAGTCTGCCACCTTCACTGACAGCAGCAAGAACAAAGACAAGTGTGAGGGTTTCTGGGGTGCTTTTGACTTTGTCCTCGGTGAGTAATAAGTAATAATAGTGTTCAAGCTTTTATAAGGAAAATATTCAGGAAAAAAATAATAATATATATATATAAAATCATTTATTTTTTAAAATTACTTTTGAGAGCCGTAGAAGCTTTAATAAAAAGACAAAAATGAGTGAAAAATGCTAACACATAATTCGAAATGAGCACTCACCTCCCTGACACTCCTCCTTGCTGGTATTGAAGCCAGCATTGCCATTGACGAACTGGCAGATGGAGTAGAGACGACATCCACGGTGACAGGCGTTCATTACGGAGTCCTTCAGCCACACAGAGGAACAAACAGGACAGAAGATGTTTTCTGTTGCGGGTGTTTTGGAATTGGTATGACATGTTCAACTTTGGCGCATGGGAAATAAAAGTAGGCGTTATTATTATAATTTGTCCAATGACACTGTATCATTTCTGCACTGTAATGTGAAGAAATTGCACCCTCTGGTGGTTGATTTAGAAATAGGCTAGACAAAGAGATTCTCGACCGTGAAGGGTCCATAATTGTGTCTGTCAACATCTTTACCGCGGTTTTCTTCTTTATAAACAAAAGGCCCAAACTCATGATTATCCCAAACCCAGAAATTGCACCCTTTGACGTTGACATCTGACAGACCATCTATTTCAGTCCCAGCGCAACTCCAGCGTGAAACAGCAGGTGACAGGGCCTATGCAGCTTTTGCTTCTGCAAGATGTCTGAACCACACCTGAAGCCCGAGAGAAGACAAGGTCTTTCATAACCTTTTTGAGACCAAGATAAACTGTCATGGCCTCTGTGCAAGAGGAAACCAAGGAGAAACCCGCGATATTTCTCAATATGGCTCATTGAAGGGCTAGGCCGAGGGGATAATGAATTTCACACCGAAAAGAATGTCAGTAATATTGTAGCCAATGCTGCTAACTAGAAAGCCCACCATCTTTAAGATACACAAGAGAAGACTATGCATCCATGATGGCCTATGTGTTCTAGCATCACTAAGATGCAGAGACAGACGGGGGCTGCAGAGGCTCCGTAATTACGCACATTATGTAGCCTATACAGATGAAGCATATGAATACATACAGTCTATGCTGGTGAGGTCTCTGGCATATGGTTTATAAACCTCTGTTCACAACAGATTTAGCCTCATTACGCTTAAGATAAGCGTTAAGGATGAGGTGCATTTGTGCTGTCAATGCGCTTTCTGCAGTGAGGCTAAGCTACAGCCAAGAAGGAACAGGAAAAACTTACTTTAGCAGGGCTTTTGTTTTTGATGGTAAGCTGACATTGCTTTTTGCAGTAATTGATGTCGCCCAGTTGGTTGTCAAAAAGATCCGAGGACGCAGCTGCGATTGCCGCGAGGAGCACGGAGAGCAGAGCCGAGAAGCTGCGCATGTTGCCGCCGAGAAGGAGCTGAAGCCGAGGAGAGATGCGCCGAGAGTCGAGATCGCAGCAACACTGAGCTCCTTTGTGGCGGCACTGGCGCTGCTGCTGCGGATGCTGCTGCCTCAGCTCGCCTCCTGTCCGTGCCACTGCTGAGCGGCAGCCGTGGCGTCACCATCATCATCACGCACGCTGCCCCTCCAGAAGTACACAAGTGCAAATGAGCCCTCACTGCGGTGCACTCTTCTGCAGGATTCAAGCACAGGCTACTGTCACGACAGTGCGCTCCAGAACAGAGACATATATGCAAGGAGCCTGCTTTAAAGGGGAAACAATTGGCCCCCGCAGAGCCCCTGCTCGGCAAGAATATAGAAAGAAAGCCTTGTGTGTCTCGATCAGTTTATTTGATTTCATTTAGGCTTTTTATTCATTTTTGATACGCCTATTTGTACACAATGACAACATTGAGCCATTATTGTGCCTGTGCGTGTTGTGGGAGTGTGTCTGGGAGGGACAGTATTGAGCACTAATCACTTGAGACTGAGAGAGAAAACAAGGGAGGAGCAAACAGCATTAACCTGAGCGCCTGGTCTGCTGCACAATCACTCTGAGAGTTTAAATGGACCCGTAACTTCTCGTGTTTCCTCAAAGCCTGCTGTTCGCTTCGGGACTCCTAACTTTTTCCACGGAGTAAATGTGATCTGAAAACAGGAAGTACTGCGCCTCTCACTCGGGGTCCCACTTCTCCGCGCCAGGATTACACTCGTACGGGACAGGCGAAAAGCAGAGAGGAACTTTACCATGCTTTGCTACTTTCTCCTCCTACTTGCTCCACATGGGTTTCTCTGCTCGACACGTAAGTAGCTCACTGTTCTTTGAAGTTTTTGTTTTGTTTTGTGTGGCCCTGGTCTGCTTCTGTGCTACTTCAATGTCAACATTAGTGTCATGATCCACTTTAGGGCAAGTACTCCTCTTATCAATAGGCTACATCTTAAATTAAGGATTGTTTCTGTTGATCAAAGCAACCACAAAAGTTGTCCTGGCTTCTTCTAAATCACAACACCGCACCTTTAATAATTATCATAGGTGTGTATCTGTGCTCCCCAGGGCCTTTGTTGGACAAGGCTTCTCAAGGATGGTTGGCTACAAAATGTAAAGGGGCAATACACACAACAGCCAATTATTATGAAGTAGTGCCAAAGGCTAACATAAACATCACCCATTGCATTGTAAAAAACTTAATATTATTATTATTTCATGTGCTGTCATGTTCATGGAGGAGAATTAGATGAAGTCCTGTTCATGACTATATTATAACTAATGAGACAAATGCAAATTATTAGTGTTCATCAGCAACGTAGTATGAAGGCAAACTCACAAACAATACCTATATTCCTGGTACTACAAAAATTAGACTGTATTTCTTATATGCACAAATACTGCACATGTGTACTAACAACACATTAACATGTTTATAATAGATGCGGATAAGGCACTTCTAAGCTGTTTTGCTGCATGTGTTAGATTACTTGCTGGGGCCCACCTGCAAACAGAGCATAAACCTCACACATTAACCTGTGTATAACTGTCAAGCTGTCCACTGGTAACATTCGGACACACCGAGAGTGGTCCCAAAAGCATCAATCATAAAACAAAACTGACAGGACAGCCCCAAGGCGGGTCACTGCATGGAAAAACATTCAAAGACACGACAGACAGACTGCAGTGACCTTTAGGGCGATCCTCCTGGAGGATCATAAATCCCTTCATTACAAGGTCATAAATATGTCGGCTGCAAACTCACAATTGCATCTCTGGAAATATTTCACACACAAACACACGGTAGTTTTTTGCATGGACGCAAAATAATGATACTTGTCATTTTAATTGCCTTACTGATGCAATAATACATAAAGAGAAAGAGTGATAGATTATCAATGAAACATTACAAAAAAAAGATGTTGTTATATTGAATTTAGTTGTCTTTGTTTCCAGACATTGCAGTCATCTCCCCTCAGGACCCTGTGCTGTTGATGGGCTCCTCTCTCACTGCCACCTGCACTCTCAGCCCGGCGGTGAACCTCCACGCCGGCTCTCTGTACTGGACGCTGAACGGAGCACGTGTGCCCAGCAGCTCCTACAGCGTGGTCAGCCCCGACACTCTCAGCGTCACCCTCCAAAACCTGAGCGGCTCCAGGCAGCCGTCAGGAGACAACCTGATGTGCCACGGAGCAGATGGACACATCCTGGCCGGGTCCTGTCTCTACGTGGGCAGTAAGTGTTGCTGAAGTACAGCTGGGAGATATATCAAAATTGTATTGTAAATATATTATAATCCACATAAATATTTAAATATAGAGAATATTGTCTATAATATATCATATAATAATAGATGATTAAACATATAAAATAAAACAATCTTGCAGTGTAGTTTTTCAATAAGTGTAGAATTTATGTTTTTTGCACTTTTGTGGTTAATTTTATCTGCAATACTTTTTAGCACATTTCTGATGGATTGCCGTAAAATTATCTGAATATTGTCAATAATCCCCAAAAAATAGTTATCCATTTTTGTCATTACAGCCCACCCCTAGTATGAAGTATAGAGTAAGCACAACTACTCAGTGTGAAACATCAGATAAAAGGAGCTTTGTGCTAATCAAATATGTGTATGACATTGTGCCATTGTGTGTGCTTTTATGCCTCTTGTCATTAGTTTAACCACAATGTGCTTAGTAGTTATATCAAATATTAGGTCAAGCCAGTTCAATCTGTACAGACTCAAATGGAGATAAATGTATGGGTTGAAGCAAAGCTAATACTCGAAAGACGAGTGATGCTTTGGAGGTTCAGAGCTGGAAGTAATGTTCTTTCTGCTCGTCACTTTGTATTGTTTTCACCGTTGTGCTGCTGCCTCTTGACCAGCTCAAACTTCTCAATTGACCTGCCTGGATAAACAACATTTGAATAAATGAATAATTGATAAATATATATGAGATCGCACTCTTCCCCTGGGCCTAGTCACTGGTGGTTAAAATGAAAAGGCTTGAAGAAGTGAAACTGATGACTCCTGTGTAAAGGTGGTGCTTGGCTGAAGGAGACTCAAGGAGCAAGAGCAGAGTTAAAACCAGGTTGACTGAGCGCTGGCAGACTGACTCTGAGCTGAGATGGGCACACAGGGGGGCTGCATGAGCAGGTGGCATTGAGCGCTGATAGTCTGCTGCTGGGCGATGAACAATGAGTGAGGATAGGCTGCGCAGGCAGTGTAGACCCTACAGCGCATGTAGGGGCGAAGTCTTCCCGTCTGAACCTTACCAAGCCTCCTGTTTAAACTTTGGCTATTTTTAATGAATGAATATTTGAACAAAAAATTCGATATGTAGAATTTGAATAGTTTTAAATTAGTTTAGTATATAAGCCTACTCTAGATTTTGATATGTTTGTTTATAAAATGTATTGCATGCACACTTTTTTCTTATCACTGCATTTTATGTGTTTAAAGCTCTTATGAGAAACATTCATAAATATGGAATAATAATAATAATAATAATAATAATAATAATTCATTGATTTGGTAGTTAAAATGTTAATATGCAGTTTATATGAAATTAAAAACACACTTTCTGAAAACACACTTCTTTTGCAGATTTTTGCCACATTGTCAAGCTGTTTTTGTTCTTGTTTCCCCCCGCAGTGCCCCCAGAAAAGCCAGTGAATTTGACATGTTGGTCCAGAAACGCTAAGGACCTGAGCTGCAAGTGGAGCCCTGGGGGGAAGGGCGAGACCCACATCCGAACCAAGTACACCCTCAAGTACAAACTGAGGTGAGCGCCCAGACCGGGATCACCGCGTCCAACACCACGCAGGTACACTAACAGCTAATATGCTACATTTAGTTTAGCTTCTACCACACAGACATAGTTTGTCCTTCATTTTTGGTCTTCATTGATGCATTGTAGAATTTAAAATGAGTGTAATACGTAATGACTTTGTTGGTGATTTATTTTCTCTTGTGTCCAGGTGGTATGAGAGAGAAGAAGAGTGTGGTAATTATAGAACAGGCAAACAGCGATATTCATGCTACATTCCCCGTAACCCTGCCCTCTTCACTCCATATGAGATTTGGGTCGAAGCAGCCAATCAGCTCGGCTCCTCCATCTCTGACATCACCACTCTGGACATCCTGGACGTAGGTAAGAAAACTTTTTAACGTAAATTAAAAAAGATTGATTTTTTTTTAAACTAAAAAAAAACCTTTTCTCTGCTGGTATGTGGCAAACACACTGGAAATGTTTACCACAACATTATTCTACACTTTTTATTTAACATCAAAATTAAGGTGTATCTATCACAATAAGTCACTTTCTCCATTCAAATAAAAACAGTTTTTCTCCTTGAATAAAGTAAAATTAGCATATTCTCCCTATTTGACTAACATTGTTTTTGTTCCCTTTAGGATTTTTTCATATCTTTCATTTTCTCTTCGGCCAATATTTAAAGAAAATGTTGCATTTTTATCATGAGACTTCCCATAATATTGCAAGAAATATCATACTGTGAGATTTGGATATTACTACATTCATATGAGTTACCTTTTGCTGCTAATTGCCCTAGTCAACATTGTACTCAGTCTCTGGCAGTCCTGGGAACAATATGAGTTTATTGAAAGGTTTAAAAAGCAAATAGTTGCATCTGTGCTCCTGAATCTTTTAAGTAATTGGCCTCTTTTAAAACAAATGTAATTTGGGACAATGTCCTCGTTGTACAAACAAGAAACATTTTTACTAGACATTTTCATAGTTCTCTTTCTTCTCTCTATTCTTGCGGCACTTTGTATTTTTCTTTGTCTGTGGTGTGCTGATGTGTGCAGATTTGATTACAGAAGGTAAAAGTTGTATTTTTTACTGACTAAAGGAGCCATTGAATAGGAACCACTGACTAAGCATTTACAGAGCCAGTAGTCTGCAGTCTTAACAGTAAGAAGATTCACATTTTGGCTTCGCCCTTTGAAGCAACTGCTGTTTGGGATTTTGGGCATTCGAAAAATAAATACATAAAAAATTAGGCTGTGCAAAAAACGTCTATTTAATTAGACATACAATACATTTCTCAAAATACAAACAAAAACAAAATATTAAAATGTATATAAAAAGTATAAAAATAAATGCTTAGGGCGTATTTTCCCTAAAACTCCGAACTAAAATGAGCCCCATTTCAAACTGAAGCTGCTCCTGAACCTTCGGATTACAAACAAATGGCTGGACTCTTTGTGAAGCTGAGACTCTGTACTTTGGTATTCTGTTGTCTGTTTTACTCTAATTATAAGAAGAAAAGAAGCTCTGCACAAAGGAAAATCAGATTTTAAATTCCACGTAGTTTTTCTTATATGAATGTGTAAATGGTGTCTGGAGGGATCGGCTGATTGACACTGGTTTGAGCATTTGTTTTGACAATTCCTTTTTTAAAAGCTGAAGGAAAATGTACAAAAAAATAGGTATAGGGGCTTGTCCTGGGGAATCCATATAAAAAAACCTATTCATTTTTTTATTTTATTTTATGGTAATTTATTATTTGTGGGTTTGGAGAAAAAACGGTCCCTGATTCTTCCCAGAAAGATTGATTTGACTGAAAATAAGTGGGTTACAGCTTTATACAGTACAAGTACAACATATCAAGCAGCTTGAGAGTTCCCTTTTGTCAGATGTAGACAAAATGGCATAAAGATTCAAAATGAAAGTTTTTTAATACCAAAGGCTTTATTAGTTTCTGCACTGTTATTATTTTTATTTATTTATTTTATTATTAGTTTGGGAATTATAGTTGACAAACACTGTATGCAACATTTTAGAAAATGCTAAGTTTAATCACGTCCCTTTGTCCAGTGACCACAGACCCTCCGGCCCATGTGCAGGTGAGTCGTGTGGGGGACCTGGATGACGAGCTGACGGTCCGATGGGCTAGCCCGCCTGAGCTGAAGGACATGCTGTTTCAGGCCAAATACCAGATCCGCTACAGGCTGGAGGACAGCTCTGAGTGGAAGGTACAGTCCCACACAGAGAACAGCATAAAAACACACACTGTGCAGTTATGAACACTTCTGAGGCTGCGGCGGAAATATCTGAGGCGCAGCACAAATGAAAAAGAGAACTTGCTCTTTCTGCATTTCTTCAGTGTTTTGTGTGACTTCGGTAAACACTACTTCTGCAATGTGTTTTGACATTCATTAACTAATATGATTTGTAATTCAATTTATTTTTTCAATTCAATTTATTTTTGTAACGCCCAAAATCACAACAGTAGTTGCCTCGAGGGGCTACAGTGGAAAACAAAATAAACAATGTTCATAGGGACTTGGTAATGTCGCCAGCGTCCTGTGTCCTTAGACAGATGTCCCAAGCTCCCCTGTCCTTAGACCCTCCTTCTCGGCCAGGAAAAACTACCAAACCTCTTTGGGAAAAAGTAGAAACCTCCAGGAGTTCCACAGTGAAGGAGAGATCCGACTCCCTCGGACGGACAGGCGGACGCGCCTCAAAAAGTTCTTGTAGTTAGAACTTTCTAATATTTACCCAACCCCAAAGAATTTAGTTACTGAGAACCTGTGCTTCCAGTAGAAGTATAAAAGGAGCACACAGATTCCCTATAAAGCATCCATCCACTTGGACAGAAAAATGCTTTTGGTGACCCCGCCTTTAACAGAAAGATTGGAGTTAAGTACTCATCATGACTGTGACAAAGATAACTTTGATCAATCAAACTAACTGTAAAACACTTTCTTCCTATTCCTCTCCAAAGATTGTGGATGACATTGGTAACCAGACGTCGTGTCGCTTAGCGGGCCTCTATCCTGGGACAGTGTATTTTGTGCAGGTTCGGTGCCGGCCTGTGGGCATCTATGGGTCTAGAAAACCTGGCATTTGGAGCGACTGGAGCCACCCAACAGCTGCCTCTACACCCAACAATGGTGAGCACCAATTGTTCTTCTATAAACATCTAAAGCATTCCTACCATTTAATTTGTGCCTCTGTTCTACCAATGAAGATTTCCAACCCAATTAAAACCAGAGAACAATGTACTTATCTGTGCTTTAACATCCTGAATCTAAAGATGCAAACCGCATGTGACCCAAGAGGAGCCATGCTAAAATAGGCATCAAACCGTGATAGAGATCTCAGAGCTGGGGATCAGAGGCAAATACGGGCAGTCGTGAGGACATTTGATAGATTTTTGTAACAAACTTCAAACATTGATCAAGTTAAAAAGCCGCTTGTCTGTCTGAAACATAAGCAGGTCTATAAAGGCTGAGTGGAAGCAGGTTTGGGACCAAGAGCAGCAGATAATGAGTTACATGGGTTATGTGGTATTTACTCTTGGAGGGAGGAAGTAATTATCAGGACCTTTTGTGTGCCATAGACAATTCAGTGTGGCAGACTAACTGCATTCAGTGGTTATTCTCTCTTTAGTTATTGATACGTTCATTATGAAAATGTTATTTTACCAGCTTATTATAATTTTATGGGTGTTACCTATCCCAACAGGTAACTCTAACAGGAATTTTAGAATGTGAATAACAGCAGTGTTGAATCGAGGTAAATTCTGTAGTTCTTACTGCATTCAAGGAAGTTTTTGTGTTTTTTGTTGCGTTGCTGTTCTAAATAATTAAAATTTAAATAAAATGTTTTAAAGGCTATAAGGAGTATGAGAGTTGCTTTTTCACAAAAAAAGTATTACCAATAACTACAAAGTTAATTGCAAATGAGTGTTGAATGCAAGTGGATCACATTTTGTCTTTTTCTGCCCTCACCTTCACTCCTTTGATGCCTGGCTCACTCTCCCCCAGAGCGGCTGTACACTGCCTCCTGTGACCCCAAAACGGGCGACCAGAACGCTACTCTGCGCAAAGAGCTCAAGCAATTTTTCGGCTGGGTCCGTAAACACGCCTACGGCTGCAGCGGCATGTCCATCAAACTATATGACCAGTGGAGAGTGTGGGTCCAGAAGTCTCATAAAACAGGCAACCAGGTAGGTAAGCACCATCCTTGTCTGTTAACCAATACATTTACAGTAAGCCAGTGGCGTGTCTAGGCTTTGAGTCATCAAAATGGACATCCATATACTGTATATCATAACAAAACACACACTACTGTAAGCAGGCAAATGAGCTCTTGCATGACCGCTTTGAGCTGAATCGTGACCTTGCTTCGTTAAGCCTTGCGGTTAACATTTTTAAAACAAAAGAAGAATTTCCTTCACAGACCGTCTGTGTAGTTTCAGTCTGTATTGTGTTTTCAGAAAAGTAAAAACATATAGATTTTACCATGTTCTTTCTTCACCACAACAAACAATACTGAGTAAATGTAATAAAGAGTCTGCAACATGAGTTTCTGTTGTTTCTTGGCGTGTGTAGACCCTTTCATGAATATAACTCCCACAGCCCATGTTGGTTTGACTTTGGAGTCAAAAACTTGACCTCATTGAAACCATCCTAATATCCTCACAAATAAAGTCCACTCTGCTATCCTTCCTTTTTAGAGCACTGGCTCCTAAACAATTTCTTTTATTACCATTTATGATGGTACTGATGATTACAAACCCACTTCAGAGCAAGGTGAGAGACTGAGAAATGTTTAATTAATCAAAAAGCTGTCTATTCATTAAGAAAACCACATTGGCTTGTCACGGTTTTAATATACCGATTACACTGAGTTATCTTACATAAATGCATATTACCGCAATAAAATGAAATGTTTGTTGATAAACAAACTGTGAAATATATTTCACTCAATTTTTCACACTATCAAGTTTGTTGAAATGAAAAAAAAAAAAAGTATTATTACAGTTGAGGATATAAATTACTGCCTTGTTTAATTGTCCCAGTATAAAACATCTGCTCTCGCCTCTTTAGATTCTACACGACGATAATTCATAGCACAGCTGTGTTTAACTCCAGACCAGCATCGAGAAACACTGACAGCTAACAGGCCCCCAGAGTCCCGGCTGCGTGAGAGGTCCAACACCGGCTCAGGCATACTGCAGTCTTTGGCCTGAGTGCCTTAACTTCACTTTAAAGGACCCAAGTGGAGGATAACTGAGGAGACAATGCAGCTTCTCTGTGACTGTGAAGTTTGAGGACCACTACAGTAAGAGCAACACACACTCTGTGATGTACTAAGAAAACTATGTATGTTAACATATAATGAAATGTAAAATGCTGCTTGTATTAATAGTATTCAGTCACCAACCTACAAACAACATAAACATGGACAGCTATAAATTATATTATTTTAATGTGAATGTATTGTACAATATAAATGGAAAACAATTTTCTGAACTTTGTTTATTAAAAAAGTGTCAGTATTCTTGTCATTTCTCTATTTACAATGTTAATTTGCAAACACAACAGCCAAGACAAACCCCATAAATAGAAGGTGTGTAAAAGGCCGTTGGACAGATGAGACTGCAGCAGTGAACAGGGTGGAGCCCGAAGGGAGATCAATAAGTGCTGCTCAGAGGCTGAAGTTGCAGCAGTCAGCGTCAGCCCTCGGTCAGTGCCGTGGGCGCTGGCTTTAGGTCTCCCATGAGGCCCACAAGTGTCAATCACACTCCTCCGAGTCATACTTAAAGTCCTGCATGATCTCACTCAGAGCTTCTTTGTTCTTGATGATTCTTTAAAAAAAAACCATACACAACAATGAATACATTATCATGAAATCAGAAGGCCAGTACTTAATTTTGTACATGACATTCCAGTATTAAACACACTTCCATGCTCATTTATATGAATTTTAATTATTTTAAATAATTGGAATACTTTATTTCTCTGTATTTAAAAAGACAGAATGAAGCATTTTAAAGGACTGTTTCATTTTTAGATTTGTATTAGATCAATTTAAAGATAATGCTATTGTTCATGATTAATTGTGTAGCTAAAAGCAGTTCAAGTAGAAGTCAGTGGGGAGCAAACAGTGAAAGCTGCAGTAACATTACAGTATCAGTGCTTACTTGTGCTTGAGTTCTTGAATCTTTTCCTGACCGTCCTCGTCCTCTGGGTGATCCTGAGCACACTGTCTGGCCAGCTGCAGTTTGGCCGTCTGCAGAAGAGGCACATCACATTTGATTTATGTAAAACAGTCATTGAATCTAAATCTAAGAGAGACTGATATTAAACTGTGAGTGTGACAATAAAATCTTTTTAACCAGTCTCAAAGAGTTCATATTATGGTGCAGTGTAAAAATACTAGTGGAACACATTGACACAATATGGAGAAGATATGGGCAGATTTCAGTGTAAAAATACTAGTGGGACACATTGACACAATATGGAGAAGATATGGGCAGATTTCAGATATACTTTTGAACTTGTTGGCCCTGAGATGGTCAAGAGTTTAAACAATTCAGACTAAACACGAAATTCTGTTTTGAAGTTAGAAATATTACGCAAATTTGCTAACACAGTGTATTATGAAATTCAAACTCTGGTTATTGCTCAAAACAGCACCCCCTTGTGGGGGTATACTGAAATAAGAAACTGAAGGGAAAAGCTACATTTACAAGATATTACAGAGTAGGGAATACTAGCAAATGTGATAGCAGTCACTCTCGACTGACAGGCATGACGCGCTAACACTACTCTGACAGGTTATTACTGGTTTTGCAAAGGTAATTTTGTCAACATCAAATGTTGACCTTGTAGACATTTGTTGACTAGAACAAGAATTGTGTTGTCAGTTAGCCTAATGTTAAACCAATGTAATTGCTTAATTGAAGCATTTCATAATTATTACTCTACTATGAGATTTTTTATTACATGGTAATGGATCTTTTATTAATAAAACAAAACCTTTTTTTGATTTTAGACAGCAGCATTTCAGATAGGAGCAGGATGTTTGGGTCACCAGTGTCTCCACTGATAAAATGAGGTTAAGCTATTTACTTACCAGTAGTGACTACGGCTGCAAGATTATTCCACATTGAATCGAAATCACAATTTAAATAGACACACATGGCAAATCACAAAGGCTGCATTTTTGGTATTGGTATAATTTCCTCCTAAAACAAGAAAATGTAATGCCATGTTCTGCATAAAAACTAATGCTGTAGTTGGATCTGTTCTGATTCTGTTAATCAGTTTATAGGCCTATTTCAGTCAGAACCCTATTATTAAAACATTAATTGCAATATATTGTAATTAGACATTTTTCTCTAAATGTGCAGTTCTAGTAGTGACATCAATTTATCTGGTCGTTCCACCACTTTTGTTTACCGTTTTGGCTAATGTTTTGCGCACATGGCAGATTGAATCAAGTCAATAACGGTCACTTTTTACTCTGTACACCATCTATGGCCTGCGGCAAGATATGTCATTAATACATCCTGCAATAGAAGCCCGATAAAACTTGAAACATCAGTGATGTTCTACTGTTCAGGTAAAGTTTGGTGGTAGTTTATTTGGTGGTAGATAGAGTGCAGCTGTCTCTTGTTTGCCCTCCCTGTTGTCTGTAAAAACACTTACAAGTTCAAGCTTCTCCTTCTCTTTGCTCTGTAGCTTTTCGATGTGCTCAGAGAGGTCTGGCTGGTCAAAGTCGTGGTGCAGCTTTTCCTTTATCTCCAGCACTTCCTTTGAGATGCCATTAAAAGCTTGGGTTATCTCATGCACCAGCTGCTTGTAGTGGTCGAAGTCATAATGAGGTCCTGTCCTTAAGTATGCTTCGTGTCCTCTTGAAGGCAGAAGGCAACAAAACACAAACGTGAACACTGTGTACCTTTAAGTGATTTTACAGTCTGTGGCTGAATCACAGCTGTAGTCATGTTGATTTGTCTTTCATTGTATTGATTTGCTATTTATAACTCACTCGTCAAACAGCCGATATGTCTCCACACGTTCAGCCTGAAGATGATAAAACCTCTGGATCAGGGCTTTAAAATCTGAAGGCACCTAGGGAAATCGTAAGGAAAATTAAACCATTACACTCATAGTTACACTCACCAAATAATATGTATGAATAATTGGTCTAATGTATCAAATACTCTACTGAAATAAGAGCCATAAACGTTAATCTTCCTCCCAGAAGCGCAAAGTTAGCATTAGCTTTAGCTCCCCGTCACTAAACTTAGCCTCAGGAAGACGAATATATTTTTCTTTCCAAGTTACCCATGCATGACATTTATGCCTCATAGTCCTACCATTTTCTCGGTGTTATTACAACCGTCGATGCTATAAATCACACATTTTAAAGAATGTTTCGGTTTTGTTTATGAATCTACGACAACAGCATGTGGATCTGCCCGGAAGTGATGAAAGCACGTGACCAAAAGTACGCCACTGCTCCGGAGTCCACGCTCTGCACTGTGGGTCAAGGGAGGGTGAGTGTTCAAATGTCATGAATGTCTATCTGTGTCCCCAGATACGAAGCTAACATATTCAAATCAAATATATTGTTACTGATAACAATTGTAATGTGCATCATTCTATGTCCATTTTTATCTGACCAAAGATAGTTTTTTGAATGAGTGTATTTTATGTTTGTCCTTTTTGTTATGAGGGACAGATGGGGTGTGATATCATTCCGGAGAGAACCTTGGATGTTCTTTAGTCCTACTTGTCCTCCTACAGAGGACCATAGCTTCTCAATAGTTTGCTGTATTAAACATCCTGCTGGCCATTTCCGCTTCACAGTCTGCCAGGAGCCCAATTTCTCATTTTGAAGTACATTTACTGTGTTGCAGGCCTTGACGGAGGCCTTACCTTCATCCAACATATCAAGAATGTCCCTCAAAGTGATGTGTTATGAGATAGCCATAACACATTTATTGTGTCAAAAATATATGCTCTCCTATTGTCGATATACAACACTGTACTACGATGCAACAGTTCTATTCCATAGGACACAATTTAGATCTTTACGGAAATGTATCAACAATCATAGTTCTGGGTTAAATTTGAAATACTTTGCTATGCTCTTATTTAGGTGCTTTCTAGATGTCATCTTCTCCTAACTTGTAACTTGTATGTAACCATCTCAGATCATGTGACAAGTGCAGTAAATATGTGGTATTCTTCTTTACTTCAAATTTTCACTTTTAACTGAAAATAGCATACTTTAAAATATGCACAACAACTTTAGAGCTTCAAAGATACGCATGTTTTTTGCGGTCACAGTGACCAGTGGGTTGAAATGGGTTAATTAAATTAAGTCAGAAAGCAGAATGAGCCTCACATTTGAGTAGCCAGTTTCAATGCTGAATTCCAGTTGGCTTAAACCTTGCTGTGTTCTGAATGGTCACTACCTAAAGCCCAGCACTAACTGAACCAATGCCAGTGCACCCTCTGTGGCTCAGTAAGCCTGGAATCCTGGAGGTTCTGAGCTGAACATGAGGCATGGCTTGCCCATGTTGTCTGTGTCCTTTACATGCAGGTTAAGGTACTGACTGATTCAGTTGTAATTATAGTTATTTTAAATAAGTAAAAGTGGAGGCGGTACCTCCCTGTGCATTCATGTCATAGTTGTATGTCGTAGCTCTTTAATCTCACCAATATGTTTGTCTATGTTTACTTTTAGCGTATTGTTTGTGATAGACTACAAGAACCATGCCTGGAAAGTCCAATATTATATATTTGTATATTGTATTTTCACACAGAGGGTGTATTCTGGATCCCAGGAAAAATATGACCTCTGTTTGTCGAACAATAGGGAAATTTCAGTGTTGAAACTGACAAGTACAATTTAGCAATTAATAATAACAATAATAACAATAATAACAATATCCCAAAAATATCTAATTCGAGATAAATATGATTCAAATGTGCCTGAAAACTAAATGTCATATGCTTGAAACAATACTGCAAGGTCATGCAGGTAAGTTGAGTTGGCATACAGAAAGTCTGCTCTACCCTAGGTCTGAGGACATTCAGCACAATTTGTCCCTGGGACCTTAAGGGACCTACAATGTGAAAACCATGTTGTCTAACTTTCTTTTTGGAACACAATAGAGAGTTTCAAATCTTCCTTAATCTGCCGTTTGCACAAAATACTTGAATAGCTTAAGTGTTTGTATCCGAGTGATTACAGCATTGATGTAATGTGAAAGGAGGATGCACTAAGCTACGCGCAGACGACTCCTGCGCCTGTCCTCCTCTGTCTCTGATTGGTCCATGCAGCATCTTCAGCACCGCGCAGGCTGAACAGCGACACACACGAGGATGCCTGCAGACCTGTGCGGCCAAAAGCATTGGGGACATATTTTCACTTTGACGGCTTATGGCACGTTCAGAGTCCTTGCAAATTCGAATTTGTGGGACCTCATCAAGATGACCGTTTTCGTGCTGTGCCTGTTTTTCACAGGGGTATCCCGCCCTGTGTGAGTCGGGCATGACGGTCCCGTCTGTCTCTGGTTCTCAGCAGGTGCAAGCAACCGGAATTTATCTGCTCCTACACGTCTAGCAGCGAGTCCTGGTCTCCCTCTATGATATGCCTACCAGAGGGAGAAAGAAGAGGTTCAAAGGTTGAGTCGGGGCTGAGGACGGGGTTGCAGACCCAGGGATCGCCTGTTACGGATCCATAATGTTTCTGAAGTCTAGAGTATGACGACGTTAACTGAAGGACTATGTAGTGTAGATGGCATCTTTTCTAAAGTCTTACTTTGACATCAGCTCAAATCCTGCAGCGTAGCATCCAGCACCATTGCCTTATGGTTTCCCAGACACATCACCGTGTGTTGTCTTTCCCCGGGCCTGTCAAGTTCAGTTGGCAGCTTTGGAGCCGCTGAAGCTCGACTGGCGCTTGCTCTTTTTAAGACATGGGGTGTATCCAGAGCATCGCGTGCAACAAGAGCCGCATCAAACGGGAAAACATTGTGGTGTACGACCTGGCCGCCACTATAGACCACTGCCCCACTGTCATCGAGGAAAACTCGCCTATAGTATTGCGGTACAAGACACCATATTTTAAAGCGTCTGCACGGATTATTATGCCACCGGTATCGCGCAATGAGACATGGGTAGTGGGATGGATCCAGGCGTGCACCCAGATGGAGTTTTACAACGTATACGGAGACATAGGCATGTGAGTCGATTAACACGGTCATTTTTGAACCTACTTGCAATATCTGCGCCGTGTTTGATGGTGGCGTACGCTGTCAGAGAGGCTAAAATTGTGCGTGCGTAATGCCGGAGAGCAGGTTGACGTGACACACTGTATGGCACTATGCAATAAGGAGCATTTGGGCACAGTAGGTTAACTCGCTTCCTTCAGACGCCCACCAGAAGAATTTGTTCCTGTGATTTTACCGCCTAAATAGAAAAGCGGCTATTTCAGGAGTTAAACAACAGCTGGTCTCAACAGTGCCAATAAAGACACAATCCTTATCGCCCCAAACACTGTTAGAAGGAAGGCACATGACATGACAGCACTGATGTCAGGGGGTGAAAGCAGGGGTTCAGGGGGTCTGAACTACACAGGAAAGAGAGACAACATGACACATCAACAACATAATATCCCCTCTGCCAAAATGACCAGGATAACCTCCTGACTCCTTATTTATTGGCATGGAAATATAGACTTTAAACTAACCAAAATTAAGGTTGTGGTGAATATTTGGCTATAAATAACATTGTCTATAAGTATCTTGAAGGGTGCATTTGATTAAAATAGGACAGAGCATATTCATTACCCTTCTCTTGTTATCCAGAAGCTATTAAGACTTGAAAAGCCTGCTAGAAGGAACTGAGAATATTCACTGTTAACTATAAAAATTTGACACTGTGCTTCCCTTCAGGTCGAGTTGGGAGCTGCCCCAGCTGCGGGACGGCCTGGTGAGAGCTATCAGTGACTCAGATGGTGTGAGCTACCCCTGGTACGGAAACACAACAGAGACTGTCACTATAGTTGGCCCTACCTCCAAGCCCTCCCGCTTTATAGTCAGCATGAATGACAATTTCTATCCAAGCGTCACCTGGGCCGTGCCAGTCAGTGAGTCCAATACACCTTTATTGACTAACATCAAAAGGGACCAGAGCTTTTCCACGTGGCTGGTGGCGCTGAACACTACAACCAAGGAGAGGATCCTGCTCCACACCATAAAGTGGAGGATGAGGGTGGACATTGTGGTAGATCCCTGTCTGCCTCTGGGCTCCAGGGCCCAGCTGGTGGGCCGGGTACATCAAGACCAGCCCCGGGTACTCACCCGCATGGAGGCCATTCCACCTAACGCCATGGGGCGGCCCAACGCTAACGATGCACAGGTTCTGATGTGGAGACCAAGAAGAGGCCCTCCATTAGTGGTTATACCACCCAAATAAAATCTGTTGACACAAATCATTTAATGGATAAATTAAAGACAAAATTGGATGAACAAAGACATGCAGAATGGGAAGTGGGATGACACCATTCTCACCTTATTTGATCAGAGTTGCAGTGTTTGGTTTGTTCAATCTGAGGGGACAGCTGCCTTAAAAGCCCCACTGCTGCCTTCGAGAATGAAAATTGTTATGTAATTTTGATCCTGGCCAACCCACAACCAGCGGGTGCTTTGTTTCTGTACTGTAGCGATATAGAAGATTTAAACATTTAAACCAGAGCGTGTTCATCAGCCTTAACCATGACTGAACTACACTGCTGTGTCAGTGACAAGAGTTATGGTTTGCATAAGAAAAACATCTCTACTGCTTATTTATTCAACAAAGATGGGTTATTGAGGCGATGCTTTTGTGATGCTATGTTTCCAATATTGGAAGCCAGTGTCACAGTCGGGTTTGCTGCTTGTCACACCATTCTGCCTCACACCAGAAGCCTCATTTGCGCTATTGTAGTTTAGGTCACCTGAAATCTTCAATAAATGAAGACTGTTTACATTCATAGTTTCGACATATCACAGGCAGAGGTGGGAGATATATCCAAAAATGGATAATATTGCAATTGTTGTTTGGATATATGCAACATTAGTATATAGAGTATCTTGTCTGTAATTGAAACTCTTAAAAATGACAGACACGTCTAGTGTAATCTCCCAAACAAGGGCATAATGTGCAATTTCCTCCCTTTTATGGTAAATGTTAGGGTTCATTGACGTATTATGCTAGACTTGAACCTTAACCAAGACATTTCCAATTTTTGCACATTCATAATGCATTGTTAAAATATTGAGTGTTGTTATCGAGATAATTAAAAAATATATAGATTTTTGTCAATATCACCCACTCCTAATCACAGGGATTTAATTAGTCCTTAAGCCTATGCCATAGACAAAAAAAAAAGGATATTTGCAATTACTGTCGACTTTTATCAAATTTGCTTGAAGTTGTAAATTGAAAAGACGCAAATATTCTGTTTGTGATATTATCCCAGCCAAATAAGCCTTCACACATTCACCTCATCAGCATTACAACCACTCTGCCTCCTGTTAAGGGCAAATCTCAACAAGCACACAAAATAGAGGCCTCAATATAAATATTTTTGGAGCTGGCCTATTGTAGCTATGACATGATCGAGAGCAACACAAGAAAACCCACACTGACAATCAAAGGCGACATTGAGAGCAGAACTTTGAACGCCAGACTTTACAGGTAATGTCTGTCAGTGACTTTACATGTTGTGTGAATCCTAATGTTTTAATGAGTATTTATCATACTTGACTATGAGGTGACTTAAGTGTCTTTAACAGATGTGCCTGAAGATTCAACGAGGACAAAGCAGTGCACAGCAATCACAAGGATGCTTGGACTCATTATTGTCATTCTGTCCTGAGTCAAACCTAGTGTTCAGTTGAATGGGGTAAAATTATATGAAGGAAACTCTGCCATCTTGGTCCTTTCTCTCAGACTGTGTGGCTTTTGCATGCTGTGTTTTTAACCGATTAAAATGAACAAATTATAAATATGCAATTGCATAATTTTTCTCCTTAGTGCCTACTTTCTGGATTTATTAGGCTCTGACACTGTTGCAGTAAAATGGAGGCCATGATAGATTGAATAACCAAGAAGACACTTCTTGTTAACATTTTTGTTTTATAAAATAATCAAATGCTGTAATTAAATTAAAGATATTAATTATGAGTCCAAAAACAAACATACATAACAGCCCAAGGGCCATATTTAAATAATCCCACAGACATTTAATCAGTATTTACACTATTGTAACTCCTAAACAACAATATTGATTTCTTTACTCACAGATAAAAAAAAAAAAAAAAGATATTGAAAAACATAAGTTAAAGACTGATTATCAGTGGTTTGGAAATAACAAACAGTTCAGAAATCATTTCATCATTATATATGATCATAATGTCATGTAGCGTAAAATAGAAATACTTCTTCATGAAGTATTGCCGTTACAACGAGTACAGCAGTATCTCTTAATTGAGAGATATTTTTGTGAGTGTAATAAACATCACAGTAAATCAGGTCTGCTAAGTGAAGCCCACCAATGAAACCCACTGTGGAGCACAGGAGCGAGATGTCATGTGTGACTATGTTGCCTGGCAACCAAAAATGCATCTAAAAATACAGTGCGGAGACAAACGTGAAATAACTTGGGGAAACTTAACAAGAGTTTACTCCAGCAGAATTTAGAGTTTGTCAAATCTGCAATGTTTTACTGCTATTGATTTGTTATAAAACATGTCAACTGTGTCATTTTCTGCTAATGGTCACAATATTAAAGGGAAAATATATTACTAGCCAACTCCATAACTAAATGAAGTGTGCTGATTCTTTAGTTGTCATATTGTCCCCTCTAGAACAATCTACAGGGTGGGCCATAAATTTCCATACATAGGATTAGTTGGCGTGGTCCCGTGGAGTGGCCTCCCAGATCCCCCCCCCCATCTCTCCCCTCTTGATTTCTACCTTTGGGGGCACTTGAAGGCCATGGTGTATCAGGTAAAGACACGAGACATAAATCGTCTCGTGAACGTATGATTAACGCATAACTCCAATTGTGCCAACTAAAGTTCACTGACAGTGGAAAACCAAATTGTGAGAAACAATGCTGTAACAGAGGTTAAAGTGGAGCAATGTGGTTTAGTAAAAAGCTGCACACTTTACAATAAGTAGGATCAATCCAAATAGTGAGTGAAAGGACTCTGTGGCTGCTCGACTGTATTGGTTGATGTGGCAGTCACATGTATTGGCGATCAGACTGGTTTGTTTTAAATTGTGGCACAAGATTAAATCAACATGAAGTATTAACACATTCAATCCTGTTTGCCAGGCTCTGTTCACGCTGGTCGACTTCCCAGCTGAGGCACATTTGGTAAATGAAACTCCTGCTTCTTTATACACCACATATGCTAAAGACCCTTCTTTCTCTGCAGTCTGTCGCCGCTCCGTACTTCATTGCTCCTGCGGCAGTAGAGTACATCTGCAGAGTACTATGCCCTGCTCGGGTTGGGGGCAGGCTTGGCTTCATAGCCATACAGAAAAGTAGCCACAATGACTAAAACTGCTCCCAGGAAGAAAACCCTGTGAACAAGGAAAGACAACATGTACATTTTGTATATCAAAGTTGTTGTTTTCATTGTTTAATTGTTTGTCCAATTGAGCAAAATAATAAATACAGTATTGAATGAAAACATTAACATTATGCTTACATGTAAAATGCTTGCTTATTTGTGCTGTTTTTTTAGCTAATTTAATATTTTAGCATTTTAGCTAATACAGTACCTAAATCTGCGGTCTGAATTGTATGGTGGAATTCGCAGTTTGATAATGATACGAAATAAAAATTAAACTTCTGGCACAAACATTAACACCTCTATCAGCATAAAAAAACAGAAGTGAAATTATTATTTCTATAGCTTCAGAAGGTGATGCCATTCTTCAACCCCAAAGACGTGATTGTTGTCACTTATTAGGTCTTAAATCCATAAGATTAATTGTCAAATTTGTAGAGTCAATCCCTGACAAATAATGATAAAGGGAATTTGAATCATACATTTTGATATTTATTTCAGAAACAGTGAATCTCCCATAGAGTGACATAGTCCCTTGCTCTCAAGCTGAAAATATGACATGAATGAGAAAATTCTGTAAATACTAACTCAAATGTACACTTTCTGAGAAGAGGTTAAGAGTCTGAGTATTTTTTTTTTTACCCAGTCGGTTCAAAGTCCTGGAGCCAGAAGTAGGATATGAGCGTTGACAGAATGATGGAGAGCGATGTAGCGAAGCCCTTGAGGATATTGTCAGCGTACTTTATAACTGCCGCTATGACTAGACCCCCCAGCGCCTGAAGAAACAAACACAGAAACAGATGGACCAAGGCATGACCTGCAAAAGCCAACAGAGTCCTCTCCCTGACATAGAGCTCTTTGCAAAGCACTGCACAGGTGTGAAAAATGCTGAATTTAGTTGTATGTAGTAATTAATGAACCATCGTGTTTACACAATACTTGCATTTTAAACTCAATTTCAATACAATGGCAAAGTCTCAATACAAATAATCAAAATATACAGCAGTCCAAACTAAAGACATACTTTTAGATTACAGTATATTCTAATCACATTTTAGATCCAGATTAAAAAAAAAATAGAATTGTTTAGCTTTAGAAGATTGCATAATATAACTATGCAGTCCCAGGCTAATGCTCATAAAGTTCACAAAAATGTGTCTGGTGTGAGGCGTTACCTGCAGCGCCACAACTGTCCAGGTGAGCGTATTGTATCCCTGGAACATCCCGGACTCTCGGACCCTCTCTCCGTCATAGGCCAGCATCCCAAAAAGGCCAAATACAAGTCCAAACATTCCTAAATATAAATACATATCATTGATTTCTTGTGTTTCGGGCATTGCATCTTTTAGAACACTTCAGCATTTATTGCAGGTGAAAAACATCTCCTTGCTCACAGTGGGAGTCACTGGAGAGCGTACACACGCCTCACACGTACGGGGATAAAAATAAACTAGACAGGAACATTTGTCTTAGCAGAAGCACAAGCTCGAGCACCCAGCTGGTTCTGCAAGAAAGTTGTCTCAGTACGTAAGAGATGCTCTTCAGAAATGCGGAGCCAGCATTTAGAAAATCTCTGAATAGTCACTTATTAATTGCTTATAATTTGTAAAATTGTGTAAAATGTTTTTGCTACAACTGCGTAAAATGTTTTTGCTACAACTGCGTACATAGCATGTACATAGCATCTGCGCATTCCTTCTCAACTGTCTAGTTTTGCCATTTCAGCTAAATTTGAAGGCATGAGTCCAAAATGAACAGAATAATTAACAATATTTTCATAAGATTAAAACAATCAAAAAGGTACTTGGTTGTACATGCAATCATACAAAAGAATGGAAGCAAACTCTGAAAGCATTTATAGCTTATGCTCAAGAGTACTGCAAAGGTGAGTCAGAGTAGAAATGCTAAAGGAACATCTATAAAATGAGACAAATGCCTTGGCACGAGATTTGTAATAAATAAATCCAGGGGTATACTTTATAAACCATATAGACTAAATGTATTTATATCTCTATCTTTATATCTACAACTATACCTATATCTTTTTTTACATGTCTATACGAGCCTCTCTGAGCGCTCTCCCCTCTGGCTCTTCTCCTCAGCTGCGCAGACGGGGCGGGTCAGTCAGCTGTCTGCAGTGGGACAGAACTGGCACTTCATTGTGGTTAATGAGGCATTCCAAGGAGAAGCCGCACTTGAGTTACTTCTCAGTCACTGTGGATCACTTTTACCACGGTGGGTCGACGACCATCACACACAGACTGCTTTGGAAATGAGTACACACGCAATCTCTCTCATATTCATCATATATGCTTTATATCACCAACGAGCGAAGTAGCGGAGCAAGTTTAAAAGTAAGACTCGAAAGGAGAGGAAGGTAACGAGCACGAAGGGAACCAGGACAAAGTGCACAAAGTGCACGTTAACTTCGTGCTCGTTACCTTCCTCCCCTTTTGAGTGTGGACAGAGGGGGGACAGAGGGGGGACAGAGGGGGGACTAGGAGATGGACAGAGGGGGGACAGAGGGGGGACAGAGGGGGGACAGAGCACAAATTGCGCATTTAGCAGCCAAAGCCATGACTCGTTCTAAACCCGCGGCGCTGACCCACTCCTCCGCTGCTCTTGTATTTAGAGATTAACCCTGTGTTGGCACTGGCCCTTTTTCCTGTTGATCAAAACAGTTCTCACAAGCGCAACGTGTGCACATTTCTCCAAACGTCTCAATGGGGGGCACCCGTTTGGAGGCACTTTGAGAAGCTCTGGACTAAAATCATTCATACATAAAAACTGCATCACAGGCAAAATGTGTAACATATTCCTGTGTACCAGACTGATGACTTAAAGCAGTGAGCAGTTGGGACACACCTAACTGGATGTTGCGCACCCAGACGCTCTGTTTGCTCTCCTTCAGGATCTTCTCAAAGTAAACTCCTGCAAAGCCACTAGAGCAGCATGCGACCAGGACGGCCGTCACCCCCACAACCTGCGATCCAGCCGACAGCACCTCCTTTTCTGACGCCGACGGAGACTCAGAAGGCCACTGTGCACAACCAAAATATCATATCCATATTAGGACACAGCATTTGAGAGAGGCGCAATTTGATTTGGACAAATATGCAATAGACTGAACTCTAGATTTACAGTTTACAGGACATACTATGTGGTTTTATGTTAATGTTAAACTGACAAATTTGCACTTATTTAAGATCTTTATTGAAATAAGAAATAATATAAACCTACAAGAGTTCGTCGAAACAATCAAAAAAGGTACTTGGTTTTACATGCAGTCTGAAGTAAAAATGAATAGAAGCAAACCTTTGAAGCGTTCATAGTTTATGCCTAAGAGTCAGTGTCTTAAGGGCCCTGCAAGTGAGTCACTACTGACAACTATGAGAGGTAACAAAAGGCCACACCTCCATCAGGCGGGAGCAGTTTTTACGCTAAAGCTATAAAGGGAACTTTTTTAAATAAAAATAAAATAAAATAAAATAAAGATTTATCTCTCCAACCACCACCAGATCTAAATCTAAATCTAAGTGTAAACAGGAGTATTCCTAAATTAGGACTAAACTAGGTTTTAAGCAGGAATACACAGTTGCCACACTAGTTTTAAATAAGATAGTACTCAAGGAAAAGCAAAAATGTGAATAAACAGTACTCAAAATTGAGTAAACACTACAACTGAAAAGGTGTCCGTGTACCACAGTTTGTGAAACACAGGTTTAAAAAGTTCACTGTACCTGCACAAAGGCCACTCCCGTCATGAGAATGAGGAGCGAGAGCCACTGGTAGACACCTAACCTACGACCCAGCATGGATACGGAAAACAGGGCAGTGGTCAAGATCTTCAGCTGATACGTCACCTGACAACACAAGGCAATGAGACAGGTACACAAAGTAGAGTGCACTAGGCTGGGAAGGGTCTCAGGGGTCGGTACCTGGTAAGTGGCAGCATCCAGGTTGGACAGGGCCACATACAGCAGGTTGTTCTGTAAAGTGTAGATGCCGGAGGGGATGGCAAGCTTCAGCGTCTCAATGGGTTTGTGTGCGATTTCCTGACGGAGGAGGCTGTTGAGGGCTCGCATGCTATAATCTGAGGAATGAAAATGTTGTAGTTTTTATGATGTAAAATATAAGTTTATCAGTAAGAGTCTCTTGGTGTCCCCCTGTCCCTCTTTTGGTTGCCCTGCATTAAGGGTTAGGGTTAGTACAAAAAGATTTGAGCAGTAGAGTGTTGAACAATTAACTTGTATGACTAATTTATAGATACTGACCAACTTCTAAATTAGTTTCAGTCATATTTTTAACAATATTGTAGATTTAGAAAAGTGTTCACTGGGATTATCCTGTTTTGGCATAATATCATCGTTTATAGTGACATTTTCTGACGCAATATATCACTTTAAAATGTGTGTGTTAAAAGGTGACAGGTTTAGAGGGTGGCAAATATTTAAAATGACAAGCTTAGAAATGTGTCTGAACTGAACATTAAGTGTGACTGGCTGGTCTGAAGCTCACTGTGCTCCTTGAAGACGAGCAGGACGCAGGTGAGGATCTTCAGCAGCTCGGCCACGACCACCGCGGAGGAGGCGAGATACCGAGGCCCCTCGGACTGCAGCGTGCGGGAGAAGCGCATGGTGAGCACCAGGGACGTGGTCTGAAACACCAGGACCCCCAGTGACATGTACTTCAGCCTGGAGGACGCCATGGCCACCTCTGAATCCAGGGACTAGGACATGCACATGAAGATGAAAATGCTACACAAGAGTAAAGAAAATAACAGATTTACCTTTGCTTTAGGTGTTCCGGTGACGTGTTCAGATGATAGAGCCGCTCTTGACACAGACTCAGGTAAAGCAGCAGCCTCAGCTGTCAAAACAGCAGCCTCAGGTCCTCGCGTCCATTGACCCGCACAAACACGCACAAACACCCACAAACACTCACAAACACACCGTCCACTCAAAGGATCATCGAGTCACAATCCCCAAACAGACGCTCATGAGGGGAGCTGCCATCACCGTCTGATCAAACCACACTTTAAACACGGTCATTAGTAACACAAAATCAACACCAGCCACTGAAACACACTTCCGTGTACAAAGTTCTTCTTCTTCTTCTTTGAGGTTTATTGGCACTTTGCAGCCAATACGTTGCATTACTGCCACCTTCAGGTTGCATGAGTAATTACTAAATGCGTTTACTGAGACTAGTTCACTTCAAAAGCTTACATATATATTAAAATGTTCCTCCCCATTTCACTTTCACCAAACTGAATCAGATTTGCCAAATTTCATCATATATATTTACATTTCCTAATTCTTTAAGTCCATCTATCATGGTTTGCCCCAGAGCACCACATTTCACACAATACAACATACATGGAGTGAGGACTGTAATGACGCCGCAGGGTGTCGGGTCAGGACAGCAACGATATGTTCAGGTGAGTGAAGAGAATGAGACACGGCGACGGGTCAGGAGCTGTCTTGAACCTCACAGGTACCGTATTCACTCGGCGGACTTGTTGTTGTTGTTGCTGTTGTTGCTGTTGTTGTTGTTGTTGTTGCTGCTGTTGTGTTACTTTTAATGGCGGTTGGCAGCCAACTGAAAAGGTGCATTTACCGCCACCTACTGTAGTTGTACGTCTTCAAAGTATGTGTTTTACACTATACCATAAAAAAAAAACAAGGAGAGAAAGAGACCCACATTCAGACCGCTGCTCATATATCTTCAAAGCGGAAAGGAATGGGATGCTTTATGATGGCACACAGCACTCTATCATGCTGACCAATCAATTCATTATCATTCAAGTGACTATGTTCATTCTGCTCAGGAGAACTGTTGTCTTGAACTTCCTCTCCATCCGGGGGGATGAACCCTACTATTCTTCTAAAGAGAATACTCCAGTTTTGATCATTTAATGTTTACTGTACTTTAACCATTTCGTCTTGTTCTTTTTGCTTCTCTCGTTTTCCCAATGAGCTGGTTTCCACACAAATACTATTTCTCTATTTTGTCTCATTAATCTTGAACATCTTTTTTTTTTTTTTTTCGAGCAATGTAATGTACACAACGAATTTGAAACTTGACAACAAGAAGAAACATATAAATAAATCATCTTGAATGTTATAATTTAAAGAATGAAATCTGACAATCAGTTTAAGAAAAAGTATCTGCTCGAAAACGAGTGGTGATGACGTAATACATGAAAAATATAACTTCACATACAAGTATTTGATGAAGTTTAACATTTCCCAATGTAATACTCATAAGAGCTGATACAGAATCTACATGTACATGTACTCTCTTTGACCCATCCAATCACCACTTGCTATCCGTGTCAGCAGCAAATCAACTTGATGCGCTTGATGTCCGCCTGCAGCATCCAACTGAAAACTAATGGCAAAAGCTGATCCTTTTGCATCCGTCTGATGTATTAAGATTCATCAGTAATATCTGAGTCCACTGCCTCTTGTACCGTTTCATTTTATTTATGTATTTATGTTATGTAATATTATTTATTACCTCAAATAAAGAACGTAATACTCTAACTTATGTAGGTCAAGACTTTTGAGAAGCCAATTCAATTCTTCTTTATTCATACATCCAAAGAATTGTTGTAGAAATAAAACACGTTTGCGAAGGCCGGGGAGATTGTAGCTGGGGGAGTTCTTGGCATACCACCGGCCACTGAAAGTCCAGTCTAAATAAAACATTGGCTTTCAGCAAATTGAATTTGATAATCTGTAGATCATTGTATTCTCTTGATCATCTGGATGCTATTGGGTTTGATACAAATTCTAAAAAAGTGATTTGTAGAAACATTTAATCCAGGCTACATTTCTCTCAATGCTGGATTATGTGATATATATATATGCATTCTACCAGCAACAGTTTTTCATTCAGTTCTAAGGTTCATTACAGGGGAAGGACACAGAACAGTGGTTAGGCAATCATTGGATACAAAGAACAGAACCAGCGCTGCATTTTGTTTATTTATAAAGATCTGATTGGGAATTTTACCTGATTATTTAACATGATTGCTGAACATCAGATTCAGGTATTCGTGGATTAAACCACAGGACATTCTTATTTTAAGGGCAAAAGGCTTTCAGGAACATTTGCTCCCTACATATGGAACAAAATCTCAAAAGACTTTAAATTTAAATGATTGTATGCCTTTAATGAATTCAAAGCACTTGTTAAAGACTATCCCACAGTGCAGTGCTCTTGTTTTTAAATGATTTGTATTCCACATTGTTTTGCTTTATAAATTTAGTTTTATTCATTTGATGTTAGCATTGTTATCTATATTCTGTTCTGTTTGTTGTATGTTTTTCCCCTGTATAAATAAATAAATTAATATATTATATATACACAAATATATAAATACAAATAAATAAACCCAGCCCTAATTATGGGCTAGATATACTACTGGACATTGTACTCCACAGGCCACTAATATGGGAACTCCGGACTCAAGCGTTTGTCTGACCCGAATCTCTGACCCGAAACTTCGTCACTGCGTCAGATCGCAGCGTGAGAAAGCTGAGATGAGAGAGCTGGCAACGCTTAACTTTTCTGCTCGGGAATAAGCCAATCACATCGCTGCACTGTTGCAAGTCCCGTGTGTGTGTGACGTATGACGTGCACAAAAGCATTCTGTCATGTCAGCTTTATATTCTACCTGAAATCAACTTTTAACTAGGCTTATTATAATACCCTTTACGTATGTTATGATACAATATTTTAATAATATGTTATAATATAAAAGTGCAAAGTGGCAGAAACGCAGGGACCTTGGCTTGTGGAAATGTTCTCAAACTGGACCTTGGTGAAAGGTTTTTTAGTGACCCCTGGTATAGGTTTCACTGAAGAAAGTGTACTCTCAGTCATATTGTGACACCTGCCGGCCACTTTCTGTAACAACAACTAAATGTAGGCCTCAGTGTCAAATTGAGAATGATTATTTGGACTAAAGACTGTAAGCAACGCTCAGTGCTCTATAAAAGACTATACATTGCAGGTAAAACTACATTTGAATATAATCCGTATAAATAAACACATTATTATATTTATTTTTTGTAGTAAATTAATTCTCAGATAGGCCATATACTTCTTCCTCGGATAACTATAAGTAAAATTTAACAATTCTGTAAATTCAAATGTAAATATAAATTTTTACAAGTGGCACACATT
This sequence comes from Chaenogobius annularis, assembly GCA_015082035.1. NCBI lineage: Eukaryota > Metazoa > Chordata > Actinopteri > Gobiiformes > Gobiidae > Chaenogobius > Chaenogobius annularis. The sequence continues at coordinate 183,029 of BJKM01000124.1, read as the reverse complement.
GTTTACAAAGATATTCATGGACCTCTTGTGTGTGGGAAGTCAGCATCTCACCATTTTTATTCCAAAATAGATGGATAATGGCCTGTACCAGTAAGAGGATTCTGTGTTCTTTCCGTGGGACGACTCACACAACTCTGCATGTAATGATGTAATGCAGTTACTTTGTATTCTGTGTGTCTTTTCTCTTTAGTGGCCTGTCTCCGGGATCCGTTGAAATAGGCTGGGACGGTGAAGACTGCGTTGGACATGTTGTGGCCCAGGTCTGCCACCTCCTTTATCTTCACTAAAACCAGAGGAGATCTCCTCTGGGCTGAAGGTCTTGTCTTTGCTCTTGTACTCCACTCTGATCTAGGGTTTTCCTTCCTGCCATGCAGACCATTTTTGCCCAGTGTTTTTCATATGGTGGAATCATGAACACTGACTTTAACTGAGGCAAGTGGGTTCTGCAGTTCATTGGATGTTGTTTTGGGGTCTTTGTGACATCCTGAATGAGTCGTAGTTGTGCTCTTGGGGTAATTTTTCCCACTCCTGGGAAGGTTCACCACTGTTCCATGTTTTTGTCATTTGTGTATAATGGCTCTCACTGGGCTTCGCTGGAGTCCCAAAGCTTTAGAACTGGCTTTATAACCTTTTCCAGACTGATAGAGCTCAATTACTTTCTTTCTCATTTGTTCCTGAATTTCTTTGGATCTCAGCATGATGTCTAGCTTTTGAGGATCTTTTGGTCTACTTCACCCTTGTCAGGCAGGTACTATTTAAGTGATTTCTTGATTGAGAATTGGTATGGGAGTAATTAGGGCTGGGTTTGGCTAGAGAAATTGAACTTAGATGTGATAAACTACAGTTAAGTTATGTTTTAACTGGTGGGGCAAACACTTTTTCACACAGGGCCACGTAAGTTTGGATTTTGTTTTCCCTTCAACACTTTCACTGTTTTGATTTTGTATTTGCTGTAGTCAAAAATACAGATTCCCCTTAGATCCTTCATCTTCACATAAAATGTATACAAAGTTAACAGTGCATTAATAATCAGGTGTCACATGAAGAAGCAGCTACAGCGAGATATCAAATAATACCTTGGCTTTACAACCAACTTCTTAAGACTTAGTTGTTAATAGCTGAGTATTAATGCACTGTTAACTTTGAAAATGTGTTAGTACATTTTATTTGAAAAGTAATAATCTAAAGGGAATCTATATCTTTGACTCTACTCAGCCAATACAAAGCAGTGACTTGTACCTGTTGTTGTTTAGTATACTCTGATTCAACTGCAAATATGTACAGATGTCTATTTCTCTAGTTTGTTAATCATGTGATTCTCATCTGGTCACATGACTCCTTTAAATAGTGTCACACTGTGATTGATTGTTCACCAGATTGATGAAGACTCGTCCAAATGCGATCACAGATACATTTACACCAATTCTTCCTCCTGAACATCTTAAGTCCCGAAAAGACGCGTCCTTGTCCTGCTCTGCCAGGATATCTCATGAAGCTGTGGGGCTGGACGCTCAGATGTTTGATTATGGCCTCCAGGAACACTTGGTCACGTTGTAGGAGTATGGAGACGGCGCAATACTCATGCAGCAGGCTTTTAGCAGCTGCTTTGCCCATCTTTGTCTTTCAGATCAGTGAGCTCTGGTAACCTTCTAATTTTTTCTCTCAATCCTGCCCTGCTTCTGTGTCTAAGAATACTTGAACAGATCTTTCTTTTAGAAAATATACCTTATCCAGTTAAAAAATGTCCCTTCAATGCCTATAATATGCAATTTAATCAAAGACCATCTCGCCATAACATATGCTTTTTCCAAGTTAATGAATACTGCACATACAGTTTCTTTATTCACACTTCTTACATCATCTTGAAGACATATAACTGGATCCATAGTTGGTCTGCCCTTTCTAAAGATCTGTAATTGCCTGGTTTTCTGGCATAACTTCCCTGGTTTACAAACGGGAATAATCAGTGCTTCTTTCCAGCTTCTAGGTAACGTCCCTTTAAGTCACACATGTGTTGAACAGACATAATAGTTTCTTCAAGCAAGCTTCACTTAAATGCTTAAAAAAGGAACATTTTCTGATCCATCATAATCAGTTTTCCTGGAAAAAGCTCCCCAATTTTCAAATGTATTTTTCATCCTACCTTGCTTCTCCTGGTCAGACAAATTATCAGAACCATGGAATCTCCTACTATCTTCTTTACAACCCCCCATACTTGACTAACATTAATATTACTTCCAATAGAATCACAGTACGTGCTCGTCTTAACTGCCTGAGCCTGTTCATACTGAATCAAATGCTGTAATTTATGTCTTTTAAACCAGTGCTTTGGGTCTACTTTTAACAGTTTATTTCCTTTTCACATCCTTACTTTTTGGAATAACCTCTATAGGAACTGTTAGAATGCCCTGTTTTATCCTGCTATCAAACTCTTCTCATTTTCATCTGCAATCTCATTAAATGTTTCAGTAGAAATATCTAAAATCTTTTCCCAATCAGCTTTTGCAAAGACCCATCTTCCTCTATTATTGTCCATAATCTGAGGCAGATTTATCTTTTAGTCTTCTCAGCATTTAGCCTTTGCAAGCACACAATGGCATTATCCACCTCTAGAGGCAGGTGAGCTATATTTAAATGTACAATTCTAATAAGATATCTTAATAAACACAATGTTGATGTATTTGTACTGAACTTTTATTTCAGTGAGCATTAAGATGATCTTTTTTTTTAAACAAAATGTCTTTATATAATACTACCTTATACATATGCTGACAACTACTTCATGTAACATGTATATTATTGATAATTTGGTAACAAAGTACAATAAGCATAAAACAACAAAACATTTATATACAGAACAAATGAGAAAAACTTTTGATGATACATTAAGTTACAGATGATTGTAATGGTCAAGATTGAATTAAACACTTTGGTTTTTGTTTAAATATTGCTTTGCATATCTTTTTAAAAAAAAACTTATTTTCCATTCAAATGCTCTTCACCCAAACGTTTGGTCAAAAATATTGTGGTGGTAGTTTTGAATGATTGTCTGTCCATAACAGTTGAATAAAAGACCAACACTTACACTTACTAAAAAAAAGAAAAAAAAACTACTGCACTCTAGTTTGGAAGATGAAGTATTAAAAGGTGCAAGCCGGCAATGATTGTATTAAAGCAAAAAGCAAATCTGATTTATGACTTTGGAAGATAAAAAAATAAAGAGACATTAAGAGGAAAACTAGCACTGCCGTAACATTCCCAATGATGGAAAAAGTGCGACGTTTTCATATAAAACAGAACAAGACATTTTCATAATTAAACACTGTTGCACTCTGTAAAAAACAAGCAGAATGTGCTATAAGTCTTTGTACATTTTATCACACTGTATTGGACACTTTCTGTAAAGTCTGTCCAGCTTTTCTATTTTACATTACAATTACATATTGTGGCTGTATTTAGTAAGTCTGAAACATGAGTAACAAGTTGTGCTAAGTAAGGCCCAATTCAAGAAGTAAACTTCATCTACGGTGCAAGCAGACCTCAGGTGTGAAAATACTAAAAGGTATCATCAGCGGTACAGATAAAGGCATACAAACAATGACGTGTCCAAACATTCACAAGCATCATTCAGAGTGATCATCTTTCCTGTAGTAGCAACAAGTTCAGCTTTAAGAATACAAGCATCATTTGACCCATGATATAAAAGCATTAGACTGAAAGGTTTCCACATGTTAGTATTGACATATTTTACAAACAAAAAATAAACAAAACCCCAGTTCTATGCAATAGTCATTGCTGGCAGGTTTTGGAGCATTGTGTCTACAAATTCAGTGGTTTATGAATGATTCTACAACCCAACACCAATAAATGGCCCAAGACCAGAAAGGCAAGTTTTTAAACTAAAGACTCTTGGATGAGCATGAACAATGTGACGAGTATTTATGAATAATGAGTCATTTTTGGAAACAATACACAGATTTATCAAGTGCATGAAGAAAGAAGAAACAATCAACCTTTAAAAGAAAAACAAATATTATACTGAAAAAGAAATAGAGCAGTTTATGAGTCACTAATGATGTAGTTTAACTACACAAAGTCCATCTGCTTTGGTTCAGTCTATGCAAACACCTGCATGTTTCCGAGCGGAGCTTGTTGTGATGCTTGCTGCATTTGTTGTGACTGTGGCTGGTGCTGCGCCTGCTCCGGAATGTGAGTGCGATGTGAAGAGGCTAGTGCATGGTGGGCCGTGCCCAAGGGGGTGGGGCTTGTGGTCACGTCTGACCAGTCCGAGTTGGAGTGTGGGGAGGAGGAGGACCATGGGTCCGGGGACTCTGGAGAAGGGGTGAGGTACGGGTGCTCATTTGCAGGATGGGCAGAATGAGCCGGAGTGGTGCCCTCTGAGCTGGCTGGGGTGTAGCTGTGCTGTGAGGGGGGCGTGGGGTACTTATCCACTGGGCTCTGCATAGTGGGGTAAGAAGGCAGTGCTCGGGACTGGCCATCAATGCTGTGACCGTGATTGACGGTGTGGGCGTGTGGGAGTGTGTGAGACAGAGCATGTGTCATGTTCATCTGCTCAGGCATTTGATACATCTGGGAGCAGTGCAGGTGGGGAGCCCCCTGCTGGGGGGTCTGGCCCTGGGACTGTGTGACCTGGACCTGCCCAGGCTGGGGCTGCTTCAGCATGGGTTGCCCGCCTCCAGTGGCCATCATTTGGAAAGTGACGATGGGAGGAAGCTGTTCCCTGCTCATGGTCACATTCATTGGTGTCAACATTGCTCCCGGACCGCGGTGTTGGCTCATGCCAGGGTGCGCCCCACCCATCTGGTGTGGAACTAAGCCAAACATGGAGCTGTTATAGCCATGTTTCGACATGCCCACCCAGCCCTGTTGCTGGCCTAACATGTGGCTGACCGGAGGCAGCAGAGGTCGGCTGCTCGGGCTGCTTAGCAGAGGAGGAGAGTTAGCTGCAGTGGAAACAGGAGCAGACACATCCCCAGTGTACGAGTGAGGGGACTCCAGGGAGTCCACAGGGGACATGGTGATGGAGCTCTCAGAAAGTCCTGCTGTTTTAACACCATTTGTTTGGGCTCCTGCTGAACTCGTCCCATTTCCTGCTGCTCCTCCACCTGTCACTGGCCCCTCTCCTCCAGTGGGCTTCTTTCTGCGCTTAGCCTTCATGTCCTTAAGCTCCTTAGGCCCCCCTCCAGCCACTTTTGCCCCCCCTCCACCTCTCCTACTCTTCTTCCCCTGTGGCCCATTGCGCATTCCAATGTAGCCAGCTCCATTAGCCCCACAAACAATGGAGGAATTTCCTCCTATGTGCTGCCCATTATGAGGACTATGAACCAAATTGTACTGGTCCAGGAGACGAACAATGTCATGGTGCATGCGCTCCTGAGCAGTATCACGAGGTAAGCGGTCCAAATGATCTGTTATGTCCCTGTTCGAGTAATGATCCAAAAGAACCTGAGCAGCTTCAAAACTGCCCTCTCTAGCCGCAAGAAACAAGGGTGTCTCCTCCTGAAATTCAGACAAATGTAATCATTTTTCAGCCTAAAATGCAAGGGAAAAAAGGAAAGGAAAAAAAAAAACCATCAAAATGAAAGCTTGTAAACAAACCTTGTTATCTTGCATGTCACGATTAGCCCCATTTTTTAGAAGAACCAGCGTAGCTTCTACATTGTTCACGGCCGCTGCCCAGTGCAGCGAAGATTTGCCTAAAATGAACAAAAGCAGTTACATCAAGTTAATAGCAAAATCACATGAGTGAAGTATAAACTTCATGTATCAGACGAGGGAAAGTGCATGTCTAACCGTGGTCATCTACGGCATTAATATCAGCATGACAGTGGATCAGCTCCTCTACCATGCCCTCCACAGCCAGTCTGGCGGCTAAGATCAGAGGAGTGGTGCCATCGTTCATCCGGGCATCAAGCTCTGTTGCACGGTTACGTATCAGGATCTAAAAAAGAAAGTATAACGTTACTGTGAAATTATACTTATTTTGTAAATGTGTAGATAAGTGCAGTAATGTTTATATGTACAGACCTGAAAGACTCCTTGAGCATCTGCTGCCACTGCTGCATGGAGTGGAGTTCGACCCATATTGTCATGAGCATTGGGGTCAGCTCCAGCGTCCAGCAGCCGTTTGGCAGCATCAGCCCTAGCGTAGCGAGCAGCCAGATGCAGGGCAGTCTCTCCAGTGCGGTCGGTCTGGGCCATCAGAGAAGCACCTTGAGCAATCAGGTCTGAAATGACACTTGGTCCCTGTTCTTCGCCTCCACTCTCCTCCTCTTCATCTCCATGTAAGCTACAGTCAGGACCTCCACCGTTACGCAAAGATGCCAACATCAATGGCGTGAAACCATCTGAAAAGTTTTGCACAATATGTTAGAATCATCTTGCAGTGATATAGACCCATATAGACCCCAGAATGCAACTTCATTTCAACTTGCCTGGGCCTTTAACGTTCACATCAAGACCATCACTGTCTATATCGGCCTGTGGTGGGGTTAGAGTGATATCAGCAGCTTTGTGATGCTGTGTGGTCCACTGTCTTTGATCCACACTGCCATCCATAGCTATTGGCAGCAAGGGTTTTTCCTCGGTCTGTAAAAAGAACATGTCTTAATACAGTAACAACAAAAAGAAAGACGTTTTTGATGACTTACCCTTGGCTTCTTGGGTGCTGTGTTATCTTCCAGCCACCTCTGACCCTGGTCGATCACACTTCCATCTTGTGTCTTGAAGTTTCTTAAATTGTTGAAAATGGTATTAAATGTTTTTGCTTTCATCTTATTGCAACCAACATATAAGAAACTGGTTCACTTACTTCAGATCAAAGTCATCCTGGCCAACAGGTTCTCTTCTCTTGTCATTTTTAGATGGCAAGAAGCCATCGGGCAGCCACAAGATGCCCTGTTTATGTCTCCTTTTGGCTGCGAGCATTCCCAAGACAAGGATGAGTAAAATAATTACCACTGCCACTCCAATCAGATACATCAAGTAGCCTTGTGTTACCCCAACAGTTGGATCACCTAGAGGAGACAGTTTTTTTTTTACTTTTGGAAAAATATAACGGAGCAGTAACACAGTATTAAACATCTTTTTACAGCAAAGTGCAAAACAGTGTGAACTTACTGCCTATGGACACTAGAGGATATGGCAGATCTGCTTTTATGTGAGCAGCAGCAATGAAGGATGCAGCTTCATTTATATTTAAGAAACAAGTCGAGGACCTCTGGAAACATTCTCTATTATCTATTTCCAGATACACTTGAGCGCTGTTAGCAAGAAGAACAATTAATGCTTTTCACAGTATATTTGAATATAAGTAATTAATTAAAGGGGTATTGATATATTACCCAATCACTTCTCTGTCTAGTTCACGCTTGCTTCTGCTCTTAAACAGGTGCCAACCTGTCTCCTCTTGTCCATAGAAGGGGTAGACCATTGGTTTTTTATTTTCATCCAACTTCACTTTCACATTTGCGTGCAGCAGTGCCCCAAGGGAACGTAAGAAACCTCGTAAGTCTCCAAGCAGCTCCTCGGGCTGCAGTCGAACGACAATAATCAGAACACCATCCAGTAATTTGGGTGTAGTGTCCTTTGAACAGTCCAGGCCATCCCAGCCACACGCTTCAGTGTAGCAACTTTGGTCACAGACGCCATTGTCGTAGTGATCTGCACAGTACGTGTCATATCTGAAAATACAAATAATACAGGTGTATATTGCAAATCATACATTATATTGACTTCATAATCAGTGTATGTTGTATATATATATATATATATATATATATATATATATACATATATATATATATAAACACACACACACACACACACACATATATACACAACATATATATATACATATATATATATATGTATGTGTGTATTTGTTTATGTTGAAGTATGGTAAATTAATAATATGGCTTACTTGCAAGGCTCTGGGATTTCCTCCACACATTCAAAGCTGTCAAAAAGACACCCAGGATTGTCACACTCCTTATCGCAGCGCCCATTCTTGAAGAGGTTCCAACAGGGGACACTGGCGGTACAGTTAATCCAGGGCTGTTTCCAGTTGAGAGAGCAGTCTCCACCGTCCCACTCACACTCATAGTTGTTGCACTGATCATCACACACTTTATCGCCTGACTGTTGCTTACACTGAAGGTATGAGCACACTGGCTTGTGGTTGCGTGGTTTATTTGGTGAAATTTTGTTCTCGCAGTATCGTCCAGAGAAGTGCGGGGGACAGTGGCAGATGTACGGAAAGGTGTTTGAAGGGTCTTTGGCGCATGTCCCTCCATTACTGCATATACACTTTTCACATTGTGCTCCACTAAAGCCGGGTTGGCACTGGCAGTACAGATGGCCTGAGGGTTGATCCATGCAGCGTCCACCATTCAGGCACCGAAGCTTGGCGCAGTTGTAACCTTCTAGCTCACCACAGTTAAATCCAGTAAAACCCTAAATAGACAAAATCCACTCTTTAATGACAACACTAAAGTAACAACTATCTTCTCCTACAGCTGCACAGTGCATACCTGCTTTATCCTTCTGACGCAAATGTGAGAATAAGAAAAATATTTTGTAAGTGTTAAGTATAGAAAGCTATGGAAAACATGACTAAATGATGAGAATAAAAAGGCAGAAGGAGTAGTCTAAAGATAATAGAAGGGACAACAGACTTACGGGGGCACAGGAGCAGGTATAACCATGTACTGAGCTCATGTTCATCGAGCAGGTGCCACTGTTATGGCAGGGCTTTGACAAACACAGATCTACCATGGACTCACAGTGTCGCCCTTTAAATACAGCAAACAAAACAGTTACACTACAGGTTGCTGCCACTTAAACCATCCAAATGACACCTTGAAAACAGTGAACAGTGTACCTGTGTAACCCAGGCGACAGCGACACCGATAGTCGTTGTCCAGCTGCACACAGTCCAGGCTGCCGGGAGCGTGACAGGGCTCAGACAGACACTCATTGAGATCTCCTTCACAGTGTTCTCCAACAAACCCTGGAGGGCAGGTGCAGGTGTATCGCCCAATCCCATCCACACACTGCCCCCCGTTCAGACAACGCGGCTCAGAGGAGCCCGATTTGGGAGCGCAGTCATCCTCATTTACTTCACACTGTAGTCCTAGAAAGCAAGCAGATGGATGAGATCACGCAGAGACAGTATTACTGGAGCTACCTGCCGGGTATCATGTTTTTAAAAAATGTCAGCAGCATTATAGTTACCATGTGTTCCTGGTGGACATACACAGGTGAAGCGGTTGATGAGATTGATGCAGGTTCCACTGTTGAGGCAGGGCTTGGTATGACACTCGTCCACATCATACTCACAGTTCACTCCCTGAAAACCCGGTTTACACTGACCAATACAAACATGTATTAGTTTACTTAAATCTGCTGAACCCTACAGAAAAAAGTCACAAATACTTACTTTACATTCGTATGTGCCCTGATAGTCTACACATGTAGCTCCATTGCGACAAGGGTTTGACTTGCATTCATCAACCATCTCATTACAATAACTGCCAGTGTATCCCGGTTGGCATTGGCACTGATGGGAATTTCCAACATTTATGCAGCGCCCAGCGTTCTTGCATACATGCTCCACTTCCAGACCTTTGAAAGAGCACATCCATTATATTTTTTGGTATACCAGTAAAAGTCGGACTATAAGCCGCAAATGTTTTCACACGCTTTGAACCCTGTGGCCTATACAACGATGCAGCTAATTTATAGAGTTTCACGGGGTAACGGCCTCTAGGGGCACTCTAGCAGGAAGCTCTCTCTCTCTTGCTGACTCGCTAGGTACAAGCAGGAGAAGAGACAGAGCCAGACAGACACAGGTACTTTTTCCCATGTTCTCAAAATATGGCGTGTTTTATTACAATCTGACTCATATTTGCTGAGAAGTGAGTGTATTGAGGAACTGATTTAGACACGTCTAAATGTAAAGATACCGTACATACTTCTGAGTGAATATCTCATGTTATGAGGACACCTGCGGCTTATAAACAGGTGCGGCCTGTATATATACTGTTTTCTTCGTAAATTTTGTTTGTGCGGTTTATATTCAGGAAAAGTCTAACTTTTACGGTACACTCTTGTTAAAATGAACCCAACATAGAGATAATAAAGGCATGCTGCCAGGTTCAATTGTTTTACCATTTCTGGCAGCAAAGTCTTGACAAGACATATTTGGAACATCGCAGTAAAGTCCAGTCCATCCCATTGTGCAATGGCAGGTCCAGGAGGTGGTCTTCTGAGAGCAGGACCCTCCATTGTGGCAGCGGACATGGCTGCACAGGTTTACAAGATTCTGCACAAAAGTGCATAAATATTACGTTGGTCACAAACAAATATTTATTATTACTTCATTTACCACATTTAGGTAAAACTAGCTGCACAAAATGACATTACCTGGCAGTTGGGTCCGTTGTACCCCACAGGGCAGGTGCAGCGGTAGGTTCCCAGACCATCAGTACAGGTCCCTCCATTCTTACAGGGCTGGGAGTCACATTCATTATGCTCATATTCACAGAAGGTGCCGTAAAAACCAGGACGACAGCGGCATGAGAATGTATTTATATCATCGATACACGTTCCATTGTTTAAGCAAGAACTACAAAACAAGAACAACAAAGAAAGAAAACAATTTAACTTAAAAGCACACAGAATAGACTGAGTGATTCTTAAATACGTGGCCCACCTTTCTGTGCATTCAAGAATGTTGTGTTCACATTGGATCCCATCAAATCCTGGACGGCACGCGCACACAAAGCTATTGACATGGTCTCTGCAGATGCCCCCATTCCTGCAAGGCTGTGAGGCGCATTCATCAACTTCAGTCTCACAACGGCCTCCTTTAAATCCTGGCAAGCAATCACAGGTGAACCCTCCCACTATGTCCACACAAGAGCCTCCATTCAGGCATGGGTCTACAAAAGAGCAAGAGCTGCAATGTGAGTATTTTGACAAACCAAAAATGATTATATCAGTAGCATGATATACCAATATCAATTTAAATAATATTAAGAGAAACTCACTGGGGGAGCAGTCATCGATATCTGTCTGACAGTTGTGTCCACTGTATCCTGGTTGACATTTACAAGAGTAGCTGCCAGGACTGTTAATGCAATGACCACTGTTTTTGCAAGGATTCTTTTTGCATTCATCAACATCCTCAGTGCAGCGTGGGCCTAAAAGCATTGACAAAAATGTTGTCAATGAGACACCTTACCATTCAGTAAATCAATATTTATTTGATGACTTAAATAATGAAAACATACCTTGCCATCCAACTGGACATCGACAGGTATAAGACATGTAGTCTGGAGTTGGACGACAGACTCCCCCTTTTTCACAAGGATGAGAGGCACAGGGAGCAAGCTCCTCTGAACAGTGTTTACCTTTGAAAACAATTGAACATAATTAGATAAATGGTATTAATTGAAATGTTGTACTCAGTTTTGTTACATGATAACAACCTATATTTGTACAAACCTGTGAAAGGTGGACTACACTGGCAACTGTAACTGTTGACTCCATCAATGCAGACGCCGTGGTTCTGACATGGCCGAGAGGCACATTCATCTATGTCAATCTCACAATTCAAACCTGTCGGAAGAGACAGTCAGTGTGATAATGAACAAAACATTACAGTTAATGCATGTTTACCTCTGTAGCCGGCTTTGCATTGACATGTGTATCCACTGTGGTGGTCCACACAGCTGCCACCATTCTGGCATGGATTACTTTGGCACTCATCTCTCTCTGATTCACAACGCTCTCCCATCCAACCAGGCTCACAATCACAGTGGTATCTATACAAAGAATGGTCATGTGTGTATTCAAATGACTAAGTCCACATAACAACTCAGATTGATTGAAATTCAAGATGACATGTCTTAATGTATACCCATGTTGCTGTTCAATGCAGTCTCCATGAAGACAGGGCTGGTGAGCGCAGTGGTCCATCCCAGAGAGACACAGAGGGCCGTGTGTACCCGGAGGACACTGGCACTGGAAACCATTCACTTTGTCCACACAAGTCCCTCCACTCATGCACGGGTTTGACGCACATTCATTAATCTCCACATTGCATTTAACTCCTACAAGATTTGAACATTGACAGCACAGTGTAGAAGGCAACAACGACTTTAATCCCTAATTAAATTGAATGTGAATATGATACCTGTGTATCCTGGAGTGCAGATACATGTGTACTCATTGATACCATCATGGCACTCTCCATATTCACAAGGATTGTTAGCGCAATCGTCTTCATTAAATTCACAGTTATTTCCTGAGGAATCAGAATCAGAATCAGACAAAGTTTACTGCCATTGCCAATGAACAAAAATTCACAAACATAGGAACTTGATTTGGCATTAAGGTGCAACATACAATGATGAACGATGATAAAATAACCATACGGTATATAGAAATCAAAAGGGCATGCATTAAAGGAAACAATTAAAATTTACTATAGTATAAACTAAAAATAGGCTTACTATCTACACAAGAATTTACAGTTACATTTACAGATGTAGTGCAGAAAGTGACAGTGCAGTGAGTGATTGATGAGATTGCAGTTAATGAGTTCATGAGTCCAACAGCAGAGGGAAAGAAACTGTTCTTGTGGCGGGAGGTTCTGGTCCGGATGGACCATAGCCTCCTGCCTGAGGGGAGTGGTTGATGACATGAAAGACAACTTACATTTACACGTAAGTTAACAAAAATACTTTGTATTGCTTGTAGTTGGTAATTGAAGAGCTGTGAACCTTATTTGACACTAGGGGGAGCAATTTTCCATAAAAGTAGCTCACATAACTGTTACTAAGGAATGTTGTAAGACTAGATGCAGGCATTTTCATTGAGTTGAAAAAGGAATTGAATCAATCGGAACAATAATAAAAAAGGAACACGAAACTCCAGCAAAGCAGAACTGAAGGTATGAAACAAAAGAAGACCAAACCAGGACGTGACTATTGCCTTCTGGGAGTGAGGCAGAGATTCAAGTACCAGGCTTCAAGCTGGTACAGCACACAGAGCTTTGTGATCCACAGAAACATGGTTTAGCAGTATTTACATTGAGTGTGTCTACTACACAAAGCTGATACAGCAGCACGGTCATTTTAGGCTGTACATTTTATATTCTACAGGGCATGGTCACAGTTAAGCTAAGATTTTTGACTAGAGTCAGGAATAAAGTAGTGACACATTGGGGAAAATGCTGAGTGATTCACAACAAGGAAGAGTAAAAACAAGTAGAAGTTGTTTCCCAGAGGACGTTGGCTAAAGTAAAAACACGATTTATTTAGGTTTGTGTGTTTTACCTGTGGTGCCTGGGGGACAGTTGCACTGGTATGCATTGACCAGGTCGATGCAGCGGCCTCGGTTCTGACAGGGGTTACTGTGGCACTCCTGCACCTGGATGTTGCAGATGGAGCCGGTGTATCCTGGATGGCACTCACAGGAGAAGGTGGCGATGCCATCTTTACACAAACCATGATGGCACGGCTCTGGCATGCAGTCATTGATGTTCTCCTCACAGAGCACACCCGTATAGCCTACACGAGTAAAATGATATACTTTAGCTATACACATTTAGAGTAAGCAGTGACATGCTGGTGCAAAAGAATTACAACACCTTCTGAACATTCACAGTCATATCCATTGGGCCGGTCAATGCATTTAGCCCCATTTAAACATGGAGTGCTGGAGCATTCATCAATGTCTATTTGACACATTTCACCGCTAAAACCTGAAGAAGGAAGGAAGAGACATTAATAATGACCAGATAAACTTGATACTTTTCACTACCTCAGTTGTACTAACCTGCTGGGCAGTCGCAGACAAAGCGACTGACCTGATCCAAACATTTACCCTGGTTCAGACAAGGAGAGCTGAGACACTCGTTCATTTCAATTTCACAGTGAGTCCCTTCAAATCCTGGAGTGAAAGGATGAAAAACATACAAGTCAGCATGTCCTTAGGGTTTGAACTATTATCTTTATCGGAATATACCAGGCATGCAGATGCAGGTGTACTCTCCAATCCGGTCCAAGCAGGTGCCATCATTCTGACACGGGTTAGAGGCACATTCATTGACGTCTTGCTCACAGCGAGGCCCAGCGTATCCCCGCACACAGTGACAGGTGAAGGACCCTTCTGTATTAACGCACTGGCCTCCGTGCTCACATGGATTGGCGCCTGCGGGCAAAGATGATGATTAGTATTTCATATAAGGATATAAAAAGACATTTCTGCGCCGGACGGTGGCAGGAGCACATACCGATACTGCATTCATCTCTGTCGATGTTACAGGTGCTGCCCGTGTACCCAGTGGGACAGTTACAGTTGAACTTGCCACTGATGGGGTTGGTGTCACAGTGGGAGCCTTCTCTACACGGGTTACTGATACAAGCGTCATCTCTATGGCACAGCAAACCTACGGGGAGCAAACAGATTAGTTAAAAGACCCAGGTGTTTATTTTCTTACAAAACCTGTGTGGTCCACCTCCCATCTGATTTAAAGCCATACACTAAATGCATTAGGTTTAAATATCTCATGACCAATTGAACATATTGTGAAAGTTCATTGCTACTATAGATGAATTTAGACTTTGCAGTGCATTATTTACATCCCATACTGGGTAGTTGTAAGTAGAAGTGTCTTGCCCAAGAACACAATGACAATGACGATGATTATATAAGAAGTATTGCAGTTGTTGTTCTGTAGATGTGCAAAATTAGAATATTGAGCGTATCGTCTATAATTAAAACTATCAAAAATGCCAGAAATATCCAGTGTAATCTTTCAAACAAGGGTATAAGAGATATTTCTGTGGTTTAGCGGTTGTTTTAGTGTGATACTTGAACCTCAAAAACCTCAACCCAGACATTTCCAGGCATATTTGAGCACATTCCTGATGCACTGTTAAAATATTGTATGAATATTGTTATAGATAATGTAAAAAAAGGCTTAGCTAGTTGTATCGTATAAATAAATAGTGATAGTGTTTGAGGGCGGCGTATGGCGTACCGGTCTTTCCATGCGGGCAGAAGCATATGAAGGATGCCACGCGGTCGATGCACGTGGAGCCCTTGTGGCACGCTGCTGTCGCACAGTCGTCAATGTTTTCAGAGCAGTCGGGCCCCATCCAGCCGTTGACACATACGCACACATAACTGCCAGGTAAGTTGCTGCATGTTCCCCCATTTTGGCAAGTGTTGGGTTGTAGGCGGCACTCGTCGACATCCTCAGTGCAGTGCTGACCTGCAAGTTTAAACAATGTGCAAATTACTAATATAGGCTAGCGTTAATATATCAAAATTGAGATAATATTGTGAATGTTGTTTTGAAGATGTACAACATTTGAATATAGAGTACAGCCTTTATAGTAAATTTCTTTTTAAATAAATGGTATAAGGTGATATTTCTGCACATTTATGATTCAATTGGAGAGATTTCACATTTGTTGATATTCATTTTTGTCAATATTGTCTACGCTTAGTCTCAAATGAGATTCTAGTCTTCGCAGTGGCGTGCGATCAGGGCAATCAAGGCAAGCGGTGATTGACCAATCAAATCTAAATTTACCATGTGTTACAACTACATTTAAATTGGTCTGAAATATATTCAAGTAAGCCTATTTTCCCCTCACTTCTCCTGCTGAAGCTTGGCTGGAAGTTACTGTGTTTTTAGTGGCTGCTACAGGCCACTGAGCATTACAAGCATGATTCTTATTTTGCCGCAGCGGCTCAGTCTGTGGCCGTGTTCAGAGGCGCGTTCATGCTCCGCTCTCTAACATGAGCTTTTAGAACCAGAGCGGACAGCAGCTTCTTTAAGAGGTCTGCGCATGCGCTCTGAGGACCACACAGCCTCAAACCCATGGATGTATGTTCAAACCACGCTGAATAAACCTGTGTGGGAATCATGGATGTTTATGTTTACAGTTCATTATGGTTATTGTTTGTCAAGGGATGCAGATAGGATTGTAAATGTTTAATAATTGGTATTGTAATGAATGAAAATTAATTACCGGTCCACTCTGGAGGACATTGACAGTTGTAAGTGTTGACTCCATCCATGCAGGTCCCTCCGTTGGCACACTGATGGCCCGGGCAGTCGTCAATGTTGTTCTCACAGTTTGTGCCATTGAACCCTGTCAACACAACAAAGCAGTTAAGTCAGTTTTAAGAATTTAGTTCCAAATATAAACTATGATACATAACACTTTAATGTTTGCAATGCACTGATAAAGCAATGACAAAAAGGTAATATTAAAACATAGGGGGGAACAAATCTAAAATAAATAAGACCTAGGTTGTGAAAATAACCCATATGACTCAAATTTCTTAACTGGGCAACCATATTTGAGCTCTAACTGTTCTTGACTACATTCGTTTTTGATTCAGTTAAATGTGTATTCAAGCACATAGATATTTCAGGGTGTGTGAGGATTATGACATGTCCTGGTGTTGTATAAACAGTATCCGTCTGCCCTCACTTTACAAGTAGCAGATTTACAGCATGCTCTTTGTCGGTGTAGGAGGAAACAACCCCCTCCAGATCAGACTGTTTGCACCGTAAACACATTGTAACTGTTTCAAAAGTCAGAGCTTTTTTTTGTCAAGCCTTCATGCAGAAATAGGGACAAATCAACACCAGTAAGTACTGTAAAGCAGTTCCATAAGGTGTCGAATGGCAAAAGTTAGCCATATTTTAAAGAAAACCTTTGTATCTTTTCGCATGTAAAATACGCAATTTAATTGTGGGTGCAGACTTGAAAAGAGAATAGATAAAGATGGTTCAAGTGTTAGTTTTAATTGTCTGCAGATTAGAGCTGAACGTTTTGGACACCATTTTTCTGAAAAGAATTGCAATTACAATTAGATTAGCAGTTTATGTTTTCATAATAGGATTCTGTTCACAGCGAGGCACCAGAATCACATTTCAGAACATGTTTGTACAGCTCTAAACTACAGGATTAGCAGTTTTTTTTGTTGTTTGTGGAGGAAATTATGTCAATTCAAAAACTATAGCCTTTGTGATTTGCTAATTGCATCCATTAAAATGTGAACATTTCCGTTTGATTGTGATTAATCTTGCAGCTCTACAGGAGACTCAAATCGATCACACATGAGGCCAAATGCTGAACGAAGTAAGTACCACCTTCAAGTACCATCTTCTCAATCCGGAACCACAGGGCAGTGAGGACAAGGAGCCTAAATGTGTTCGTGTGAGGCTGTTTCAGAGGTTGGACTGTTTTTAAATAGGTTTAAGGTCGTACCAGGAAGACAGTGACAGGAGTAGCTGAACTCTGAGCTCTGGCAGGTGCCACCATTTAGACACGGAGAAGGGGAACACGGCACGTAGGAGCTCTCGCAGTGTCGCCCCGTGAAGCCAGATGCACAGTTACACCTGTAAACATGTTTTAGTCAGTTACCACGGTTTCCAGAAAGAAATTACATCTGAACAAATTGGGAGGAACAAGCAACGTTGCAAGTAATAGTTATAGGTAATAGGAGTAAGGCATTGATTTGTATTTTGAGAGATGTGTGCCATAATATTGCAACAGCCAATTGTTTTTCCATTTTCCAGATTAGTAGTTAACCATTTGTTCTTAACATTTAGTTCATTCCATTTTATTTTTATTCCGCAAAGGATAGAAAGTGTTTAGATACTTACTTGTAAGAGCCGAAAGTGTTGATGCAAATGCCTTCATTTTGGCATATTAAGGGTGTGGCCGCACATTCGTCTGTGTCATTGAGGCATTGAGGACCCGTGTATCCTGAAGGGCAGGAGCATTTGTAGCTCTCACTGGACTGAGCCGTGCACACGCCACCATTAGCACAGGGGCTGGAGAGACAGCTGTCCTTGTACTCGCACCGGGGTCCTACGCAGTAAAGAAGACAACATCAGCATCAACATCAAGTACAAAATGAAATATTGCGTGCAAAGTATGCATGATTTGAAGTTTGTATTCAAATCAGATAGGACTGCAACAAGTCACTCGATTAATCGCAACTGATCGATAACTGAAATGATTGTCAACTAACTAACGAAATTATCATTAACAGGACTATAAATAGGCCTTTCCATGTTCAAAACAACTAATCGATTAAGCAAAAGACAAGGTTAATCAACGAGCAAAATGATTGTTAGTTGCAGCCCTAAAATTAGAATCAAATTTTGAACACATCCAGGAGAATAAATTATAAACTGCCAAACAAATACAAAAGTCATATTGGTAGAAGTGTAAACTTCAACAAAAGATGGTGTACATTGTTGTTTCTTGGCGACATTCTATGATTGGAAGAAATGATTGTATTGAAATGAGTCACTTGCCCCAGTCCACTCATATTTTCTCACCTGTCCATCCTCTCGGACACCGACACTTGAACTTGTCCAGAGACGTCACAAGCTCACACTTCCCCTTGTTGACACAGGGGTTGTTGGGGAAGCACGAGGAGTTTTGAGGCGTCTGACATTGTTGGCCTGTGTATCCGATGGGACAGGTGCAGCTGGGGTTTCCTGGGACAGGCACGCCGCCGGACAACGACACGGTGCAGCTTCCTCCGTTCACACAGTAACCAGGCAGACAGGGGTCCTTGTGGTGACAGTACTCTCCCAGAAAGCCCGGAGCGCACCTGAACACACACAACAGCAAAGCATTGTCAAAAATAATAATGTCAGGACACAAGTTGAAAGACCAGTTAAACAAAAAGCCACCAGCGTTTGTGTTAAGAAAGACAAATACGCACAACAAAGAGCGAGTTTCAGTCCAGACGACATAAAGTAGGACCACATCAGAGCGCAGTGACAGCGAAGAGGATCCAAAAGCACATCAAATATCCACATGAATCATATTATTGTATGAAACGCACATTGTTCACTCTTTTCTCACAGTTTAGCCATAACTGTTCCATTGTGCTAACTCACATTATTGAGCAATGGGTGAAAAGGGAACTTGTTTGGGGGATGCATTGCGGTGGTCACTGTTTGCGAGTGTGATGGGACTGTGAACAATAACATCGTTTATCGCGATAAAATGGGTCGACAATAATCGTTCATGGTACATTTTGTAAAATCGTGATAATCGCCATTTTAGCACCAGATGGTTCTGTAATAAATCCAGGATGATGTCCACTAGAACAAAGACATGGGACTTATTCATAATATTTACATTGTAATTATTCATATCCATTATATTTTTAGATTGTCAGCTAGTTTTAATCATCGTTAATTGCAATTATTTTAGCCATGATAATTGTGATCCAAAATGTTCATATCGTCCCATGCCTAGTTACAAGTGGAGAGAGAGAAGGCTGTTACTGTATGCAGTGTGATGGAGACTTTTTGATCAAATGATTTCAGTTAAATTAAAACAGATATCTTCATGGGTTGGAGTCAAACTCTGTCAAAATAAATAACTGAATCAGGAAAAGCATCAGATTTTTCTACATTTTCATTTAAGAAATGCACATTTCCGTCAGATGGAGGACTTTGGTTTTATTGCGTTATAATTAGTTTGTTGCACTATCGATTATTGCGTCAGCGAATATACATTGACCCGTATATACTGCAGCCCTACTTGTGAGTATT
Organism: Chaenogobius annularis; assembly: GCA_015082035.1. NCBI lineage: Eukaryota > Metazoa > Chordata > Actinopteri > Gobiiformes > Gobiidae > Chaenogobius > Chaenogobius annularis. The sequence continues at coordinate 163,390 of BJKM01000124.1, read as the reverse complement.
ATTAATGGTGCTGCACATTAGTAATTAAGAGGCAATGTTTTACAAAATACATATTATTGAGGTTTGAGAAATTGCAATGTTTTGCCTTTGCTGTGGGATACGCAAATGATTTACTTTTGAATACAGTTTCAGTTCCCAGAGCACATTTTAAAGATGTCCTGGAATATAGCAAGAGAAAGGTGAAATACGAACTGCTGAACTAATACCTAGTGTTTCAGTTGTTTGCAGGGATCTTAACTGCACTTAAGCCTCCATGGAGACAGGATATTTAATCGTTTGTAAAAACATATAATTAGTCAAATTGCATTGTTGATAAGACTGTGATTTAATGTTTGTATGAATGTATTTGTATGTAGCACCTTACAATTCATTGAATTCATGGCGTGACATTATAGGCAATCTATTATATATTATATTGTGAAAGAAATGGTCATTTATCATCTTCATAATTACATCCTTAATATTTACCTTCATACATGTCGTAGTATCAAACAGAGCTTGGGATTGAACATCTAAACACAGCTGTTATTAGCTAAATCCACAATGTTTGTGTTCCAGCGTGCAAAGTGTCCAGATACGCTAGATACATTATCCAGAACAAAATTAGAATAAAAACTTAACAAAAGAGCCCTGGAACAACTCAATAGATTACTGAGTTGTTCCAGGGCACTTTTGTGTCACTTTTGTGTCAGAATCCTTTTGAATCAATGCTAAGTTTTTACATTAGGTGAACTGACACTGCTTGTCAAGATTGTCAGGGATTTTAAAATGTTGATCTACACAGTGGATCCTAGAGTTGCTGACCCATCACCAGGAGGAAAGGGGGAAACTGGGCTGAGGTGGGGTCACCAATGGCAAAGGAGAAGTTCAAAAGCAGAAGGGCGAGAGGTAGAGTCATCTGGAAGTTGTTGACTGAAGGCACAGGAAAAAAAAGACAAAAAAGGCAAAACAAAACAGTGGAAAGCCCCATTGGCTCCTTGGTCAGGGAAATGCACTCCCTTATGTATGATATTAAAATAGATTTGAAAGAGTCAAGAGGTTTTGCACAATATGTAAACTAGGGCATTAATTTTGGATAAAATGGCCACATAACATAAAAAACAAACTCCTCCTCTGCTTTGGATCAGAAACAACTTGTTCTTATCTTCACTGTCTAATCCTAAATCCCTCTCAATTTCACTCTACACTTCCTTATCCATCACAACTCTCCCAAACGTAACACTTTAAGCCATATATTCTGTACGTTTCACCAAATGCACAATTCAGAATGATAAAGACAGTTATTTTCACCCAACAAAACCAGGAACAAAGACACCCGTATAAAACGCAGTAGTCTTTAAAACATGAATGTAAAGGAGAATAGGTCTGAACTTATGTTTTTGCACAGTGCATGCATAATTATGCAAAGAAAATGATGAACTCTATTTTTGATCTTTTCCACTGTAGAGCAGCCCTACTGCCCTGCAGGACATTTCCTTTGTATTTCCCAGTGTATTCTTCTCATCTGTCAGCTGCAGAGGAGTGTATTGTGTGGTGCATGTGGCAGACACACAGTCCTGGGACTCTCTGCGCTCGGGTCGCTCCCAGAGGAGGCTCAGGTGACACTTCCAAAGGCCCAAATCCTAGTCGGGCTAATATCAAATCCCCCCTTTAGTGAGCAGGTAGACGTTCACAACACAAGGATGAATTATGCGGATGGAGAACGAGCAACAACCCGATGCTTTTAAACTTTTATTTATTAGAGGCCTCTCCGCCCAGAGACAGCTTGAAGATATTAGGCGAGTGCATGGGAACGCTGCAGAGCGCAATGAATCATGCCAAGCAGACGTCTTCACAGATTGATGTGTGCAGGATCTGTGGGTGTCACACGATGTCTCTAAACCTCCATGAGAAACAAGCTTCAACCAACATTTAACTAACAACTAAAACTTCTATCACAGTTTGATTTTGTTCAAAGGATACAGCAATGACGCAGTACTCTTTGTGATATTAATACAAGTTAGAGGTAGTGACGAGACAATGCAGCATTTAACACAACTTCAAACTTAATGTGTGAATAAAAGACATTTAGTTGATATAGACCATATCTTGTACCAAGACTTGGTTTCCATGGGCACAACTTAACTTGAAAATATGCAACGCGGTCCCAAACCTCTGAACTTTGATTTGTTGGTTTATGCGTTCTGTACATTTGGGCGGTAACTAAGGATTATTTTGATATTCTTTTGATTAATCACTTAGTTGTTTAGAAAGCAACGGGCTGGTGAATATATGATTTGTACTCACTTTTATCCAGATGAAGCTGAACTTAACCATTTGAAGACGTCCTTCGGGTGTTTTCATTAAAAACACTTTTTTTCCCTGCTCTGTCTGAGTAATAAAACCTCACGGCATGTTTTGGAGTCTGTGTACAGACCGGTTACTGAATATTTGATTACTTAATTAGTTGACTAACTCGTTCTATTTCTGTAATCGATTAGTTGCGATTAATCTATTAACTTGTTGCAGCCCTGCTGTACGCACACTGTTCACATTTCATGTGATGTTCTCTAAATGAGACCCCAGATCATATTTTTGCAATCTACTAGGAACATTTGCAAAAAATCCAGTGTATGACATGTAACTTTAAACACAAAAATGCAGAAATACCACTACGCCCAACAAGTTTCTGTTCTTTTTATTTCTTGTCAAGTCTAATATGATTAACAATATATGGACGACTTCACTTGTCTTTGAGCTTTGTAAACTTGTGTCGGGCCTCATGTGCTCAGTCCCCCCGCCCGCCCTTCTCTTGGTCTCTGTAGCTGTCCAAGCATTAGGAGACATAAATACTCTCCCTCCTCCTCTGTTTAAACACAAACACAGCTTTGGTCGTGGTATCACAACAACAGGCCGCCGTCCCGCTCCTCCGCCCCTTCCCTCAGCGTAATGACACGGCCCTGTGCCCTGTAACATACATCACATTAGCGGAAAGCCACACAAAGAAGGCCCAGTCGCACTAATGTCAGGTTTAAGTTTCACACAGAACAGTTCACACATTTCCACTGTTACTGTGTCTACTGTGGGAATATGAGAGCTACAGTATGTCTTCTGTACAATGACTTTGAGGAGAGAAGGCGGATTTTACACCTGCTGCGTTTGTTGTAAAGCCCCTTAGACATAAAAATGATAAGGCTAAAGCAGAAGAAACACTGTGCCTGCATTAGTCTGATTATTAGTCTCATTTAACTTTAATGAAAAATCTTTGAGCTGGTTTGGAAGACAGAATAATGTGCCAACATAAACTTTAAACAAATTTAAAAGAGAATGCTAAATCAACTCTTGGGGGTTTGTTTTCCCTTCTTATTAAACCACTCTAAGTTGTATTTATTTAGATTTAAATGATTGCATGTTTGAGAAATGCTCATTCTCCTGTGGACATGACGCAGGGCGCTCCGACAGTCCCAGATTCCCGACCGATACACGCCCACTGCTCTTTACTTCTGTCATTCTGCAATTTTATTTTCTTAAACGACGACATATGTAGAATTCAACTGTGTTGTATCGCCATTTTGTATTATAACTAGTTTTTTTGTTTGCCAACGGATGGATGATTGCAAAATTGTATACATCTGAGTCAAAGTCACCAGTGAGTGACTCCTGCTCTTTACAATGGAAGCTCAATACATTTCTATCCTTATCATATCCTAATATTTAAGATGCCTACAATTAGCTATGTAGTTCTAATTTAGTTCAATTTAAATTGGAATTAGTTTTTTTCCCAACTTTCCAATTGTTTAATTATTAAGTATTTGTTTCTAATTGCTTTGTGTAATTTTCAATTAAATGTTATATCCTCTCTATCAGCCTAACTGTATCTTAATCCATTCCACGCTGAAGTGTACCGTATTCACAACAAGAACAACAAGAGCAGGTTCTAAAGGTGATTGTTCTATGCCGTTCACAAAAAGTGCAAACAAACAAACAACAAACAGCGCAGACACCCGACAGTGGCACGACTGCGCCCTGCTCAATCAGTTTGTTTAACTTCAGTCCTCCACATCCAAAAAAGCGCTGTGTATTATTTTACCGTAAACAGAAGAGCAGAAGTAACAACGGAATATACCGTTTTCAGTGCGGAGCATTATGTCAAAAATATGCACGTTGTGCTTCATAATAAATCCATATCCACTCACCGCCTGCAGTGTCCACGTGAGGTTGAAGGCGAGGCTGATATCATCGAAACTTCGCCATAGTCCAAGTAAGAGCATAATCTCACAGTAAATGTGGTGGTGTGGTTCAAATCCAGTGTGGAGCGCATCTGATGCCGTCCCTAGTTTGTGAATTCTGTTCACTGACAATGGCAATAAACCCTGTTCTGATTCTGGTCTGCGTAAAGATGTGTCCGTGTGAAGTTGCAGGAAAAATGAAAATATTATTCAATCTTCGCAATAGTCTGCCTCTTCCGTCAAGTAAACATGTTGTTAAAGTATAAATCTGCGTTAAAAGCATGTGCTGCCTGATACATGTGTCGTACACCTAGAGAAGTGAAACATAAAACGCATGAGAAACACGTGAGCTGCGTAAATCAGATGTGTGGCTTTCGGAAATTTGTTTGCGCAGTGGTTTTGAGTTACAACTGGACAAAGTTCATAGAAGTATGTTTTACAATCTGATTTAACACGGTAACAGTGTGATTAAATGGTGGGAAAACAGTTTTTGCACAATTTTGGCCTTTTATTTACAAACAAAAAATGCAGTTGAATACCGTTCAGGAACCGGTATCCAAAAGCAGGTACCCGGGATTGGGAAAAACCTAACGGTACCCAGCCCTAGTTGACACTGGCTGCATTTTCAAAGGCTCTAAGGTGTGTTTGGTTTAACTCCAAATTAACTGTTCTCTCATTTGTTTGTATACTGAATGTGCTGGAGTGTGACTGTTGTTTTGTACTGTAGATATTTTGACATCAAACAGCCAAGGGACTGAAGATCGAAATTAATTGGCTATAATATTTACAATACATGCAAAATGTTAATTAATATGTGTTGTCCCTTCTCAAATAAATAAAATACAAAATGAATAAAAAATACCCTTGTCCCTTGAACTCTGCATAAATAACGTTGATTTGACAAAGTAAATTCTCATCATAAAAACACTCCACAAATGGAGTACCTTTATTGCTTTATTGAGCTACTGCAGATCTCTCAATGAACAAGCTCCCTTTCACCTAAAAAACTGAATCTTAACAATTGGATGCACACATTTGCATAGCAATAATAGTTAACGGCTTTTTCTATGGGACACAGCCGCTAATGAACGGTGAAATAGAAAAGCCTTTTAAAAATCAATCCCTCTCAAGCCGTTGTTGACAGACCCAAATACCATGGCGTCAGGAAGTGATAGCAGCCCGTCCTTCAGGTTTCCGTGCCAGATAAAGACTTCATTATTTGCCTTTAGGCTGCAGTGACACAGCCCGGGGCCAGCAGACAAGGCAGAGCATGATTCATATTATTTTGAGGGAGTGGTGTCTCACAGAAAGGAGAAAAAACACAGACAAACTAGTACACTTCTGTGGCGGGAACATTTCTAATCTCCACTTTAAAGAACAACTAACAGAGAGGCTTTTAGCGGCCAAAATCATCTATGAGACTCTTTGTTTCACTCTACGAGTGCTTTTTTTCACTTCATCCTTCTTTCGCTCTGTTTCCTGAAGGCCTTCTTTCCCTCCTTTTCTCACTCCTCCACCTCTCGTCCCGAACCCACTCAGGAGGTGTCAGGTTTCTACAGCTGGTTCACATTAGCGCCCCATCTCACCCCTGCTCTCTCCGTACAGATCGTCCTCCTCTACCTCATGCTGACCCCTGGCTGTCCTGCTCTTGGTCATGCGGGAGTTTATGTGCTTCGTTGCTGCATTTCAGATTTTCCTGTTGCGTTCTGCCTTCGTCTCCACAAACTCTCGGTCATTCCTCCACATCGAGGAAATGTTCCACCTTTCTGCCAAAGTTAAGCCCTCGCCCTGCCCCCACCTCATCCTCCTTTTAATAACATAATCACTCTTAGACCCCGCGGCCATTGCAGACACACAGTGGGAGCGAGGGGGAGAGCGCAGAGGGGCTCGCATTTCAAACTCTGGATCGCTCTCTGGATCCGACTCGGTTCAGACTGGAGCAGAGGCTCACTTCACTGTTCAATGTGTGTGTCGGTGAACTGCTCAAGTCACATGACCCCTTTTGTTCCTTACTTTAACAGATTAGGTAGATATAAAATCAAATTAATACAGTTTCATCCATTCTATTAAAGATATTTTGTCTGTGCATTTGGGCTTGATTTTGTTCTTGGTTTTATACAGCATTTTGCAAACAATAAAGCAACACAAAGTCAAGAATTGTGATCATTCAGGTCACAATATAACCGTAAGAACTCAAAAAATTATAATTGTGATCATTTTAGAAGCAAAATTCAATCTCATCGTAACTCTAACATTTGTCGTAAATTGTTTAATATTATTTTTTTTATTCACGGACTGAAACCACAAACATTAAACATTATCGGCAAATGTTTTCTACCTTTTGCCATTTCTTCTGTCTACTCTCCCAACTCCCAAACTGAAAACTTACTGCGCAAAAGTTAGAACAAGATAACATCCCCAAATCTCCCTTTATTGGTACAAAACTGCAATTTTTGTACTGTTGAACATTAATTAAGCAGAAGATAACCTTTCCTTGAACTGACGATACAATGATGGCGGGTTTTAGATATCAATAACTGTTATCTCTAAAGGAAGGAAACTATGTCCGTCTACTGTAGATTAAATAAGAAGTAGCAGAAACTGTGAGAATTTCTAAAAGCTTGCAGTTTTAGTTTTAGAGCGTGTCATTCAGAGTGTAAATGTATAATGCATAATGAGAAGCTGGAAAAGAGTACCTATTGTGGCAGCTGCTACCGTTATGAAATGGAACAATAAAATACACAAAAACTAGATGTAAACATTCAATTAAAGCCGTTTATGTGGAAACTATGAATCTGTGTGTCCTATTATAGTACTGTGGGTTCAGAAAAGGTATGGGAGGAGGAAAAGTACGCTTGAAGAGGCCAAAAAGACAAAGAGGAAATAAAGTGGTGGAAGGTTTTGGTGAAAGCCCCAAGACGTAACACAAGAACGAGACAGAAGACAAAGACAGAAGAGGAAACGGGGCGGACAGAGAGAAAAGTGTGAGAGGAGATAGAGCGAAGGAGCGTAGACTTTAGGGAGGAGCCGGCAGCGGGGCCATGTGGTAAAAATCTGTGCTCAGAGAAACATGTTCCAATGTGGTGGAAAACACAGCTCCCATTTTGTCTCCTCCGCGCTGCTCCATCTGGCTGCCTCTCTGTCATTATGCCATTCGAGAGGGTATTTTTGTTTTTAAGGGCAATTATGCTCAATTCAGACTGACGGCTCTTTACGCTGTCACCGAGCACAACCTGACACGATGTTTATGGGTTGTGAAGTGGTTTGGAGGGCGAGTTGGTCTGCAAAGTATAGCTGGCAAAAAAAATCAATACTCAAATACTAAAATTAAATTAAATACTATTGCAGAAACATGGCGTTTGTAAAGGTTTGCACTTAAAGCTGCACTATGCACCTTTTCTGCTTGTTACTAAGAAGATGTTCTTAGATGTTCCTGGAATGTTCCATAGTTTAGCATTAAATGTGTATATCTCCATGTAAAAGCAGGTGACCACCAGGCCGTTACAGGTCAGATCTGTCGAAAGGCTCACGGTTTACATGGTTAAAAGTCTAGTTTATGTTCATGAAATTTATATCAAAATGAATAAAATAAATCTAAGTCGAAATTTGTGATGGATCAATATTAGGAGAAACTGTAATTCAGTTTGTTTCTCATATCACTCAGGCCTAGTTAGGTTTGATGCCACATGTCCTCAGTGTGTGACATCGTGCCACTTGTCACTTCACTGTCTGTGGGCTTTGGTCTGGTTGCAACATTCCCCACAGTTTTGTAAGACTGAGTTTAACTCTACTAATCACTCAAGAGGGCAGCCAGCATCTACTCATGGGCTGTTTCACTGTAGTGAGAATAATTATTACATGCTCGTAATCAATTTAAGCTGTCAATTACAAGTTTTATGGCTGTGTTTTCAAGATCCCGAACAAGATCCAAGTATGGTCCATTACAGGGTGGTTAGGGTAACAAAGAATATTGATTTCAGGTGAAACTCACGGTGTAAACTGGCTATTATCAGGAGGCTCCGCCTGGTGGGCAGGGCTTACTCAGTGTAGGATAAGTATCCGAGTTCTCAGACTAGATCCACAGATTGAGAATGACTCTTGGTCGAGAGTCGAAACGTCTTGTTTTTCTAAAAGTGTCCAGATGATTACAACTGAAGCTTTTTCTATAATGTCAATTACAGCGTGTTGTCTTTATGTTCAAGGTTCCCCAATCTCACAGAGACAGGACAAAAGCAAACAAAGACACAAAGAAACTCATATCAAACTTATATCACAGCGGCTCCGCTCTGACCACACAGCAAAGCGTCTGTGGGAAGGTGATAAGTCCGATCAAGTGACTAAAAAATCCCTGCCAGAGATCTTTAAGTCAAAAACAACCACCGGCTGCATGGATGCCATCTGCAATCTTGCACTTTTTTTGTTTCAGTAACTCTTTAGTGGTGCAAGGTGACAAAGGATGTGAAGTTGACTTGAATCATAAAACAAGCACAAGCAAGAAATGTCCACAAAAGTCAGGGGAGTCGTAGACAGAGCCGGAGCTGGATGGCCTTCAGACAAGTGAAAGCCCGCGGATGTCGTCAGAGGCAGGAAAGTACAGGAACATAAAGAACTGTAGACAAAAGTGGCTGAGCTGAGATTGTGAGAATGGGGTTTTGCAGCCAGGTGAGCCATGCCGGAGGGGCCTGTCCCTGCAGCCAAGGGCCCCATGACTGAGTGACAGTTTGATGAAGGAGGCGTAGCATGAGGGAAATTAGACAGCCCCCCTCCCGCTCCTCTGCTCTCTCATCATTAGTAAGGAGTTATGCTCCCAGGCACTCCGCATCGAATTACCCAAAAAGAAGACATCCTCTTTTCTTTTGGCTCTTTCTCTTCCTCTGTCTGGCCCGAAGCAAAATCCAACCTGCCAGATCAGAGACACGCAGGCCTCCACAGCACACCGTCTTTGCCTCAAACTAAAGGCTCTTAGTGATAAAAGTTGAAAAAGCAGCAGTGATGGATAAAGAAAGGGCAGAACTCATTTTCTCCCTCACCAACCAAAAGTACAGGGGAAAAACTCTGCAGAGGGCATTGTTAAACCCTGCACATTGTCTTGTCAAGTTAAAAGCAGGGTCAAGAATCAAACATGGTCGACCAATCCAACTAGTTTTGCACTTTTTGGCAATGTACGTGCGATGCGCCAGTAGCAATGATGTAAGTTACAAATACCATGGAGCCAGTGACATACACTAATCCGGTCGTGCACACACCTCTTTCTCAGAGCTGAGGCTTGCTGTGTCACCGGTTGGACGACTCTGCACCAAGCCCTTCGAGGCAGCCGCTCAACCTCTCCCATGCTCTCCAGCTCTCGTCTCCAACATTTTCACATGCTAAATGGGGTACCTGAGTTCATGTCACACATAAAACGCTCTCAATGTTTATTTTTCTGAGTAAAAAGTCGGTCTGGAGCAAAACTGACCAAACCTGCCTGTTTTAAACCTAAACAGTTTAGAGTTAGAAAAATGTGTGGGAAAATGTGCGATTGGGACCCAGAGGCAGTTTCAGACTGTTAAACATGCGCACAGGTCCATTCTGTGCCAAAACAGTTTTATTACTTACACACTAGGTCTAGCTGGTGTTGTGCTAAATCTTCTCATGTTTTATTTTGATGTGTCACATAAATAGTTTGACCACTTTGACACTGACCTCTGGCTCGATAATTACAGCTGAGGCAAAAGAAACCGAGGTTGTTTACTCGCGACCGGCTGTCTTTAATACACTGAGGAACCTAACTACCAAATAATTCGATTTTTATACAATGAATCTTTTGAGACGCAGCACAGTGCAGAGCAGACAGACAGGAGCGTCTATGAGCCCGTGTGTGTGTGTGTACTCACACATGTTGCATGAGAAAAGAAAAAATGTCAGACTATTGAATCAGTCTAACAGTAGGCCTGCGCTCTGTCAGCTGACGGCACTGAAAGAACAACTCCTCTCTGTCTCCAGGGCAGGACAATGCTATAACATAATATTATTTTTCTTTACTGAAAGGTATTGTATAAAAAGACAGTCGATAACATAGCATAGGCATGTTGAACAATCTACCATTTCAATCAACCCAATTCTACTTTCAATTCAATCAAGTTCAAGACAGTGGTGCCAGATGTGACCTCATTGTTCTAAAGCTATGACCACACCGGCGCACTTCATGAATTAGCTTTGTGTGTGCCACAGGTCTCTGAGCCACAGGTGGTTTTTTCACAAACACAGATGCTCAGAAACATGTCCGTTTGCACCTGCAGCCCTCTCGGTTTGACCTTCAATCAGACTGAGAATGCTGCTCTCTCGGTCCCTCACTGTTGAAATTCCAACAGCTCTGGGAACAGACATGCCGCGTGTTTCACATCAAATCTGATGAAATATGATCAGGTTCACGAACTAGCATTGATGTTTTCTTTGGAAAATTTGGCTCGGGAGTGGCTCAGTAATTAAAAAGATAGCACGGTTAATTACAGACCAGACTAAGCTGTCAGAAAAGTGAAGATATGCATCAAACAAGCCAATCCTAATGATGTCATTACAGCAGCAGGAGCAGTGGTAAGTACTGACAAATAATAGTCTTTGTCTGGTTCAGTTAAATGTGTGGTGCTTTCCTATGTAATAAAGTGTATTTAACCTAGAGTTGCCTTCAGTGCACAAGTGGGTTTCACTTATTCTGTGCACCAGTAGTGCAGTGACCTTTGAGCAGGGTAATGGTGTAAACCACTTAGCTTTTCTAAATCCCATTTAGATGGCGGAAAAGTGTGTTTTGGTATTGTTCCCATGCAGCGCTGATGTGCTCGTCAGACAAAGTGCTCCTTTATTCCTCTTTCGTGCCTGAGCAAAACTTCATGGTCCCGTGGACAGGCCGGGGCTGTTATAAAAACACAGGCTCTGGCCTGTTTTTCATTCAGTTGGATCACTGTGTTTGAAGAGTTTTAATGTAGAGCGACTGAACATGTTTAGTGGTGGAAGGTTCAAACTTACCGGCAGTGTCCAGTTCCATTGTTAAAGGTCACACACGTCGCGTTGTTCACACAAGGCTTCTTATTGTCCACACACTGCAGAGCTGTAGGACACAAGACACTGGTTAGAAAGTGCACATGTTCAGGTATATGCAGACAAATGCTGTGTGATCCTGTTAACAATATCATCATCACAATTTCTTAGTGGTTTATTTCAAAATTACATGTTTTAACTGATTTCAATAATCCAGTAAGAGCCCTGTTTGACAACAAAGAGGCAAGCTCAGAAACCACATGCACATCAAGAGAGCCCAAAGGAAACGCCTAATGTAGTATCCCCTCCTCTCCTTATCCAGAGGGCTCTGATAAAGCCGCGGCTGGCCTCTGGTCCAGCCCGCCGTGCAGAGGCAGACTGAGAGCAGGTCGTGGTCACAGGGCGGCCGGATGGGAAGCCACACAGAAGTGAGCCATGAGACGGACAACAAAGCCTGGCTATCTTCACACCAATGAGACATCTATTGCCAGACACATCCGCCATTGTGTGGTTGAAGACGCCACAGACACATGCTTCAAGTGGTCATCACACACTTCATGCAACATGGCAAGACGCAATGTGCTCTTTTTTAAAAGAAAGACATAAAGGTATGGGCAACACTGCTACAGTGTGCTTGGAAGGATATCTTGTTTTTAACATTCATGCATAAAATGTGGCTCTGTGAAATACACTGCACTGTACTATACTTTATGTAGGTCAGCTGACTTCAAAGAAATGCCAACAACCGCTTCATAAGGCACATTGCATTACAGGAAGTGTGCTCAGTCAGCAATAGTGTTACTTCCTGTCCCTAGATTAATCATAGCGTCACAAGAGCAGAGGAAGACAGCGTCAACAGAGGCAACTTCAGCTCGACTCTGCTGAAAATGCACTGTGCCTTGGAGACAGGCTAGCAGACATAGTCCATTAGACATGGGGATAGTCAAACATAAACCACTGTGAAATGAATAATCCCAGCAAGAGCACGCACACTCACACATGCTTTCAACTGTACATTGAAATCAAGTGTCAAGGGAAACGGCCAGTGCCACCCATACACTAAATGCTGCAACACAACAGGAAAATTTCTATGCAAATAAAAAGTTGTTTTCTCATTCCTGTATGACCAGCTTCCCATGAACTCATTTATACCAAATACGTAGTCAAAACAGACACAGGACAGAAATCCTCTCGCCTCCCCATACTCAAATCAGTGACTCATGTTTTCACAAAGGGTCAAATCAACAACACGCTACCTGCTTTTTCTCACACGTCACTATCGATCTGCTCTGTGCAGGGGTGTTTTCTCAGGCCTGGGAGTCTTGATAAGCACTGATTGAGTGAGTCAACAATGTGTGTGTGTGTGTGTGTGTGTGTGAGCGAACATGCATGCCACTAATTCATCCAAACACGCTTTCATTCAAAACAACTTTCCCTTCCTATTTGTTTGTTACAGAGAAAAAAAATCAAAAGAAGTATAGTGGTCACTTAAGCTAAAATGTTTTGATTCCCTTAAACCGCTGCAAGAGAGGAAAACTTTTCTCTGTGCTGCTGCTACTGCTGCTGCAGCTTGGAAAATCCCAAATACTTCATCCAAGGCAATCACTGTATATTTCCAACTCCTGACCAGTTTTAACCAGTCATATGGCAGACGCATTCATGGTCTTAAGTGTTCTTGCAGCCAACTTCTCAGGATGGATCACGTACATTACAAAGGTATAAAAAAAAATGTGCAATAGCATGAACCCAATGTAGCCTATCTACAGATAATGAGGTTAAAGAGGACATTGTGATAAATACAGGATATAATGTATAATGTATAATGTATCTACAAGGGCTTCAACTGCTTTCACTCTCACTTCCCTATTTTGTCATAATTTCCAGCCTACCAAAGAAGGCTCAGTGAGGTCACACTGTGAGAGGTAACGTCATGAGATTGGGTCCTTTGAAGGCAAATTCTTTCACCCACAAAAAATGTTTAGACACTGCCTAAAAAGCCCCGGGCAAACCAGTGCCAAGGCCGTAAATTCCAACTCAGCGGCAAGTTGTGTATATTTCTACTACACTTTTTCAGATACAGCGTGGCAGGAAAGTGACACAAAAGTCGAGGTCTATAGATTGCAAGATTGCGGTTGTTTGTAATCATTTGGCATTGCGCCTGGTCCTCCTCTGCAGATGCCATTGCCTTGTCACAGACACCACAACGGGCCCCTGGAGAAATGCAGCCATGTAAAACCTACATGAGAGAAGGGAGGAAGAGCGGACGAGGGAACGTGACGAATAGACAGGCTTTGAGTTAATAGCCGCGGATTGAAATGAGGAAGTCATTATGCCTGCACTCGAGCACACTGGGACACTTCCACGCAGCACAGGCCAGGAAGTTGTTCGCACCGACTGAGGAAGTGACTCTATTTCCTTGAATTGCCCGTACAAGCCCCTCTGTCGATCCAGCCGACCTTAGAAGAAAGAGTCGTCATGGTGACTAACGCGCAATGAAATACCCTTAGCTCAGCATGGAGGAGGAGATGGGGCTCAAACCAAACACTTTCACCCGGAGGGGAGGTTTAGCAGCCCACACAAACAGGCAGATGAGAGGGGAGGTAGCAGGAGATGTGCGCAGGGTTTATAAGGAGAGGCCCGGGTAACTCAGGTCAAACACAAGGGTGGTGACTTACCGTAAGAGCCAAGAGAAACAGCACCACGGAGAGATTTATGCAAGAAGAATGAACGAGAACTACTGAAATATATTGAAAAGGCTGAGAGATTTCAGTAACAGTGACTTCAAGCCAGATTTGCATGTGGCCTTTAGTTCACTGAGGGGTTATTTCTGTAAACCACACACAGAGTGCAAAAAGAGAAACAGCGTTGTACAGTTATACAGTGTTTAAGCTAAAAGAGCAAATGTTGAAGTTGATAATATCAAATAAAATAATCAAAATGTAGCTGTAATTAAAACAAGCTGACCCCACAATATCCTTCAATTAAATGTCCAGACTTAACATGTTTAACCTTTAATTGAAATGGTAAAACAAATCTTTATGAGGCCATTATTCCATTTATGTTCACGAAACTATATTTCTACAGTAAGCATGACCATATGGTTTTCCTGGCATGTCAACAAAAAACAACAATTTGCCTCTTAAATGTTATTTGTTACATACTTACCAGAAACACGAGCATAACAAAATGAGTACTATAGGTTATTGTTGTGCTTTTCTCTGTCTTTCTAACCAAATGGGACAAAAATCTATAAAAGTAGTTCTTATTATCTCAATAATCATAATCATCATGTAAATGGGCCATAAAATGAACCACTACACAGATTACACTAGACCTTTCTGTCTGTTTTTATGGTCCTTTTTAACAGTTTTAATTATAGACAATAGACTTGATACTTACTCCAAAACAACAATTGCGATATTATCACTTTTTCGATATATCTCCAATAGCGCTATTTGTTGTATTGTATCCTCTGGCTTTGAATTGTCCAGAACGCTGCTTTCTTAGCATGAATTATTAACCAAATTATTCCCGCAGTATTGAGAACATTTTTCCTTCCTGCTGTGGCCCGCTGGCTTCATTACTGCGTGCCGGCCTGTCTCCAGGATTACGGGACTGTGTTGGCCAAAGAATGCGGGCAGCAGTAATTCCCTGTTAATTTGCTAACCTGTTCAACAGTGCAGACAAAACGCTTTGTAATCCTTTCGACCTTCACAGCCTCCCAACGCCTTCTCCTTTGGTACCAGTGAATGTTGGGCATGCCTCATTCTCACTTTAAGAGCTTTTTTATTAAATGTGCTTAGGATTTAGTATTGAGCCATGTTAGTATGTACAAAGCAAAAAGAAAAGTTTGAAAGGAAAGTGTTGTATTGCCCATAGATCAGAGAGATCCAGTCTATAATACCACTGTAACTTTTGTAGCACCTTACTCGTCTGTTTTTTTGTGCATAAATCTGGCTAATTTGTTAAAATGCAATTGAGTATAATTTCATGCTGAATGCCCTCTCCCACATCCATACAAAAGACTGACATCTGAAGTCACTACAATAAAAGGGCCAATTAAGGGTTTCTGGTAAATCTAGGAGCCTTGGTTTGGAACCATAACATCAAAGAAGACTGCAGTGCTCCAGACTGTCTCATGCCATTTGCCTTGGTTTATGATCAAGTCTATTCTTTGGTGCAGTTATTTCTACCATGCAACGATTGTAAATATTCAGTTATATACACATTTTGTAGACTTCCACATCGTGTGGGTTAGCTTTTTTAACTTTAGACTACTAATCAAAAGGGTGGAGAAGGTCGAACCTTAGTGTGACCCTGCACTTAAAAAACCGGCAAATGTATCTGTGCAACTGCAGGGGAGAAGACAAAGCCAATAAAAAAATCAAAGGGTGAAATGGGAGAGTGCAGCCACATTTATAACACGGGCATAAGCCAGTGGGCAGATCTGGTGGTCACTAAATAATGCAATTTTGTGGGCAGCTCAATAAACAGCTTTGTCTTTAGAGAACCAAGCAAAGCCTGGCGCGGATAAAACACATTTCACGCCAGTGTGGGCCAGAGGCAGCACAAATGCTTCTCTGAAAAGATTCTCCAGACATATGCACATGCCAGTCAGCTGTGGAGTATTCACTGGGTAAGAACATGCAGCCGTCCACAGGCCCACGCCGACAGGACAACCGTTAGTCGTGTGGCAAGAAGACAATGGCACCCACACTTCCTACAAACACGAACAACGATTCAAAGTGTCGAGTTTGTGATTCAGAAAAGTTGTAGTGAGGTGTGATGTTTTGGTTCTGCAAGTGTCAGCTTGGTACATAACGAACATAAAGAGTCATTCAGATGGATCAAGATCACAGTTTAGACGGGTTATGAGCCATTTGATTGATAGATTGATAGATGGATTGATAAGTGCCATTGGAGGCATAGGCTGAACACTGAACACTCCTCATCATATTTAACATCACAAAAGGACATTTCGAAGTCAAGACTATGTTCTTCTCACTGCTTCTCGTTTGGTTTAGTTTCTTCTGTGTTTGGCATTGACTTTTGAACATCGAGCCTTTCCCACAGACGTATAGTTTCAGTGCAGATTTCCCAGTGCCTATAGCCCCAGCACAGGCCTAGGTGTGCATTGGTGAGTGTGTGCTTAGTGTGAGAGAGGAATGTCAAACACCAACAACATTCCACTGGCTTCTCCTTTGCTTTTGGCCTGAAGCACTTTGCATTGTGTTTTTTCCTCTCCTTTTGTGCAACTTTTCTGTCTAGAGTCATCCTTCACCATCAAAGACCTGCCACAATAGTATTATAAAGTGTGGTATAGGCTATTTACAGCTTAAAGTGAATTAGAGAGGCCTGTGGCATGACTAAAACTACAAATGAAACTGTGGGCGAGAAGTGTTATTCACTATGACAAATATCTACCATAGTCTAGGCCTGAAGAACAGAGAGAGGCACGAGTGACACTTGTCTCGAGGTGTGAATCCCAGGTCCACCTCTGGGCCCCGCAGAGATGCTCCGATAAACAAAACAACAATTTCAAAATGCATGCTCACATACTTCACACCACGTGGTATCAAAAACAATGTAAAGCGTAATAACGAGACATAAATGTTTTTTCACCTTTTTTTTTTATCTTACATTCAAAACTAGACAAAATGTGAAATGCAGCCAAATCAGAAATGCTGTTTTTCTGAAAATCGTGAAGATAAATAAAAAAGTCGCAATATCAATAGGAGGATAGTTTTAGAGTTAAATGGAGAGCTGTGGAGTTTATTACATGTGTACAACCATGAAGTCCAGCGGCGAGCGCGCCTGGCTGCGCAGACGCAAAAGCAGAAAAACGTGAGCCTTTCCAGCTCTAAAAAGCATCAAACTAAACATATCAAGGATCTCAGAACTTACCCAAAGAGACGTGAATGAGACACGCCACAAATATCAGTGATTTTCCCGAGGAGAGACCGGGGAGCTGCTCCATTTTTCTTTAAAATCCACATAAGTTCGCCAGCCCAAAGTTGAGTTGTCTCCCGGGACGGCAAGTTTTTCAAAGTCCCGCTACAACAAACCTACAACTGAAAAAATAATGAAACACACATTCCGGGAAATCTAAAACACGTTGAAGTCCCTTCTTGCTGTGTTCAGATTGTGGTTAAAGATAAACTCGCAGAAAAGCAGTAAAATAACCTCCTCGTTAGAGACAGCGGTGAGTCTCGGCTCGTGCGCTCAGCGTCACTGAAGTCACTGAAAGTGAAGACACAAAAGATATCCTTCCCCTGATCAGCGTGGACCTAGCGCTCTGCCCTGGACACTCATCACTCTGAAACAGCTCAAAGACAAACACAGCACTTAATGCCAGATACATTTATTTTCTCAAGAGATCTCGTCATTTCTTCCTGTTTACACTTTTGTAAGCAATTTTATAGTGATGTCGAACTTTTTTCTTCTGACCCACGGAGCGGCGGAGGAATTTTATATCATTTTTCTTCTTCTCAAAGCCATGAGTCAAAATTAACCCGTTCAGGGTTTCTTTCCTCTTCATTCATGGGGCTGTTTATGTTTTAATGAAAATAGTGCTGGCACAACATTGATGATAAGCCTTCTCTTCGTAGTCTCTGCTTTATATTAGGCCTACAATAGAATTTTGTTTGCACTTATTTAACATAGCCTATTGACAAATTAGTCTACTCTCTCCAAAATGTCCCCAAAAGAGAAAAAAGTGAATTATATATATAATATAATAATAATAATAATAATATTATTATTATTATTATTATTATTATTATTATTATTATTATTATTATTATTATTATTATTATTATTATTATGATTATTATTATTAATATTATTATTATTATTAATAATAATAATAATAATAATAATAATAATAATAATAATAATAATAATAATAATAATGATAATGATAATTTAAATAAAATAACAATACAAATTTTGTGGTGCATTAATACTAGTCTAATTATCTGCTCTCAGGTCTAATAATCTAGGTGTAAATCCCAGGCTCATCACAATATCAACAGAGTGGTGATTTGTTGGTCTTTACACCCTGTTAGAAAAACACTAGACCCCCTGCTGCAGCCCCTGTGTCCTCCTCTGAGCCCCGGGACCACAATCTCTGCAGGGATCTGTACCGACAACGCTTTTGTTTTGGGAGGACAAGATCAACCTCTGCAAATGTGAAGTGTCAAGTAAGGCCATGACAACAAATGGTAAGCTCACATCCATGTTTATTAAGAATGCAAATTTGAGCTTGGAGCTTTTAAGGAGCCATTTGGAGCCATCGATAATAAATAACAAAGCCCATATGGTAATTCATGAACATCTACTGAATATACTGTATAACTTCGTTTGACATAGTTTAGTCCAGATTTAGGCTCATTAAGCTCAAGATAGTACAAAAAGTAGTTTGAAAATCAATATCAGTGAAATGTGGAAAGTTTGAGAAGTACTGAATAGAGAATCTATGTCATTTATTGAGCAATGTATCTTTCAGACTCAGTTGCGACATCTGCCATTTCTTTGTAGTCATCCATTTTGAGAGACTGTAAATTCCACTTTTATGCTGCTACGGTTTATTTGAGTCTAATGTAACGCGATATAGATCACTTCAGAGGATCACTGTCTGCAGGCCTGTTTTCAGAGGTGACGTCACTCCAGATGTGGACTCACAGTTTGGGAAAGATCCCTGCCTGCGAAGGGTGTGGTTGTCTACAGTTCATAATTTGTGCTGATGAAAGCTGTCTTTAACATGTGACCCAAAAAAATCAGTCCAAGAAATATAATAAAAAGAGTTTTCTTGATTGACAAGAATATGAACGAATATAGACATTTATTAGTTTATTTTGAGTTAAAAAGCAGCATCTTAATGGTGCACTGTGTAACTCTTCCGGTGGAGGGTCTGCCACATGCATGAAAATATTATTGCTTTACCTGTAATGTTCCGCAGTATGGCATTAAACGTATCTATCTCCGTGGAGACAAGCAGCAGATCTATGGAGAGGCGAACACACTTACTTACTCACACTTATTTCAGCAACTATTACGAAACACCTGTGAATAAAAGCAAGATAGATAAGGTTAATGCCATATTGTGGAACATTCCTGTAACATCTCCATGGCGTCCTTTGCGATAAAAGTTACATAGTGCAGCTTTTTTAAGTGCTTGAGAAAGGTTGGAGCTTTTCACACCAAATCGGAGCGCCAGTCACGGTGACTGGCTGTCGGCCTTGAGATTTATCCTGTGGAACATACAGATTACAGAGCAGCACCAGAGCTGTTTAAACTGTGCATGTCCTGAATATTTCTCCCCTCTCAGATTCACAGTATGTTTGTTTAATACAGACACAAGAGGTCGAAGTGTAGCTTTTGTAGTTGTGTCTCAAACCCTGCTGTCTGGAAGGCTTGTTAGGGAGACATCAAGAGCAAAACCAATGGCTGCATTTACATGACATTACATTATACAATGTCTTTGGTTTAAAACTGAGCTGGAGATCGATAGATTTAAAATGCGACTGTAGAGTTTTGAACAGTGGCTGACACAAGGGAGGATGGAAATGTCGATCAAATCAACTCGATCAAAAGATTTGAACTGCAGAGGAATCCGTGTGCCACCTGAATGAGCTTACATATCACCAGTGGTCCACGTGCCACAGCTTGAGAACCATCGCTATTCTAATATGATGCACGCAAAAACATTACAATTGAGCGTGTCCTTATGACTAAACGGCAGCTTCCACCTTATTTTATTTTATTGTATTTATTGTATTTTCTCTTTTTCTTTGTTGTCTTGTCTTGTTTGTCTGTTCTGTTGTTGTTTTTGACATTCCAAATACTTGCAAAATGAACATATAATATAAAACAATAAGATACAAGTCCACAAAAAAGCTTGGATGCTGGTTTCTTTGGCTGAATTTAAATTTGTGGATAATGAGTTTGGTTATTTCGTTCAACAACAGAGATTCAAAATCAGTAATTACCATTTTTGTTCACTTGATTAACGTGATATGATAAAATTCAGGGGTAATTTTTAACTCAATTATGAAACTTTCACTTGTTTTTGTGCACTTAAACTAACTACAAACTGCCATTATGTTCAAAACGTCTCGATTGATTGTCTGCATGCAGTTTCACGAGATTTGCAAACCAATTAATTCTGCTTTTATTGCATTTACACATTGCGCATGACTTCTGTTCTGTAAAATGTGTACTTATGTCCAAGAGTAACATTAGTAGAAGCCACTAATCACGGCATCTGCATTCTTAGAAGGCGAAGCAATACGCGTCTATCAAGTGCGTATATGAAGCCTTTCTATATTTAGTCATGGCAGGAGGCTGATTCCCTTCTCATTACCCCACAGTGCCGCCACAGCTGATTCACTTACGTAAACACCGCTAAGATATATATCAAGTTCCTCAATTCTTTACACTTTGCAAAGCCTTCTCCAAAATATGATACACTTTTATTTCATTTAAAACTCAGCTGCCTTCTTCACTACCGCGATTAAGTTTGCACAGGTGTTGCCTGTGAGGCCTGTTGCATTAGCTTTTGCTGAGATCGACATTTGTGAATCTCTGGCTCTTGGTGTGAGGATCCAATGGCCCCCGTGCCCCTATAAAGACCCCTACACATGAACTGTCTGTCCAAAACCATTTTACAGTGTAAGCAGATCTGCCAACAGGAAGCAGGAGTATATTTAGACTCGATTATCACGTCTTCTGCAGTACTTTGCATGCAGTAGATCTTATTATAATTGACATCATTATGTTCTTTATTCTGGATCCACATTAGCCATTACCTCAGCAAGAACTATTCTTCCTGGATGTTTATTTCACAAACAAAAACGTCAACAAACAACAGTTGACATCTCGCAACTTTTAGTTTTTAAAAATAACCTAAGTTTGTAAATATATTAAAAGAGGACAAAATAAATGTTGTTAAAGTAATGATAAAGTTAGTCCCTCATAAATGTTTGTCCTTTTACATTGTTAATACTGGTGCCGAATATTAATTATTACTTCTTAACACTTAAGTTTTGTTGTCAGTTTGTCTGGTTTGATTTGCCTTTGCCAGAATCAGGCGATTGTCCATTCCCTCGCTCTTCTTCTGCCCACCTTGTGTCAAATTGATTCATTTTCGACCAGTGTGCCGGGGAACTCTAGTGTGCCATGAACATAGTCAGGTGTGCCTAGAAAAAAAAATTAAATTTGAGTTAACGGATTCACACATGGATATAATTGAATAATTTGCCATTTTGAAGTGTCCTGAGCTAACTTCTAATCCAAAAAGGAAAGCCAAATTTAGTGGCATGAATTTTATTTGTTACATTATTTACCACTTTTTACTTTAAAAGTGTGATTTATTTGATATTATTTTAGTTGGTCTTTTCAACTAAAAAAGTGTGCCATGACTCAAAGCATGTTGGTAAACACCTGCCCATCTGTCGTCTGTGGGCCTTCAGTCGCTCTGCCTCACTACTCTAGTCTCCACCATCGTCATCCATCCGTGACATTGATTCCCTCTCCTCCTTGAAAACTCACTTGAAAACCCACCTCTTCGGACTCCTGGAACATGTGTTGAGTCTTTTATTTTCTGTGTCTTTTATTCTTTTGTATATTGTATTTTGTGTTTTATTGCCTTTTAACTTGTGAGGTGACTATTATTATTATTATTATTATTATTATTATTATTATTATTATTATTATTATTATTATTATTATTATTATTATTATTGTGAAGCTTTCTTAAAAACTATGCCAGTTTGAAGGTCATTCACTGCTCACAGTAACGATAGTCTGGTGTACATCTATTCTATCTTTGACTTAGAATTTTTGGTAAGATTTAGTTTGAGGCAGATGCTTGTATAACCAACTCGACTTGACATTGTAGCTGAAGATAAAGGGCATTTTAACTAGTTAGAGCAAACATGTCAGATAGAATTAAGGACAGCCTGACCACTGAAGCTGCGTCATTAAGAGGAGAAATCATTTTCCTGTGTGAACTCGAGGTTATATAAACCAAATGTCAACATGTGCTTGATAAAATGTGTGTAATTTAATCAAACATCCACACCGTCACAACATCAGTGCAATTATTGACATGAGATAATATTCACAGAAAGTCAACATGCCTGCGTTATAGAGATTTTTATAGCTTTGTCTTTTATTGTTGTGAAATAACAATAAAGTTCTCAGAATCACTATTGGGAAGTACTTTACTCAAGTAGTGGATATCGTTGGTTTGCAATTGTAAATCTCACGGGATTGATCTCAAGTTGGGTTTGATATGAATTCACACATTTTTATTATTGTGTAGTCACTAGATTGTAGCCACTTAGCTTTTGGATTTTGGCAAGAGCCAGTAAGCATATGTTTAATGCTGGAAAAGGCAGGTGAGTCTGCACTCAGCAGAGCCCAGTCCTGGTCTGAAACTTCCCAAAGGTCCCAGTGGACCTGGGGAAGGTAAGGTGGCGTTGGGTCTGGCAGCACCAGGTGCACTGGAATGTGCTGCTGTGTGATGGATCCTGAGTGCCCCACACTGCCAGGCTATTTATACTGCCCTGTGGGAAAATAGCATCGTGCTGCACGGTTTACACTGCCCATCTACTCACACACAAACATGCCACCGAAGGTCCAGACACGCTCTGGAATATTCAAAAGTCCAGTGATTAAACAGTACACTTAATGTAATTTCATTAAAAAATACTATTGAATTTAGTTTTTTCTTTTACTCCTTGGTAATTGCAAGTAATGTTACTCAAGGTACTTTGAGTTATTGGTCTTATTCTCTGTAATAGTCCAGCATATGAGATGTCAAAGGCAGTGGAAATGTAAGTTTTGAATAACTTTATTGAAACCCTTATGCACTGGTCAATGGTCAGACTACAATAATTAAATACAAACCTCTGATGTAACCAAATTGTATAAATTCCTATTTGAATGTAGATAAAGGGCAGTATTTACTTTAGTACAGACCACCTCTGGTAATCAACAGTGAAATGTGACCTTGAGAAACACGGTTGGTAGCGGCTCAAACTGCTGATGTATGTTTATGTGGTGAGTGCTGGGAGTAATGTTAGAGGACCTGAAGTTAACATTTGACCCTGAAGTAATCCACCGTAGCAAATCTACACATTCTGGCACCGGGACGTTTGGGTTTTCACAGGGTTTTCACAGAGGTCAGATCCATTCCCTGCTAACTCTCACCTAGAGCGCTCTCTCATACATTAGCACATGTAGCTTTACATGCACTCTGGAGCACACATGCACACTGACAGACGCCAAAACATAAACACGCCGCAGTACTGACATGCACAGTTACGACATCTATCATTCCTGGTCCCAGGGGGCTTTGGGGTCAAAGTCAGAAGTCATGTTTATCACGCAGATGACACAGGAGAGACAAGAAGATGTGGGAAAATGCTGTCATACTGTTGATGGTGCCAGGAATTATTTTAAAGTCCTAGTTTGGGATCAAATTCGACATCAACTGGTGGAAGTAATTTCTAGTTTGTTTCTACCATTTTAGATTGGCCTCTATAGATAAAAAAAAACAAAAACATTTAACTGGGTTCACCCTGAACAATGGCCAGACAATTGTCACGCTTACGTTCATCATAGCACAACGCAGAATGTTTTATTCTCCTGCTGTTTTTGAACGTGAATTTCCACATTGTGTGACAAATGAAGGTTCTCTTGTCTTTTCTTATTAAATTACCATTTTGCCCTTTGCATTAATTTTTTCATTGTATTCTTTGTACACTGTTGCATTGATTAGACAATAATACATGTTATAATACACGCATTGTCATCTCCCTAACCCTCGTTTAAGAATACACTAATCACATAATCTAACAAACAAACAAATATGATTTAGTCTGATTCTGATTCTGGCTTAGCGTAAAGATTGTTATTATTTGCTTTTTTCAGTGCTTTTTTATTTGTCATATTAACATTCATAAAGTTTGATTTCCTAAAGCTGGTCTCATAGAGGAATGGTGCTCTATTGGACAATGTGACTGAAAGTGCATCGAGCATTTCACTGTTTATAAAACCGTGACCTTTTTTTCTCAGAAATCTCTCAAACTTGATACTGTGACATGACTAATCTGGATTGTGTTTTTATAAGCAGTTTTGTAATTGTCATCACGCCACAATTTGAAACTTTTAGCCGGGAGTATCCTGTGTGCGTCTCCGAAAGTTCCCCTGTCTGTAAAGTGAGTGTGCTCGACACATCTTGCCGGGTTAATTGTATCATAAATTCACAAGCTGCTAAAAGACAAGCATGGCAGGAATTCACACCTCGGCCCCTCACTTTCTCACAGTCACAGCCGTGCATTGTGTGTGTCAAATATAGAGCAGCTAATAAATCTGTTATGTTATCTATTTGAGGAAAGAAGCATAGGAACTTCACTCACGTCATCAACACTGGTACATTAAAACAATAGTTTTAGGGTATCTCGGTAACATTGTTAAGAAATATTAAGGTAAAGGCTTGATAAGAACTACTAGACAACCATGCTTTCTTTAATATTACCATGTGGTCTTTAACTTGTTCAGATTTAGATCGAGACCAACCAAAAACCATTACAGATTTCAGATTTTTAGTGTATTGAGGTGGTTAGATATATATAAATATAAATGGTTAATAATAAATTAAAAAACTCTTTACTTCCCACCTCCGTGTCCACGTCTTGTTGTCATGTCACACTTCAAAAGACACACATGGGAATTTTAATGCGTAAACAGACAAACAGAGAAGTTCAAGCTTTATTGTCCTTTAAAACAAGTGGTGATAAAAAGCCCTTATTGTGCTGATGGTCCGGTGTCGTCTTGCGTCTCTCTGAGCCCCTCCAGAGATAAGAGGCCAGTTCCCAGGATGGTGCATGTATGCTGTGGGGCAATAACCTGCAGGTCCCATAGACTTCCTCTTTTGGTCCTCTGTGTTTTATGACGCTCTGCACTACAGCTGCTGTGGCCTGTGTGTGAGCGCAGCTTCCCTCTGCTCTGGCGGATTGGTGATGGTAATGATGTGTAGAACATGATACTAGTGTCAGGCGGCAGGTGTCGGCTTTGATCTGAGAAAAACTCCAATATCTATTGGTCGATGTTGGCTCAGAACTTCATAGAATATGATTTATGCAAAGCTGCTCAGGTATCAGTTGATATCAGGTATCATATCATCAATATCTGTATTGGAACTAAGAAAGCTGGATTTCTCTAGTGAAGAATACATATTGACATTATTTTTTCTTTTCTTTTATTTATTCATTCATTTCAGGGAGAGTACATATTAATAAATATGTCTGTAAATATGCCAGTTTGACTGAAGGTACTTTTCCTGAAGGGGATAATGTAGCCCCCTCTCACTGGTCCTCTGGTTCTGCTGTGGCTGCTGGTTCTGATGTTCATAAACTGACTGAGTGGTGGAGATGACAGACCATGAATGAGTTTGTACAATAGACAGAGATTTGAGTATTTGACCATGTTCTCCAAACTGAGTAGACTGTGTTTGTGTGATATGGGGCAACGGTGAGTGTGTTTGTTTTTTTGTCCAGGATTTTGACAGTTTGTTTGTGAAGTGTTACTATTTTGTATTTTATACAATACAAATAATTAACTAGATTCAACTAGTGTCTTGAACAAGAACCATGAAAATATGAGGATTCAGGTAGGCCTAATCCTTGGATCTAGCCTTTGTTTTGAGTTTTATCCCAGAAGTTCCTTTAAATGGCTCATTATTTAAGAAAACATGATTCTGATACATTTTTTACTCTTATCTGAAAGCATTTTCTGCTGAGTATAGTTAAAAATTCTGAATGTATAACTTAATATGTTCAGAATGTGTGGTTAAAATGTCTTCCTATTGCTGAGCAGACCTGACTTTTAACAAGACAACTTGCGTTACCAGGAGAAGCTGAGAAGAATCAACGAACTTGTAAACTTCAGCTCAACAAAGAGTTTCTTTCACTGCCTTCTCGTGACGCTGAGAGTCGATGTCAGAAGCATCACGTGTGACAAAAGTGACATTGAGAGTCTGAGGTTTAAAGACAAGGTGAAGGCCGTGTCACGTTTTCCTGTTCCTTTCTGATGACTTTGTGGTTACAGCTGTGTCTCAACAGGAAATTTAATCAAGGGTGAGACATTTCTGGTAAGACACATACCACACATTTTGTCCTTGAAACTTGATAAATGCAGACAAAATCTTATATCCGCGTTTACCTGTCTGGGCCTGAGTCGAGTTGGTATAGGGCTGAATGTGTGTGCTGTATTTCAAACTCCTGATCACACAAAGTATTTTAATCCAATCAGCTTCGTTTTCACATGACAGTCACACACTACCGCTGCCATGGAAACGGTGTAGGAAGTGGAGAGAGAGAGAGAGAAAGAGAGAGAGGGAGAGAGAGAGAGAGAGAGAGAGAGAGAGAGAGAGAAAAAGGACAGGGGTGAGAGAGAGGGCCTGAAATTACTGTGGCGATTACACTTTTGACTTGAGCCTACATCGAGTCTCAAGTTAATCTTTTCCTTTTCAGCATGGAAAAGGATTGTTACAGTTTTTTCCTGGTTCTGAAAATTAAATAAATTTGAGGAAAAGTAATCAAGTTGCGTATCACTACTCAACTTGTGTAAGAAAGAGCATTTGTGATTTTCAAATAGTGAGACTCAATTTTATGTCAAATCACCATTAAAACAATGACTCATGTACTGTCTGTCCTATTTTAAAATGGCATTTGGTTATTTCTCACACCAAAATAAGCAATAAATGTGGATGAGGTGTTGATAAAAGTACTTAAGTAAGAATATTGTTACGTCATTAAAGATATCAGGTGAAAAACCCTTCATAGGTACAAGTATACTTACTCAAGGAAATGTAGTCTTCTGAAAATTCACTTTCAGACCACTGATGTAGGTCTAAATGAGGCTGTATCTACAACAGGAGGCATTTGTAGGCTTCTAGACCAACTTGGGTGAAGGGTGAATTTTGCCCCTGTGGTTTGCAGTTGGCACGCAAACTCTGCTGCTTCTTGTTTTTTTTTCTCTCATTTCCTGCTATACCTAGATTTTAAACAAACAAACACACACACACACACACGCGCGCGCGAGAGTTATTGCGATTGTCACTCTTCAAAGGGAACCGTGCAATTTTGGATGCATGTCTCCATCTGGTGGTCAAGATTAAAAGTTCTGTTGGACTACAGCGTTTTATATTGGCTTCACGTTGTTTTCATCTTTTCAGTTTCTATATAATTTGTCTATCCCTCCCAAAAATGTATCAAAGTTTGAAGCAAATTATTTTATTTATTGATAATAGAAATAACAGACAAAATGTATCCATTCCACATCCTCAGCTTTTTACAGTCTTTAAATTGCACTCACACGTTTACATCTTACAATGCAAGAAAACACAATCGGGTATAAGGTTTGTTATTTCTAATACCTGCCCTTTCTACAAATTCAGTTGCAAAGTAGCAAAATGACTAATGAATATTATGGTCAATACAAAATGATTTACCAACAGAAGAAAACAAGTTTGGATCGGAAAGCACATAAAAACAATCAAAAAAATAAAACTTAAATTAGTTGCATTTGAGGTTTTTGAGCATATGACAAAATCAGTCTAAATTGTTCCTTGGGTTAATTATAATGGTTATTTATTGTTTTACTATTTGTGTTACGATTCCACCTTTATTATGCGTATGAACCATTCATTTAGGCATTTCAGGCCTGAAGTCTTCTGACAAGTCTTGGAAAACAAGTCTGGAAACTTCAAAACACAAATCCAGAGAACTCCAGAAAAAACCTCTCTCATCTTTACTTTGAGTTTGGTTAAGATACTGATTTCATGCTCTACCTGTAATAATAAAACTTCATTTGTATTTAAAGCACACATTTGGACGACAAAAGCAAACTGAGGGTTGGTAAAGTCTTATTTAGAGCAGGGGTCCTTATTTTAGTTCGTAAGTGGTGGGTGGCTTTTAAGTGTCTACAGATTCTGTGCAGCTCAGTTTGCTTCGGTACTTCTTTTCCTCTTCTTGGGTTTCCCTCTCAGAGCCACCAGAAGCGAACATACACAATGAGCATGATGAAAAAGACACCGCCTGCCGCCAGCTTGGCATAAGTAGAGCGGGTGTTTAGATACTTGGCATCACTTCTGTACTTCTTTGACAAGGACGACAAGTTAATGGCCTTCGAGTCCAGAGCTGCAAAAAAGAAAAACATGACTATTTAATAATAATAGTATTTTTTAGTCTAATTAATGCAGGGCTAAATTAATGGTTTTACGATCCTGGGTATTAGTTCAGGTACAGCCCAATCTGTCAATTCAAAGTCCATTGGTGGTCTCATAATGAAATCACTTTTAGTCTTTTTACAGCGCTGTTTTATAGTTACTTGAGGAATAAATAATAGTTACACATCCTTGGGCAGTTACTTGTTTAGCTGATTAATTGGTCGAACATTTTATTAGTCGATTAATTTTAGATAAAGATTTTGTATTTAGTAGTAGCAAAAAAGGAGAAGGTATGGAGAGAATTATCTGAAGATGAATCTGCCTTTTTACAACTACACTGTTTCCTTATTCTTTTCTTTGTAAATAGTTGCTTTTATATGAACACCTGTGTGGTCTTGGTTTTGGGAGTGTCATTTGGGTCAGATCAAAGCGATGCTCCCCCCATTTCAAGCCACTAATCAGCAGGGCATGGTTTTAGATAATCAAGTCGAAAACAGCCCTATACATCAAAAAACTGATCCGAATGTGTCAAGTCATTGGATGAAATATCTACTTTCTGTCTCTGCCATCTGTTATTTAGGTCTCTGGTGTCGGTTGATATCATTTAGAGTGTCGGCAGATGCTAAAAGCCCAAGTATTGTATCTCTGAATTGAAGAAACTGGATCGGTGCCTCTTTAATATGAGTGACTAATGAAAACGCACCAGAAAGGGCCTCTCCTCTCTGTAGAACCTCTTCTATGTTAGCCACCATAATTCTTTGAACGTCCTGGAGCTCTGTGTTGATGTTCCCAAGATTTCTTCGTGCCCGGCTGTCGATGTAAGACTTTTTGGTTTTCTGGATGTAAGAGTCTGAGAAAATATAAGGAGGATTACACAATGGACCGGCATAGAATGAGTCTAAAGTTAAATCTGTTACATTGCATTACATTTTTGGCTTTATTATTGATTGAAACAGAAAAAAAGTTCTTTTTGAAATGCAAAAGGAGTCTATGATCATTTATCAGCTCAAATTGTCTTGGGTCAGTCTTATATAGTGTCAGCTCTACCACAGTGTTTACTGTACAAAAATATAACCGAAAGTCTCTCCTACAATTGCCAGGAAACCTCAGTCATCCATTTTGTGTGCGACTCTTTGGTTATTGGACTGAAATCTCATGAATAATTTCAAGTGTAATTGGCCAAAATTTGTACTCAAATCAAATCAACCCACAAATGTAACAGCTTGCTTACCAAATTCGATAAATGCGTAAGGTCTGGACACTGTGGGAACCCTCTTTCCGTGCTGCTCGTGAAACTCTGCCTGCAGGTCTTCAAGGTAAGCAAAAGCTAGCTTCTTAGGGAAACTGGCCTCACATAGCACCAGATAACACACGCCTTTCTCTATACAATAACTAGAATAGATAAATGTAATTGTTATTATCGTTTATATCTTCTAGTGTTGCTCTTGTAATGAATGTGCAAACTTACTGGAAAGTGACCGAGCCAGCCTCCAATGTGCAGCGGGTTGGACTCTGTTCATTGAGTTTTCTGAAGAGCTGCTTGGCTTGACTCTGGTATTGCTGGATGTCCCGACCCAACTAAGCAAAATACAAAAACACAAAAACACCAGTAGCTAGATTTATATCAATTCATAAATAGTTTGTATTTGGTGCGGGAAAATGACTACCAAAAACATAATACATTACAAATACATAAAAAATATACCTGGACAAAACAAACAAACTGCATTTCAACTGTTTGGCCTTGAAATCAACCACAGTGCAGGCAGACAGGCTGTGATGCTACATTTGACAATGACTAAGGCTTTTCTTCTTCTGACTGATGAAACAAATTGGGGTTATTTATTTGGACAGTAATGTAGCATCACAGATGCATTAAATAAAGACACTACAAACCTTTTCACTTCCCTTTATGAAAGCAAATAAGAAAGTAGAGAAAGATATTAGACCATAACAAAACATGCAAGTGTAACCATACCCCAATCATGTAATCCCATCACCACTGCAGGCTGCTGGGAGCTTCAGTTTGTGTTTTCAAATCTCCTCATACATACGTCAAGATAAGAGAGGATAGTCTCTAGTTTGTGCATTCTAGAAACACATTTGTATAGTTTTGACCTACAATGAGATACAAAATATAGAACTCCAATATTAGTTCAACCTATAGGACTGAAAAGTAATTATTTATTGGAAAGCTATATTTTTACATTGTCAGGAAAAAACAAACAAAGCAATATATGTATATAGCAGCTGTTGTGTCAAATTAAGTGTGAGGCAGAACTACAAGTCACAATAATTACTATCTAAACCAGTTCAGTAATTAGCTGGAACAATATTTTTGGGGCTCAATATTTATCGTGTGTACGGTTCTTTTTGTTACTTTATATTGTACATTTAGAAAAGGGTTTACTGGGAATCTCTGGCTTTAGAGTTGTTGTGTCAGTGGCATTATAAGTAGTGTTATCATTGTAAGCCAAAACAGAAATCCCAAATCTAATATTTATTTCCTATACTCAATGATTGCATCAAACATACTCGGTGATGAGTCAGATGCTAAAGGTACATATAAGGCTGCTCTAAAACAGGTTGGCCTGCTGTCTCCTGAACGCCTGAAAGTACAAATAAATGGGTTTATTTATAGTCAGTTTTGCCTTAAATCCAGATAAAGAAAAAATATTGACACTGCTTGAATAGTGAAAATTTGGAATCCCCCTGCAATTGGACGAAAGGACATGTTTTATGGGGATTGAAGTCAGCCAGCTTTTATCTACAGCAAACAGCACACAGGAGCCACATAGGCAAAAGCAGCAGTGTAGCTTTACCTGCTCGTCCTCCTGCATTGAAGCGGCCAGCGGGAGCCCGTCGGCCAGCCGCGCAATCATCGTCAGCAGCACCATGTTTGTCGCGAGGTTTGGGCTGTTCTCTTCGACCCACTAAAACTTACAGGTGCCTGCTACCTTTGCCTGACAGCCTGGACACTGACAACACCGCAGGCTGACGCTGACGCGCTGAGCTGGCCGGAAGCAGCGCGACAGCTTTGTGTGCAACGAGTAAAACGTCCCCTGCCAAATAGCATAGAACTGTACTCACTCGTCTAAAGTTCCGGGTGTTTGGTCTTTAGGTGAGAAGTCATTGATGTTTTGTAACACAAGAGAGACATATATTTTTTTTAAAAAACAACTTTTATATACAGGTTTAGAACCTAGATTAGATTATTAGATTAGAATACCAATAACCAGGTTAATCACAGATTGTATGTATGTCACATGTATGTATGTCACCATGTAACATCCATGAGAAGAGTCTGTCAGATGACAAAATTGATCAAATTAATGTTTACTCAATTATAAATGTAGCTTAGTAGTCAAGTGACTAACCATGTGCATATCGATGACAGGACATGGATATTTATTGAAAAAAATAATTGAGTAATGTTCATATAACTATATCTTTTTCCGGCTCTGAAATTGTCTTTGAAGTCGTTGTTTGTGAAGGTTGTTCTCCCGGTCATTCATACACCCTGGAAAACAGCATACATAGGCCTATGTGTTATTATCAAACAGTGACACACTTACAAAAGATAACTTTAGACAATCTTACCCAAATGTGTGTTGGCAGTAAAGAATGTACTGCCATAGGTTTCTAGGTTGAGGTCCTCTCTGTACACAGGCCCATCATTCCACATAAGATCATAACCCCCCACTCGCTTTTCTTTGCCATTGAGCCTACCAGACAACAAGATGGTCACACAAATGAGCCATCACCTTTAAACATTGACATTAAAATGTAAAATGAATATATTTGTTTATAAATAAGAGTGGGCTGGATTAAAGTGGCTTCCTAGAGTAGAAAGGGATCGGAATAGCAGACAGACCTAGTGTATTTGTTATTCCAGGACAGGTCTGTACTGAGATGAATGAATCATTATAGCTGAGAGTCAAAAAAAAAAAAGCAAGAATCATTATAGCTGAGAGTCAAAAAAAAAAAAAAAAGAGCAAGATTGCAGTCATGCATAAATACTTCCTCACTGAGAATTGATTCACTCATAGGGAAGGTGAAAGACTGTTGATTCAGTGCAGAAATATGTGTTTGCATTTATAGCTGGTATTAAATTACAACTATTCAATTCTTGTATGGACACTTTTTGAAATATGATATAAAATGTGGCATGCTGTATGTATCACATATTATTTTAAAAGATAGGTAGTGTACACTTTCTTTGCATTTCTAGATTTGCTTGCATGATATAATTAAGTGGCAAATGCATGACGTTCTGCCAGTATAGTTTTAAGAATAGGTTTCACTCAAATCATTTACCTTCCTTCCATATCAACAACATTTACTGTATCTTCCAGAAGACGACACTTCATCTCATAATCCTCTTTGCTGCTGGCTGTGAGTGATGGAGAAGCATTCACTTCGATTAGCCACCTTAAAAGGTTTAAGGAATGTAGTTATCAATATGAAACCTTGCAAGAACTAAGAACTTTCAGAGCTGTGATACTAACGGCTTGAGGTTCTCATCCAGAAGAATGTCATAGCCATAAAGCTCAAAGCAATGTTTATCATTAATTATAATTTTTTGCACACTTTGTAAGCTACGGACAAAGATGTTATCTATGTCTTTGAAAATGGACTCTATCTTCTCTCTGCCATGTTTGGCTGTTAGAAATCTGCGAAGCTGCTGCACCTGCCACTTGCATCCCTGAATAGAAGCAGAAATGATAATTAAAGCTCAACATAACAACATAAATACTGCTTGGACAACAAAAAAGATGATCAAATTAGGTGGTTTGTAACTCACTTTTTCAGGGTCGTAGTCAGGAGCAGTTTTTTGAACAGCGACATTGGTCAGATGCATATCTAAAATGTTTTTATTAAGGATAACTGAAAAAAATTGTCATTAATTAATTGACTGCCTTTGGTTTAATTAAAACTTAAGTAATGTTTAGGTAAAAAGTAAAACATTATCATTATAAATAATAATAAGAGCAAGAAGGTCCTGGGATCGATGGTGGCATGGACCTTTCTGTGTGGAGTTTGCATGTTCTTCCTGTGTCTATATGGTTTCCTCCGGATGCTACGGTTTCCCATACCCCTAAAAAAATGTAAAATAGTATGCTGGTGTTTGAAAGAGAGGGTGTTGTGAGAGTGAATGCTGGACAATTGAGCGAATTAAGCCCATATCTACAATTCGGCGTGTCTACAGCATGCATTTCATACAATATTTCATAAATGTTTCATAAAAACAAACAAACAAACAATAAATAAATAAGCAATCTCCAACACAGGATACATTTATCATCAATGCTGCTGAGAGAGAAACGAGTATTTGAGAAGCGTGCAAAGCCATCACGGTAGAGCCAGGCTTTCAAGGGGACATACTGAAAAACAAACCATTTCAAGAACGTCTCTGTTTGTGAAGAGACTTTATACTGCAGATCTGTGAAAACACTTAGAATATAGAAGAGGACGTGGTACTTACTGATGTGACCAGTACATACACCCTCAGGTCAAATTTTCTTCCTGTAGTCAAAAAGAATAAGTAAAGAGTCCAAAGTAAGAATAATTATACTAATTCTATTTTAACATTTGAACTCACCGTTTATGAGATATGGGTTCTCTATATAGCGCTGGGCAACATAGCTCTCAACTTGAGCTGCATCCTTCTGTTCCTCTGAGCGAGTGCCATCCTATTTTGACACAACAAAAAACAGAACAAACATAAGGTTATACAATAGTTTTGTGACTTGGTGTTTTCTACTTTACCTTTTTCCAGTCCATGATGTCTTTTAATTTTTTAAACAGGAAAATACCTTTCCCTTGGGATTTTGCCACCTGAAATAATTTGTATTATATTGTCTCAATCTATTACTAGTGCGTTACGATCCCATTGTCTTGGCCTGTTTACTCACTGGTTTCATGATCCACGTGCTGCCAGGGCTTCTTTTAAACTCTTCTACAAAAAGATGATATTCACTGGGAAGTGTGAAAGTACAAGGGAAAAAATCACATTTGGACGCTTCCATGCGACCCTCCTCTCTTTCAATGCTTTTCCGATATCTCTTAAGATTTTTCACCATGAGGTTTTTACGGGTCAGCTGTGAAGCCAAACCTTACGTCATCATTTGAACATAGCTGATTCATATGTTTTTGCCACTGAAGATTTCTCACCTCATAATGATTGCGGAAATGGTTTATTCTTACATGTTCCTCCATGTAAGAATGGTCAAAGTTTTCTCTTAGCCAGCCCACGTCGCACCAGTTAAAGTCCCACTCTCCATCCCTGGTCATTAAAAGCACAAATACAATTTATAAAATGAATAGTTTTTATTTTATAATTGTCTGTCAACACCACTTACTCTCTGACCTCTATCCAGCCTGGTCTCTGCCTCAGGACGTCTTGTATGGTGTTGTTCATTAGGCCACATTTATAGTACACAGGTATTCGAGCATCTCTAGACGCATTAGTGAAAAATTGAGCACATTATTTAGTTATGCAATCATTTTATTTATACAATATTAAACAAGACCCACCGTTCTTTTTTGTCACCATCATAAAAGCCTTTGTTTCCAGAGGTCTGAGCAGATAAAAGGTCAAGATATCCAAACAAATGCCAGGACAATACAATTAATCATAATTGAATCAAACATTTTGAATCAACAAAATGTCTCAATTGCTATATCACAAAGAATGTATTTATTCAGCCAACAGAATATTCTTTGCAAACAATGAATATGTGTTTGTTTTTTAATTCTTTGTTACACTTTATGACAGAACCTGTGGTAAGTCAAGTGGCAGTTTGTGGAAACATTTTGAAAAGAAAAACAAAAGGAACGAGCAACAGCAAACCTCTGTTTACCTAACCTAACCTTATGTCAAGAAAGACACACAATTCCAACCAAAATGCAGGAAAATGCCGTTTATGAGGAAGAAAAACATTTTAGTCGAACAATATCAATTCAATTCAATTCAACTTTAATTCAATTCAACTTTATTCTGGACTCAATCTAGTAGTTTTTACATATGTAACGCTGGAGACAAACATCTCACTGGCATTAGTCCATCGAGGCCTCCTCACGACCACCTGCAGCCTTTGCAGACTGGCTGTTTGTAGTAATGCGAACATGAGGGTCTGGCATGTTTGTATTACTCTAATCGTAAGTGATGCATTATTTAGACAGGCTTTGACTCAATGTTTAATGAACCTGTCATGCATCAGCCATCTGCACACAATCCACACACTGACCCAACGTCACAGCAAACTGACTGACAAACAAACAAACAAACAAACAAACAAACAAACAAACAGTACTGTAGTCAATTAGAAATAGAAAATAAGCTTCATTACCTTTCCTTTTGACATTCTGGATACAACTAATTGACAGTTTAGCTAATGCTAACCGTTACCTTATTTTGTCAAGGAGCGTGACTCTAGTGTGAGTGTTGTCATGGTAACACTAAACAGAGCGGGTGTGAGATGAACAGGCTATGGTCCAATGACAATGACAAGTCAAATTTGCAATTCAATTCAAAACTTGAAAGGAATAAATGGATATATTCAGAGGTTTTAGAGGGGCCATAAAACAGACTATTGTCCAACTTAACCAGAAAAAAAGCCCCCACAATATTCTGTTTTACAATTATTTAATGATAATCATATTTCCAAATTAGCATTTATTTGTATAATTTTAGAACTAGTTGTTAACAGATTCCCATTGTACTGTTATACAATAAAACAGCCTTCAATGTAATATACAACAAAACATGTTAAAGATAAAGAAAGTAATACTGCTAATTAAAACAAACACATAAACAGTAGTCAAAGTTTGAAAAAACATTTCATGAACATCGTTTGTGAGACGAGTATGACCAAAAAAAACCAGCATAAATGTGACCAATAAGTACATTAAGCCTGTCTTATTAATTGATAACAATTTGTATACAATTGAGCATCATGATATTTCCATGGCTCATTGCGCTTCACATTGACCTGGAGTCCTAGAAGAGGCTGTGATATTTCTGCAAGATGGACTTCGCACGATCCTGTGGACACTGAATCAGAGGAAGTCGAGGTGGACCAAGACTCAAGCCAGACACATCCGACATCAGCTGCTTGTTTACTCCCACGTCAAACCCTACAAGGGAAGGGTGTAAACATTTTAACATTCACAGATATTGAACCCCCATCCAACACAAATGTCACTTACCAATATTCATGGCAAAACTTAGAAGCTCTTGCAATTTGAACTAAAAACAAAATTAAAAGCATCAATATTGTATTATTAAAAATAGGAATAGAAGAGAAAAGAAAAAAACAAACAGCCTACTTGTATGGCCCGAGCTTGCAATTGGTCCCCATTTTCAAAAGCAGTGATCAATTTGTTGATATAACTTCCTACATAGTTATATGTGCTATGAGAAAAGGACACAAATATTCAGTTTAGAATACAGTAGCTTACTTGTACATTTAGTAACACTAACCTGCCTACAGCTCCATTTGCACCCATTGCAAGACCAGCAAGTAATTGCTAAAATGAAAGTTGGGTGTTTTAATTAATATTTGTTAGTAGTAGTAGTTTGTAGTGATTGCAGTTAAAATAGAAAAAACGATTTAAAAGGTAACAATAACATTATACATGAAAGCTGCTGACCTCGTCTACGCCATAGACCATAGACCAGTGTGGTTGACTTTTGCTGACACACTGACCAAGATCCAAGAGGTCACTCCCACTGAATTTTACTCCACTAAAGGAAGGAATAAGCTCTTCAATACCATTCAACACATCTCGCACTGGCACTGTTGGCAACATGAGCAACAGTAAATATATATACGAAATATGTACATCATTTTTGTATGCAGCGTTGGTACAATGCAGACAGTTACCAGTCACTCCAGTCATTGATGGAATATGATAGTAATAGAAGGGTATAGTTGGCGCTGCCGAAGCCACCTCTCGCAGAAATGCTTTAATATCAGCTGAAATGAAGAGTAAATGTTCTGTTTTGTTTTGTCAATAGTATAATGCATAAAGCAGAAAAGGGGAAAGAAAAAGCGTATCAGCAAACAGGTGATCAACCTGCGGTGCCGGGTTTGAAGAAGGATGGGGAGATGACGGCTATCCCATCTGCCCCAATTTGAGCCGCATGGCGTGCCTGGAGGAAATTATTACAAGCCAACATTTAAAGCTAACATTATTAGCTCTATTTGCATGGGATTAGAAACAGAGACAATGTTGGTGATTATTACAATTCATCTGAGAACTCCAAGTAAAATTAATCATGTGCGACTAGCTTATAGTGTCGGACTGGTAGAGTAAATTAAAGTCATACTTAAAATGCAACAATTTCTATTATGTTATTTATACATGATATAGTGTCTAATCAAACTTGAAACAGACACAAATTGGCTGCTGCAAAAACAGTTCAGTGAGTCAAAAAAGTTAATATTTCAACAACTTACTAACTCCTGAGAATCTCTTAGGCTCATGCAACCGACATGCACTACCACCTGATCCATTCTGTGGAAATATGTGCAAAAAACAAAACAAAACATATAATGAAGTATATATAATAACCAACAAAGCCAAGTTTGCGTTTTTGTGGAGCGAATCCTGCGTTTTGAGCGTTGGACGTGGCGCGTCGGGGGCGTTTGAGCGGCGGGACGCTTTGGCTGCTCTGGCCGCGTGTACAGAGCAGCCGAGCAGCGCAGAAAAGTTGGACAGAGCTGAGCTTTGCGGCAGACGCAGCGCAGCAACCAATTGGAGATTACCTGAGGGGCCAAGACAAGCCGCTGAGCCGAACACCTCTGTTTTTGGATTTAAGTAAATACACCAAAGCCATTCTCTTAACCTGAACTGCCATAGGACACAACTCATGTTCTAGCATGTGCGCTAGAAGCCTCGGACACGCGTCTGCTGGTGAGTTTATTTTTGGGATGCCC
The DNA here is from genome assembly GCA_015082035.1 of Chaenogobius annularis. Lineage (NCBI taxonomy): Eukaryota > Metazoa > Chordata > Actinopteri > Gobiiformes > Gobiidae > Chaenogobius > Chaenogobius annularis. The sequence continues at coordinate 124,985 of BJKM01000124.1, read as the reverse complement.
GTCCAGGACGCCTTGGACGTGTCTGCCTTCAAATGTACAGGTGTCCAACTCGGGCGTCAAGCGCGAATTTGGACGCCGCGGTCTGAATACAGCTTTACGTTGACAAAAATAAGTATTTGAACGCGCCGTCATTTGCAAGTTCTCCCACTTAGAAATTATGGAGGAGTCTGACATTTTTATTAATGACCTGATAAATGATTTAAAATCATACAATGTGAGTTCCGATTGTCGATTTTGTCTCTCACCTACGATGAACATTTCAGACCCCTCCATCATTTCTAAGTGTAAAATTGTAAAATTGCACGGTGTTCAAATACTTTTTTTCCTCACTGTAGATATGTATAGATCATGTATTACATACTTCCCCTTGGCTTTATGGCACCAGTCCTCAGCCAATGCTTTCCTTTCTGCAACACTCAAAGACATGCTCTCGCCAGTTGTGCCATTCACTGCAAACAATATCAAACAAAACAATACAATAGATAGAGATACCCAGATACATTATTTGCAAACGATGCAAAATCTCTCCCTCTGGACTTCCTCCTTCTGTCCGGCATACACACGCGCTTGTGCACAGTTTTTTTTTTTTTTTAAACCACAAATAACCTAAACTGGATAATCTTGACATCCCTAGGTTCATCCAATTAATATTTCATCATGTGAGTCGTGTTCTTAATGTTAACCCTGTCACAGCTGTCATTGTTCTCAGAATGATTACAATTTACAGGAACAGGAAGCTGAACCCCATAAATTAATTACTATCTATATACAACTCCATCACTTAAGACAGTAAATACCAGTTAATACTCACCAAATATACGTTTTACATCTTGCTTCTTGATCAAGTAGTCAATGTAAGGTCCAATCACAGACAGGTTTATTTCACTGTTGGGAAAAGGGTACATTATATTCACTATTAAATAAAACATATGCAAAATCACTTTATTTCTCGCCACAGCAACAAACGTAGGTCTATGTGATGATTTTTAAGAAAAGCAGAATAGGAGTCGTCTGGATAATTGTGGATACGTTTATCATATAATTACCCTTCTGGAGTTAATGGAGTAAATGTGGCTGCAACAATTCCTTTCATTCTCGTTTCCGCAGCAGGAGGCATTTCTCACGTAACTGGTGTTGTAAGGAGACAAAAAGAGTGTGATGTGCTTTAATGTACATACCATTAATAACAACATAGCTATAACAGATATATGATGTTCAAACAGTGCCGTGTGCACTGTCTATTCGTGTATAAATAGTAGCAAAATATATAAACATACATGTTGAGTATTCCCAAACATATGTGCTGTGTGAATGCAACACCTAGCAATAGCAATAAAACACTACAACACCAAATACCTTTGCTCTTGGTTTGGGAGAAGGATTATAACGACTCCGACGTTATAACTTGCTGACGCTGTTTGTCACGGTTTATGATCTTGGTTGTACTTCCATGTTTGACACGTGAACGGTGTCCGAAATCAAGTGACGACGCAAGCCTTTTTGGGAAATGTAGTCCAAAGGTTAAAAGCGACGCAACACAGTCAATGAGTGAGACGGACCATGGTGAAAGAAAAACAATGGAGACAATCTTATATTCAAATGACTAACAAATATGAAAGTTAAAAAAAAGAGACTCGATAGAAAATAAATCAACATTTTCTCTATATTTGGGTCTCAAATTGCTTCTGTGCCGCGTGCAACTACATGTTTATGAGTGTGTGTTTGTGTGTGTGTGTGTGTGTGTGTGTGTACTTATCTATCCATATACATGACACATTTGACAACAACAACCGCGGGGAGGAGGATGGCCGAGAGGTATTTCAATGTCCTAAAGCAGGGCTATTCAACTTAAGGTCCGGGGGCCAGATCAGGCCCGCCAAAAGATCTGATCTGGTCCCCGACCCATCTTCCAAATATTATTATTATTATTATTTTTTTAATTGTTTTCTGGTTTAATTCTGGGTTAGTCCAAGTTTAAACCTGGTTCACTGGTTTTGCTGGCTTAGTCCTTATTTAATTCTGCTTTAGACCTAGTTTGGACCTGGTTTAGACCTGGTTTGATTCTGGGTTAGTCTTGGTTCCGACCTGGTTAGTATCATATCTGGCCCAGAAGCCACGGCCCCCCGAGACATTTGGCCCTAAGGAAAATTAAGTTGAATAGCCCTGTCCTAAAGGCAGGAAAAAGAAGAAGAAAAAGAGAAAATGGATAGTGTTTCAAGTGAAGCAAGTGAAGCAGAGTCCTGTGTGGTTGGAATGTTTAGAGACCGACACCTTCTCTGTCGGAGTTCGGTTCATTGACGGTTCATTGACGAGATTGTGAGAAATGTGACATCTGTAAAAGTTACCCGAAGTGGGCTAGTTATTATTGATTGTGCGACAAAAGAACAGAAAGAGAAGGCATTGAAGATAAAAAGCTACTAGGTTGTAGCTTTTTCTTTCTTGTGTTTCACGCGGTACAAGGCGCGTGTGTAGAAGCCATTGTCACTGAGAGGAATTTAAGAATATCGTTGGTGTGTCCGGAACAAGAGGATTGTCAGATGGAAAAAGTGAGGAAAGTTTGTGAAGAAGAATGTGAAGATGTACCCAACGTGAAGAGCAATTGCGTTTCTGATTGATGTGCTCAATTCTGCAACTGGTTGACCATAAGACAGGACTACAGTAATCATGGAGCAAAAAGATATTTACACGTGGACATTAACTCATGGGATGATTTTGCCCGAGTGGGGACTCGAGTCAAGATGACATGTGATTTTGATCAGTGGGACTTTTAGGGAAGTACTTGGGTGAAGTATTTGTAAAACCTACAAATTGTTCAAAACTGTGGTGATATTCGCCAAACTATGGAGGGCAGCATTACGCACACTGGCGTAAAGCCTCCCGGAAGCTATTAGAAGAAGACATAGGACAGCAGTGCGTCACGAGCATGGCGGGAGCATGATCACGAGGGTCACAAACGTCATGCGTTACTTCAGGAAGCGGATGTTGTGGACGTATTTATCATAACAGCATCCGGGTTTTCTGGACTGGCTAGCCAGAGATGCTCGAGCTCCCGCTGTGATCGACTAAACTGCCCTCGTTACAAATTGAGAAATTGAGCGCTGTCTAAAATGGACGGGGTTTTAGTAGGTTCGCTTGATATTGTTGTTTCTTGGGCTCCGGTAGCTCTCAGAGTTTGCACATCTGGCTGACTGTGCTTATCAGCCTTTTGCGACTGTCAACTTTGTGCTGCTTAGCTTCATGAGCCGACAGAAACTCTGCTCGAGAGGAGGTTATTAATTTAGCCTTTATGGACCTTTACAGGTCGCTGTTTGTCTTTTAACGGTGAATTTGAAGACAATAGTGTAAAACGTAATTGATTGGATTCATTTTCTGATTGTGAAATCTAAGGAAATCAAGTCTTTCGATGAAATTGTGGCGCAACACGGATATTTACAATCCAGCCGGTTACTTTATTTGTCAAAACGTCAACGTGTCACAACCTACTTTCTTGTAGATCCGGGTGACAGGTTGGAAATGTAAACAGGTGCGCCTGATGATTTTTGCTTACAAGAGGAAACGCATAACAGCATAGCTTTCTCGTCTTCTTTTTCCTTGATAAGGGCTGATGGATTGGCTGTTGCACAGTGACGGGGGATAGATTTTTTAAAAACATGTTTTCTCCAGGGACTAAGTTGGGATCTGGTTAGATCAGTGGAGTAATGTCAGGGACCAAGAAAAATCAGCGAAAAGTCTTTTATGTCGAGCTGAAGTAAACCTTGCCATTTATAATGTCATTCAAACTGTTAATACCAACGCTTGTTGGTGCATTATGTATCTATGGAGAGGCAATGACACGAGAGGAAAAACGCAAGTTGAAGTAAGTATCCACACATCTCACATTAATATATACTTGTATTCAAAATCTGTTTATTTTATTTTTCTAAGGAACCAAGTGGTGGAGATGTTTGACCATGCATATCAGAATTACATGGTAAGAACTCACTAAAAATGCCATGCAGGGTGCTGTCTCTGGAAAAGACAAGACAAGAGAAGAATATTTTGTAATTTTTGTAGAACGGGATCTTATTTATGTCTTCCTCAGGACCATGCATATCCAGCAGATGAACTGATGCCATTAACATGCAGAGGCAGAGTGCGAGGCCTGGAGCCCAGCCGTGGGGACGTGGATGATGCTTTGGGCAAGTGCGTGAATTGACTTAATTCTGATTCTGATCCACAGCATGCTGTAAAACAAATTAGATTGTAATTGTTGCACTTCACACAAACCTTTTTTTATTTTGTAAAACTGATATGTCAACAATAAAAATACATAATACTCTTTCTTTCCCAGGTTCTCTCTGACACTCATTGATACTTTGGACACTCTAGTGGTGAGTTCCAATATTTTGTATTTACTTAATTTGTTTTGCAGCTTAAAAGCACAATTGATCTGAGGATTTTTCATTTTCTAGCTTTTAAACAAAACAACAGAGTTTGAAGCTGCCGTTAGAAAAGTCTTGTCGGATGTGAGGCTGGACAATGACATTGTGGTTTCTGTATTTGAAACCAACATTCGTGTTCTTGGGTAAGACTCATTCAACAACCGAAAATAAGTAAAGATATTTATATACTGTATTCTTACAATGATTTTTTTTTTCCAAATAATACTTGTTTGTGTGAAGCGGTCTCTTGGGAGGTCATGCCATGGCTGTCATGCTGAAAGAGGGAGGACATCTCATGCAGTGGTATCAAGATGAGCTTTTGCATATGGCCAAAGACGTGGGCCTTAGACTCCTGCCAGCTTTTAACACCAGCAGTGGCCTGCCTTATCCTAGAGTGAGACATACACTTCAGATACTTAGACCATTGTCAATGCTGTTGAAAGAATTTAAGGCAACATTCTTTTGTCGTTTTTACAGGTGAACCTGAAGTATGGTGTGAGAGGCCCTGAAACCAGAACGGGCACAGAAACAGACACTTGTACTGCATGTGCTGGAACCATGATTTTGGAATTTGCTGCATTAAGTCGGTATACTGGAGATCCAGTGTTTGAGGTAACATATTAAATGATAATTACTTCACAATGGTTATGCTTTTTTTTTTTTAAACATTGTTTTAAATTGTTTTGTTTACTGATTTGTTTGCAAAGGGTCATGCTTCAATATTGTGTTTGAAAGCGGACACCAATATATTCTTTTTTTCTTTATAGCCAGTGTTTTCACTTTATCTCTAAACTACCAAGTCACTGAAACTTCATAGAGTTTTTAACTCCATTTCTATTCCTTTTTTTAATTGTAAATCAAAAGATTGCTTTTTTTTTTGTCATCAATGTGCTTGTCCTACATACAGGCTCATGCACGGAAAGCCTTAGACTTTCTTTGGGAAAAGAGGCAGAGAAACAGCAATCTTGTTGGAACGACAATTAACATCCACTCTGGAGAGTGGGTCCGTAGAGGTGGGTCCCGAAGAAAAAGTATTTAAAGTAGAATATGTCTGTGTAATCCCTCATTCGTCCAGGAGTGTTCCGTTGTAGAAAAAGATTCAGTTGTAGTAGTACAACTGAATCTTTTCCTACAATTAAAGTAGGATGGTTAAGCTTGAAAATTTGTCGGTCCCTTTAGTTTCCATTGGCTTGAACTTGTGGAGGATATTTATTTTTGTATTTTTTTTCACAGACAGTGGAGTAGGAGCTGGAATTGACTCATACTATGAATACCTGTTGAAGGCTTACATTCTTCTGGGAGATGACCAGTTCCTTCAGCGCTTCAACATTGTGAGAGCACACACAAACACAAAGTGTAACCTGAGCCACATTACACAATTATTCAGTCATATTATTGCTGGTATCTGGGTCATGTTATTTGTATTACATTGGCTTGACAATTCCTTCTCAATTCATGATTCATTTAGCACTATGCATCCATAATGAAGTATATTAGTCAACCTCCACTGCTGCTTGATGTCCACATTCACAAACCTCTACTTCCTGCCCGGACATGGATGGACTCTTTGCTTGCCTTCTTCCCTGGTCTTCAGGTTTGCCTCATTTTCATCTCTGCTTATAATAGATAATCATTTATATATTTCCCTTTTTAAGTCGTTTCCTTTGTGGATCAATAAAGTTTGTCTAAATCTAAGCCTATGCTTCAGGTGCTAAAGGGAGATATTCGGCCAGCTATTGAGACACATGAAATGTTGTATCAAGTTACCAAAAAACACAACTTTTTGCCAGAGGTAAAATTACAAAAGTGGTCATAACAAAGCCAATCTTATAATGAATGTAACATCCACTGTGACTTGTTTTAATGTTTGTCCTCTAGGCTTTCACAACTGATTTTAGGGTACACTGGGCTCAGCATCCCTTGAGGCCAGAGTTTGCAGAGAGCACTTACTTCCTGTACAAGGTAATTTGTTTGCCTGAACATTGTTCTTTTTAAATCTCAAACCAACATTAGATGTTGACATGCATGTCACTTTTTCCACAAAAATAGAACAAGCTCTGGCTAAACAAACAGAATTTGAATTACATATAAAATAGTGAATGTATGACATTTTCCTGTCCTTTTTTATTTTATTTTTTAAATCTACACTCATCCCACCTTCTTGCAGGCTACTGGAGACTCATATTACCTGGAGGCAGGTCGCACCATTCTGGAAAACCTCAATAAATTTGCCCGTGTCCCCTGTGGCTTTGCTGCGATGAAGGACGTACGCACCGGGAGTCATGAGGACAGGTCGGAACAAATTATAATAGTAATATTTTTATGTAATAATGTCTTAATAAACATTTTATACAACTTTCCCTCAGAATGGACTCCTTCTTCCTGGCTGAAATGTTTAAATACCTGTTCCTGCTTTTTGCTGATGTGGAAGATGTACCATTTGATGTGGAGGACTACATTTTCACTACAGAGGCTCACTTTCTCCCTTTGTCCCTCTCCACTGCTCCCCACTCTTCATCCATAACTTTAAATATAACAGTAAGAAAGAATCTTTTTGAAACATACTGAGGAATGTAAAAATATTAATATTATGATGTTATTGATTTTAGTCAGAGGAAGAATTCGATGACTCTAACTTTGACTGGACTTGTCCCAACACCCGTCTGCTGTTTCCTGATCCAGCTTTTCCACGAAATATCAGAGAACCCATCCGCAGTGTAGTGGACAAGAGCTGCCCTCGACCTGCTCCTTACAGGTTTGTGAAAAGACAAGAGTTAACGATCGTATACTGCTCTTATTATATTAAATATTTTACTCTGGGTAGAGAGCCTGGTATGGGCCGTCCTCCTCTGAGAGCTCAGGATTTTATGGCAAACAACCCTGAACATCTGGAGCTACTCAGAAGAATGGGTGTTAGTCTTATCCACCTGAAGGATGGACGAGTGCAGTTGGTTCAGCATGCTACACAGGTGACCAATGATGCAGACAATGGCAAAAATATATATTGAACACACGCAAGAAACGTGCATGTTTTTACGTCTTTATGTCTATGTCCAGGCCGTGAGTGCAGTAGCAGCAGAGGACGGAGTTCGGTTTATGCAGGAGATGATGGAGTTGTCCAGTCAGCAGCAAAAGGAACAGCTTCCCCCCAGAGCCATTCAGATTGTCTCACATCCATTCTTTGGCAGAGTGGTGCTGACAGCAGGCCCTGCACAGTTTGGCATAGACTTGTCCAAGAGTATCACTGGGGTAAGTTTAAGGGGTAGTTTGTTACGCAATAAAGACCCCTGTTTTAACCTTTTATACTGGTGAGTTCATTGACACTTTTACTAACCCCCTATGGCTGCCTCTGTAATCAGAATCAAAGGTTTTATCATCATTGTCAATGAACAAATGTGTTGCTTTAGCATTAAGGTGCAACATACAACAATGAAGACGAATAATTGCTACATTTGGCATGCATAAAATAAAAAATGTACTAATAAAATAAAAATGGACTGAATACACATATACAGAACATTTACAGTTTAAATTTACAGAGGGAGTGCAGAAAATGAACAGTGCAATAGTTGTTGATTTAAATGATTGTTGAAGTGTTCATGCGGCCAACTGCAGAGGGAGAGAAACTGTTCTTGTGCGGGGCCACGCTGGTCAGCTCAATTTAATTTTGGTTTGATCAGGTCCAATTTTACATGAAATCTGCGTGTGAGTATTGAATATATTTTCTCCAAATACAAGTTACAACTTTAGCCAGAGTCACCACTGTAGCAGACGATCTGTTACTGGATTACCTCATTGTCCTCGTTTCACAATAAAGCCCTTTCTGCAGATGTTAAATGCTGGACATTTTATGTTGAAAGCACCGTAAAAACTGTTTAGTTGTTAACCTGTGAAACTTTGCATTGCCGTTGTGTTGAAATGAGTTTTTATTTCCCTCATTCAAGCATGCACGCATCTGAATCGCATGAATGAGCTGCCCGCGATGTTGCTATAGCGATCAAATTCCCTAGTCAAACTACACAAAGGATTTTCTTTTCTTTTTTTTTGCAGAATTTGCGTAAATCATGTTAATCATTAGTTTGACTATATTTCCATGATGTAAATGCCAGAAATCGTTCATCTGAAGAAATGTTATCCGTCAGTTGAAGCCTTGGCTTTAGATGGAGATTTATTGTCATTGTACATTGTTGTACATCGTAGTTCACCAGTCATTTAAGTTAAATAGTTTGTTACGAAAGTTTCATAACGTTTGCTTTTGCCGTAGTAAGAGAGTAAGGGTAAGAGTTTTTTTGTTGCTAATTTAAAGGGCATATGACAGGTTAGACTACTCATTTCACTAAAACGTATTTGCATAATTATATTTAGAGTCTGATTAAATATTTACCACAGGTATTATCTCACCTAATTAGAAAACCATGAAAACATGCCATATGTATTTTAACCTACAATTTATAAGTCATTGTGGAAAAAGATTCAGTTGTAGTCATCTGGACTCTGTTTTAGAAAAAACGAAACGTTTCGACTCTCATCCAAGAGTCATTCTCAATCTGTGAAACAAGTCTGAGAACTCAGGTTTGTATCCTACTCTGTGAAAGCCCTGCCCACAGGGCAGGACCTCCTGATAATGGCCCATTGAAACTAACTGAGATGGCCCTAATGTACCCTGACTTTCGCTCCCTCCTCACTGCGTACCCGATTAGCATCAGAATGCCTCGGGCGTCTCCAGGGTTTCAGCAAACCATTATAAACAATGGGAAGGTTGAACCTTGAACCTCCGTTACAATTTAAGGAAGGATTCTCTTTTTTTTTTTTTTAACAAAGATTGCCTCTCCACCTCACTGTCTTCAATAGAGTAGTTTGGGTCCTGAACTCGCGCGTCTTCTGTGCTGATAAAGCCTCTTGTGAAGTGGCTGTTTAGTCTCACCTATGTAACGCTCTATACAACTTTCTTCACTGCATTGGATAGAATACACTGAGTTGCTCTGTTTTGTGTAGGCATCTTGTCCTTAGGGTGAACCAGTTTTTGTCTTGACGTGTTGCCTGGTTTGAAATAAACAGGGACTTTGTGTTGTCTAAAAATGTTAAGACGACACGAAACTGCAAAATCTTTGTAGTTTTTCCTGACAGCCAAGACAAAGATAGAGACACACTTCTTCTTGGTTCTGTTCCCTTTTGTTCGTTTTGTCCTGCTGTTTGGTTCTCTTCACTTTTAAGAGCCCAAATCGGGTATCCACAGGCTGTGGACAAGGACAAGATGCCCTACACAAAGCAGACCAATGTAGTGTATTCTATCCAATGCAGTGAAGAAAGTTGTAAAGAGCGTTACATAGGGGAGACTAAACAGCCACTTCACAAGAGGCTTTATCAGCACAGAAGACACGCAAGTTCAGGACCCCAGAGCGCCGTACATCTTCATCTTAAAGCCTCAAACCACTCTATTGAAGACAGTGAGGTGGAGATTCTGAGCAGGGAAAAAATATGGTTTGAAAGAGGAGTTAAGGAGGCTATCTTTGTTTTGTTTTTTTTAAAAAAGAGAATCCTTCCTTAAATCGTAATGGAAGTTTAAGATTCAACATTCTCGTTGTTTATAATGGTTTATTGAAACCCTGGAGACGCCCAAGGCATTCTGATGCTAATCGGGTACTCCGTGAGGAGGGAGTGAAAGTCGGGGTACAATAGACCCATCTCAGTTAGTTTCAATGGCCCATTATCAGGAGGTCCCGCCCTGTGGGCAGGGCTTTCACAGAGTAGGATACAAACCGGAGTTCTCAGACTTGTTTCACAGATTGGGAATGACTCTTGGATGAGAGTCGAAACGTTTTGTTTTTTCTAAAACAGAGTCCAGATGACTACAACTGAATCTTTTTCTACAATGGAACACTCCTGGACGAATGACGGATTACACGATATATAGGTCATTGTGTTAATCATTTGATTTGTCTTGTGTGCAGGTGAGAGGGTTTGTGACTGTAGCTGAACCGTACAGTGGCTGTAGTGAGATTACCAATGCTGAGTATATCCAGGGCCACATTGCACTGCTACAGAGGGGCCAGTGCATGTTTGCAGAGAAAGCCCGGCATATTCAGAAGGCTGGCGCCATCGGGGGTATTGTCATTGGTGAGTCGTTTACTATTAAGCACAAAACTTTACACTTGATTATTCAAAGTCTATCCTGGGTTATAATTAGTGTTAATGATATGCAATATTGTCTCTTTACACAGATGACAATGAGGGCAGCAGCAGTGACACCGCTCCCCTCTTCCAAATGGCTGGAGATGGACGCAGCACAGACGACATCACTTTACCTCTTCTTTTCCTCTTCCACAAAGAGGGTAACATCTTGTTGGAGGCCCTGAAGGAGTATCGAGAGGTGGAGGTGCTTCTGAGTGACAAAGCTCGAGACAGAGGTATGACGACGTATGAGCCAATAGCTCTGGATTCATGAAAACTAAATTAAGAGTAGAAATGTTTCTCTCTAGCTACTGCAATCTTACTGTTTGTGTCCTTCTGCTTTTGTCGTCCTTGTCACTGTAACCGTGGCTTGTCTTTCCCCTTCTGTTTTTCTTTTTTAAACAATCCTGTAAACTCTGGATCTACAGCAACTATATTTAAAGGTAAACCTCTTCCTGGCAGCTTGATTGAAGACAGTAAGTTCTTTTAAATTTAGAATTTTGTATCTTATATACATACAGCAATACAGCTGATACAGCAATTTATATGGGTTTCCAGGTTTATTTGTGAAACAGAGAAGGACGATTCGATTTGTCTCAATACTTGGGTCATGAAAAAAGTTTTTCTGTTTATTTGCTAAATAATAATGAATTACAATATGCACTAATGTAGTCTATAGGCCACTTAGTTTAGTTTGATGATTAGACTATATAGCCCTTTATTTGTAATCATTGCAAAATAACTTGTTCTCATGTGTTTATCATATATGCTTCCGATTAGACCAAATCACCAAAGGATTTCTATTTTGTACGTTTTACTTTGCATTAATTACATTTCTTTGACTCTTAAGTCTGTGCTCGTTCTGCCTCGTCCCCAGCAGCAGAAGCCCCTCCTCAACTCTGCTCCTGTAAAGAACACACAGCTCTCCTCTATTTTATTTCTAAACCAATTATAACAAGTAATGATCTTTTTAAACAGGTTATTTTTTACAGAAAACTCATATTATGATGTCTTGCATGAATTGCAAATGGAATAAATTGCCTTTTAATTACTGACACTTCAAGCCAAACTCCTGGATCAGTTTAAGCAAAATCGCACATGCCAGGCTCTGTACAGCCGGCTGCGGCGTCGTGAGTTTGAATCCCACTCTGACAATTTGCTGCTTGTCGTCCCTTTTCTCCCTCAAAAAATTTATAGCAGCAGTATGTCTGCTTTTTTCTTCCTCTGTGTGCGAAAATTGCTACTACGAGTAGATACAGACCAGATGTTAACAATCTATTGAACTGAAATCACTTAACTTTCTCGATGAATCTGCCATTCAATTGAAATTCATATTTTTGGGAATATTATGGGTTCATGTTCATATGATATGTGAAATAATTAAATGTTTTCATTATGCTTTTCTGCAAGACTTTTCTGTGAGAAATATGACTCACCATCTGCATTCTGTTGTGGTCAACAGCCAATCCATAAAAATTTTGCTATTTCTGGATGAAAACTGCTAATACAGATCTGCTCTGGAGTATTTATGTCTGCTCTGAAGGTCTGTGTATGCAGTCTAACTCCTGTTTTCTATTCAGATGTGGACACACAAGGAACACAAGAAGGCTGTGCAACTAAAGCAACAACTACAACCTCCTCTGAGCCTCTGGGCCTATCAGACTTAACCTCAACAGAGCAAGATAAACCTGCTCCTCAAGCTGTGACTTCAGCGGACGAAGTTGGTGGGGCAGATGAAGGAACCAGTCCTGCCCCGGATGTTGACCTTCCTGAAGACTTGACCCACATAGAGTCACATTCAGATCAGGCAAAAGAGGAGACAGACTCTGAGCCAAAGGAGGAGGCCAAGGAGCGGACAGAAAACAGGCGGTCAGTGGAGTCGCTGCTTGCTGACTGGCAGGAGGACTTGGAGGCATTCCAGCAGATGGAGAGGGATGAACTCTGATATAATGTGACATGCTGAGGCCCGAGACTGTGGTGAGAGTGAACATCCATGTGACCAGCCTTAATTAACCAGTTCCTGAAAAACAAGTGTACTTTTTAACATGGGTATCTATGTTAAAAGCTGCATTATGCGTTTTACACTGTAGGTGGCCAAGGCAGCCCAATATAATGTTGGACCACAAGGGAGTTTGTTGCTTGTTTGTTGGGAATCACAGACCTCTTACCTCATGGACCATAGTTTTGTTTTTTTTTTCTTCTTCGTTCAGACCCAAAATGTACTGTATGTGACGGTGCAATTGTCATTTTAAATCCTTGATTTATGAATGCTTGTTCCAACTTTTTGTTTTACTAATAAGGTCTCCCCATTTGATTTTATTTAAATATAATAACTGAATGTGTCACATTATCAACAAATTACTTTTTGATAGATAAATACAGAAATGCAAAATCCTGAAGATAAAAACATGTTGCTGTAAAATAGATTTGAAAAATGAATACAGTGCTGCTTTGCTCAGGTTCTGTTGGAGTATCCTGCAACCAAACCAAACCAGACTTTCCGCACTGCACTTTCATGGGCTGCACATACCGAGGCTACCATGTGAGGGCGCTGTGACATTTGTTTTGTCTGTCATGCTGATTATTTTTAATGGAAGGGGGAAATTGCTGTAAGCAATAAAAAAATAAAAGAAAAACTGTTCAGTTGCTTTAAAATACTTCTGAGGCTTTTCCTAAAATGTAATGCAATTAATATCAAGTATTGACGATTTCTTAAATTCTCATTTCTTGTATATATGTATATTTATTTTCTATAGAACATAAATTCAAATGATTTAAATACATGTGGTTTTATGACATTCCCTTTGTAAATGAACAAAATGAACAGAATATTTACTTTCAAAACTGTTTTTTTGTTTTTTTTTGAGTCGTGGCAATCTTGCAAAGATAAAGGCTGTTCCCTTCTACGAGCGAAATCCTTCAGGTTCAGTCCGATCATAGGTGAGTCTGCAGCCCTCAGTAAGATGGCTGCAGTGCTGCGCGCTTTGGTGCCATCCTGGTGAAATGACGCAAGCGCCAGTTTACGCGCAGAGCGCTTTGCTCCAGCTCCAGGCTCCATAGCGCAGACACATCCCGCCCGACAGAGCCCGGAAGAGCGGCGGCCGTATCCTCCCGTGGACCGAGCGGAACCGGGTCGACACAGTAAGTCCAGACGTGTAGACTTGTTAATTGTGTTCCGGAGGTGTCATTTACGCTTTAAAGAAACGCACAGCATGTCTCGTGGTTTGTCTTTACTTCTTTTGTTGTTGTTTCCTGAGTCCACCGTGATTAACCGGGCGCTTTCCTTCCTGCACACGCCGGGTTTTGCATCTATTGATATTTTATAAGGTTTTTATTGACACGATTTGTTTCTGCAGCCTCTGTGGTGTCTCTTAGTTAGAGCAGTGTTGTGGTGATCAACTTAAGAGGTTTAGTTTTCATTGCCTGATGTGTTCGCTTATCCTGGACAGGGTTGGCTTTTTCAAATTTTCCACACATCCTGGTTGGCGGTGCCCGTCAGTCCCGCTCCTTCAGTCTGCTGCTGTTCTAGGCCCTTTTGCAAACACTGAACAGGGTTACGCTCGTGCTTTCCCATGGCGAAAGACGGTTAATATTTGTGGAAATGAAACTGTGTACACGGTCGATTTCCCCTCAAAACTGCCTCTCATATGAAAACAAAGCTCCCTGTGTGTCCATGTAGCGCAGCTGGACACAGCTGTTGATCCAGTCCAGCCCTAGTGACCCCAGCAGCTCCAGACGAGGGACTACTGCTGCCCTGCTACAGCTGGCTCTCCCTAGACCAGTGGTTCCGACCCCTAAAATTGCAACCATTGGCATTTGCGACCCCTCAAAACTAAAAACGGGCTAAACTGCAAAATGATAAAATATCTAATGTTTGATTTTATTTTCAGGACACAAGACTAGATAAATGACTTGTGTCTGCCAACAAATGGAAGCTACAATCACCACTGCAATTGAAAGTGTCAAGTCTTATTTAAGATTATTGCTTCATTTTTTTCATTTTTTCCCCATTTCATCTTGGGGCCCCCTGAAATAATTTCACGACACCCAGGTTGAGAACCACTGCCCTAGACAAGCACACTGCATGCACTTTAGCACAACTTGGATTACCAAACTATAATTGTTGCTCATGTGACTGCTGCTGCCTCTGGAGGAATTCCGCATCTGGATTTATATAAAAAGTCAATGTAGCTAGATTAAATATTATAGAAATGCAGTCTGGCCAAGTTTGGCCTGCAGCTGTAATGTTGATATTGTTATTCTCCTAACAATGCTTAAATGAGGTTGACTGAGTGTGGAAATGTGCCATATGGCCTTCAGCAGCTGTGATCTCCACCTCACCATTGCACCCATTTGGTCCTGGTGTGAAAGTAGGTTGGTCTGGTCATAGTGTTGCAGCATCACATCCCCACCAGCTTAGCACAGGCCAGTGTAGGTTATACAGCCACGTAGCAATCCCCCTCACTGCTTCATTCTCCATCAGTCAGTCCCCATCTGCCTCCCCCCCCTCTTTCACCCACTCCAGAATCTTACGGCACTTACATGGCCCTTGGTTCCAACGTGCGGAGCATTGCTCCCCATTTCTCTTCATCTGTGTCACATTTGCCAAAGCCAGGAAGGTCTATTCTTAGCCTCACCCTTTCTTCTGTCTCAGTGATCACGACTCGTCCACCTGTGGCCTCGTCTGCACCTCTTTAGGAGGTTTTGTAGTTTATGAGGTGGTTATGGTTTAACCTTTGACGCAACCGTTTGGATGTCACTTTCTTTCCATAGTGACCAGGATGCCCTTGTCTGCTCGTGTGGGCGTAGGAGGGAGATCCCATCAATCTTTGCTTGGTGTTTTTAGTTTAGTTTATTTTGTCAGAGAAAATAGAATCACAAAAACGCACGTACTGTTCAATAAGGAGTGGCATCTTTTTTCTGGCCAACAACCTAAATTTGCCGCTACTAAATATAGCATTTTTCAGAAGTCCCACAAACTTCTTTTAATTTGTGAATCTACAGTATATATGGGATGTGATCTGTTTCATGCTTGTGTCACTCGCAGCCAAATTTTTTAGCCCAATTGTACTCGTATTTCCATTCAAAGTAGTCTGTTTTAAATATAACTAGTACTCCTGTATTTCTGTATAAAGAGACTCATTGGATGCACTGAGGACAACCTGGGAATGACACACGGCCACAAAGAGACTGGGGCAAAATATGTAGCATTGATATATGGACCCTCGCTCATTTATTCAATGACAGGTGTTTGTATTGCTCAAAAATACCTTGAAAAACATGAACGCTGTCTGTGAGCGCTGTCGCCTCTCCTCAGCTCTGACATGTGGTATCTTCATGGAGATGAGCAGAACGCGGCTCCTCGGCCATAAAAGTGACACCTTTTTAACATTTGTTCAGTTGCATCTGTCTGCATTGCTGTGGTCTGGATTTGGCTCCTGGTCTCACAGATTGTCTTCAGTCAGCAGAGGTCAGCAGTGCAGTCTCCGCCTCAGTGCTTTCTGTTTGTCCTCAGGTTATGTTTCAATGACGGTGATGGACACATCTGTAGTATGTTTACAGTGCACACGATTTAGCTGCATTTGGAATTGGAAATGTGTGGCAGATTTATAACACGACTGCTCACACAACAAAGAGTCACCATTTTAACATTTAACATTTTGAATCACCTTAATTAGTTGACAAGGTTCCAGGTCTATTCATACCATTCCCTACTCTTCGTTGTATGAGCTATAGATCTTTTGTTTCATAACATTTCAGTGACAAAATAAAATGAGGTCTCAATAGTTATGAGTTTGTCTCAGCAGGTAAATTGTGTCTGATACATTCTCTGCAGGCTGTTTGCTTCATAATAACATTTCAGATTGTGGTATAAATGGAATCCATTGAAATTTTAATAAAAAACTCTCCTCGTTTAATATGAGATGGGTGTAATGGAAATTAAAGTGATGTGGTCTCCATCTGGGGCTGGGCCATTATTTAGTTTAATCATTTTTTTGTTTTTAGCCTTATGGTGGGTATTAAACTGCCTGTGAACTTTTTTACAACAGTGTCTTCGTTTACATTGGCTATATAAGTGTCAGCCCAGGTGAGGAAGTCTAAAGTCATTGGTGATTATTTTTTACATGCGCTGGAAATTTAATCTTACGCCTAGACACTGTTTTGACTAAAATTCAATAACCACATTTATTGTTACGAACTGACCTTTTTGTCAACAATTGTTAACTTTGTGTGCACTCTTTCGAGGTAATCTGTCTGGAAAGAAACCAGTCACACAGACGTAGTTTTAAGCCTGAAGACGGTCCTCTCACTTGTGCAGTGCGTTTGTCTATTTCTACCCAGCCTCACTGTGAGTAATGTGTTGTTTGAGCTAATGGGTTTAACATGACGCATATTTGACACTGTGCATGACCTGTGGGGATTGCTGTTGTTTAGGATGAGATGTAACATGGTAAATGTTGTTGTTTTGCTAGCACTAGAAATAAGTCAGCCTGCTTTTTAAGGGCTGCACTATAAGGCTATTATTATTCTAGGATGAGGACTAAAATAAGGCTGCAATCTGTCCACTACATTTTGCTAATATGGATATTCTGGATATAACAAATTCATATTGGCATAGAATTGTACAGCCATATTTTTTATTGATCGTAAACTCTTGAATAATCAAGAATTAAACTGAACTCGCCACCCCCACCTTTCTTTATTATTTAAATTGAAGCTTAGCAGTGTTTTGCACCTGAAAGTGGCTCATGTGCATCCAGGGAATGAAAGACTTCTCGAGGAAGCGTTGCCGTTTTCTGCTTCAGTCATTCTGGCCAATTACAGCCTAAGAGCCATTTATCGGATGTGTTCATTTCTAATGAATATTAATGCTGGGTTCCTTTCATTTTGCCAGTTGTGGGTTGTTCTGTTAGCAATTCAGATTTGTTTGGACGGAAAAACATAAACATGCGTGACCTTGCTTGTGTGGATGGCTGTTGTGTTGGAGAGGCTTACTCTATCAGCCATGTGCAGCCTCCTGTCTGTAATTGCAATGAGCAAGCACTTAATATGCACAAGCGAACTGAATTTAAATATATGACGATGCAATGAATATGGTTGCAGAAGAGCAACAAATGTTAATAAAAAGTAAACCAATACGTCTAAAAGAGGTTTCTAATTTATTCTAATCTAATTCTTTTTTGACATCCAAAGACCTTAGTGTTATTGTTGTATAGTTCAGATATGGTTGTTTTGGCAACAGAAATTATGGAATTTTTGAACTGCACAGAAAGCTCTAAAGCAGCAGCAAACTTTTTTCACAAAGGGCCGCATTTTTTATTATTTTTTTATTTTTGTATTGACAAATTTGCATTTGACCTAGTTTAGATGGGCCTCCATACCTTTTTAATAAAACTTGAAACGTTAATATTAGGTTGGTATAACATCAAAATGTCGCGCGGAATGGCGCTCAGAGCTTGTTACGGTGGTTAGAGTTGCAGCTCGGGACACCGTGCTCTTTTACACAACAAACTCTTTCCAGTTGCACTCTTTGGAACGTGCTCTCTGTTGCGCTTTCGTCCGAGCAGAACAAGCTCTGCGTGAAGCAAAAGCGGCACAAGTCTTTCCATGCGCTCCGCGCGCCACAGATTCACGAAGTATAAATATTAAATAAAATAATAATCCGTTTTTTTGGAATAGAATTATTCGATTTACTCGAGTAGTCGTTGCAGCAGTAAATTTTTCAAATTTTACTGTAAAAAGTGTAACTTTTTGTAACTTAGCAGGAAGCTTGAGGGCCAACAAAAATTGGTCTGAGGGCCGCATTTGGCCCCCGGGCCATAGTTTGGACACCCCTGCTGTAAAGTTAGGTCCGTGCAGCTTGAGGCCTGCGTTGACCTCGGTCACAGCAGAACAGTGGAGTTACGAAAATGAAGCTGTTATAAAAGCTCGCGCTGACTTTTTCTGAAAATCTGTCTTGCTCTTTACAGCTCTGTGGTACAAACTCGCCATCAAAAGCCCTCAGAGGAGACGTTTCATCCCCAGTCTCCAGTCTATTAGCCGGAATAATCCACTTTCCTTCGGCGTAGTCTTGCATAAAACTCTGGGTCATGTGTCAGTTCGGTTGATGTTCTGCTCTTGGACTGAGACCAGGGGCAGTTATTTTCTGACGCTATTGACCATTTCCTTATGGTTCTTATTTTCTAATGGCAGTACTAGTGACAAGAAGTGCCTTGTAGATCAATCTCCAACTGGTTTATATTTGCTGTAAAGATATACCTCTTCAGTACAGTCCCTTAAAGTTGTGCCGCTCAGTGGCTGAGTGGATAGCACATATGCCAGGCTCCATGTGCAGCTGGCTCGCAGCATTGGGAGTTTGATTCTGGCGTCAGTATTTTTCTGGATGTCCTTCCCACTCTCCTGCTACACTGTCTTGTCCAATAAAGCCTACTGGCCAAAAAATATGAAATATCAAAAAAAATGTAATCCATTTGCCACGGCATTGGTCATAGATAATGAAATAAAAGTTTTCAGCAAATTCTCCAAAGAGGGAGGAATTGCGATGTTCCTGGCACAGGGAAAAGCGGGAAGGAGACATACTTTTGTCTGCTGTATAATATAGGACACACATGCATAATTTATATTTTGGGCAATTTTAATATTGATCCTTCAACTTAATCAAAGAAATAAGTCTGCTTCCTGTTCAAAATTGTGGTGCTGATTTCCACTTGCCCAATACGGTCACTGTAACCAAAATGACTATATGATGTAGCTTAATCTAATCCAATACGTGTATCACCGTTTTAATTTAAAAGCAGTGGGTGGGTATTGGGGGTAGCGGAAAACGGGAATTCAAGTAATGGTGATCTTGATGGCAGGAGATTAAAGATTATTCAAACATATAATATATATATTTCGAGTCTGTAAATGAGCAGGGGAAATGGTTATTATAACATGGTTATAATCTCTGTGCATAACACAGTAACAGTCGCTCGTTGTGTTGTACTGTTAACTGCTTTTCTCTTCTATTGCATCAGTGACTGGAGAAGAGACCAGGCTAAAGCACACAGAGGTAAATGACATGTCCTCCACTGTCCAGCTGTGTTTGTGAGCTGGTTTGTTCCCAGGGCTGTCAGGCTGATGGAGTGCCTGACGTGAGACCAGGAGGAGTGGTGCAGCATTTGCAGCCTGACTAGAGTAAATATTATGGCGGATGGTCCATCGGAGATACTGGACTCACTGCAACAGTCAGATGAGACTTTGCTCGAGAGGAGAGACTATACCACCTCCATGTCTGTTTGAGGGGTTTGAGTTTTTCTTGGGTTTTCTTGTGCCATGTGTTAACATTTCATTTAGGAATTCATTACCTAGTATTTAAACGCGCAATTACAATATGGCCACATGTATATAGAAAAGTAGCACATTTTAAGAGAAAAAAAATTAAAATTGTATTTAAAAAAAACTTATTGGAAGGTATAAAGGTCTATTAATATTGCTTGTTGCTTATTTGGAGATGGGAAATGCCTATACAATTCAGTTTAAGTAATTACTTCTGAATATTTGCAACTATGTTTTATTAAAAAGTCTTTTACACTTTACCATTCCGTGCCTTGTCATCCCCTCGCATTTTCACAAATAAATTCACAACTAAAACCATTTTAATTCCATGTTAACAATGCATAATTGATAATGCTTTGTTGATGGTGTATAATTGTATACTGTTAATATTTAATTGCAACTCCTCCACTGTGACTCCCACTAGAGACGAGCTTCAGGTCTGTTTGGCCTTTATCAGGGATTAGTGAAAGGTTATAGTACCACAATATATTTGATTTTAAATCCCCAAGCACTTTGGCATACAATTGTTGTTATACCAGGTTAATGTCCCTACATTGTAGTAGTACTGTTTACATTATTAACTCAATTCCCAGGAGACCTGCTTCAGGCCCATTGTCCTTCAGTGAAGCAGTGATAGAAATAGGTTTTGTCTCGCAGCTTCGTCATTGGTCAGTAGAATGTAGCCTGTGGAGGTGGAGCGGCGATGGGACACTCATTCACAGGTACGTCCTTTAAACAGCTCTGCCCTGGAGCCTCCAGTCTCCTCTGAGGATTTCAAAGGTCTTTTCTCCCACTCCCAGGCGGAATCGCTGTGAGCCAACTCTTTTAATAGAAATGTTATGATGGAAAAATATCATCTGCACAGCATGGTATCACATTTACATCAAAAATAGCCTCTGAAAATATACAAAAAATTTCTCCAGAGTCTGTTATAGTTTGAAATGTTTAACCACAATTTTAGAAGCAGCATATTAACAACATTAGTGCAGCCTCAAAAGTTGCGTAGTAGTCAAAGATTGTCTTATCTTCTCTCCAGATTGTTTTTTCAGCAGCAATTTTTATACTGCTATGGTTGTGATTTCAAAGATCTAAACAAGTATCTCATTATAGTAATGATATTGATATCTCACTGACAGTTGTATTCTGCATGTGTTCATTATTATTTTGCTCAGCCTTGAATAATTTATGATCGAAAATTCATCTGGGCAGAATAGTATCAGTATTAGACTGAAAATAACCTGTTGCACTTTCGTTCCTCCTCTGCTCTCACAGTGTCACTCCACACAGCCAGTTTTACAGGCTGGGTGGTGGTTTGCTGTACCTGTGGCATTGGCCTGTGTTTGACAAACCTGTGCACACTGCTCTGCCTGTCTGTTACTGCTGCAGTGTTTATATGTGTGTAGCTCGAGTGCTCTCAGCGCTCAGTGCCGCCTTTGACAAACCCCCTCTGAGAGATGGCTCATTCACTCGACCCGCTTCAGTCACACCTCAGAATGTGCATGGGCATGCGTGGTCACACTGTAAGTGATAGGAGTCTAACAGTAGTTTAGTTACTGCACTTTGATTGTTGGGCTGCTCAGGAGAAGCAATAATGGGCTTGTAACCAAAGCCTCATAATTAATCTTGTTCGATAATATCAGAAAGTGTTGCTCTTTCCTTTTCTTCCAGGGCACAACTAATCAACATATTTATTTTTTTGTTTCAAATCAGCGAAAATTGAAATTAACCATTTATTTTCTGAATAAGGGTTCTCGTCTAGGTACGACATTTTCACTGTATGATAACCGTAACCAAATATACCACGGTACGACTGTATACCCTGGAGTTACCGTGGCTTTTGAACACTGTAGTACCTTGATACCACTAATAATCCAATAGTCCAATATTCAGACTTTTAAAACAATAATCAAAAAACAGCTTTTTTGACATAACATGAACATACAATCTTGATTTCAATTATGACGCAATAATCATGTTTCTACAATCGGCATTTTTCCCATGCTGTGGTGTACTTTCACAGTGGTTCCATTACAGGGGGAAACACTGCTAAACACTACTTATGATTGTCTCATGAAAATGATAAATTGAATTTATTTTACAGAAAACACAACAAAGCTGGGCACAAATAGTTTTTATTGATGTACCGTAAATGATCAAAGTAGTTATTGCCTTTGTCGGCTTTGCATTAATACATTAAAATACACACAGTCAATCATCCAGTGTCAGGAATGTTTGTTATTTTATGAGCTGATCTCATTCTTGCTCTTCATCTTCTGTTAAATTAGTCTTCTCGTCCTGGTGAGTTGCCCCTGAGCATGAGACAGACTGGATCCTGCCCACTGTATGTGCCAGTTGGTATCAGAGCTCTTATCTCCTGCAGACATGGACGCTTTATCAGATGCTGTTGGCTCGGTGTACATGTGTGTGTGTGTGCGATAGTGCTGAGCTGCTGCTGTTGGGGTGAATGAACTTGAACCAGACTAAGCTTGTCCTCTTGACATACTTCTGAAGGAGTGGAGTGCGCTACCATCCAGCTGTTACTGTGGGTTACAGCTCCTCCCCTCTGCAGTCGCACATGTGGCACTTACCCAGACCAGATTCTCGTCTCCTCTCGTCTCCTCTCGTCTCCTCTCGTCTCCTCTCGTCTCCTCTCGTCTCCCCTCGTCTCCCCTCGTCTCCCCTCGTCTCCCCTCGTCTCCCGCTCGTCCTCCCCTTCGGTCTCCTCTCGTCTCCTCTCGTCTCCCCCGTCTCCCTCGTCTCCCCTCGTCTCCCCTCGTCTCCTCGCTCCTCGTCGTCTCGCCTCTCGTCTCCTCTCGTCTCCCCGTCGTCTCTCCTCGCCTCGTCTCCCGTCTCCCTCGTCTCCGTCCCTCGTCTCCCTCGTCTCCCCTCGTCTCCCGCTCTCGTCTTCCTCTCGTCTCCTCTCGTCTCCTCTAAAGCCTCTTCCTTTAGAGCTAGAAATAATTAAATTTAATTTACAATTTTTTTTCAGGCAAATAAATTATGAAAAAAATATCTTTGACAATGTTGGCTTGGGTAAACGTGACTAGTTGAGCTCCTCCTGGCTAAAACCTCAGCCCTCAAAGACACTTCATGAGAATAAACTGATACAATTTAAGTAAATAAAATGATGGTTGTTACACCTTGTTTCAGAGGAGTGTGTGGAACTTCATTTGCTATGATAATGATTTTGTGAACCCTAACACTGCGGACCCTTGGCAGTCTTGGGTGCTCCTCCCAGCCTTGCGTTAGAAGCATTTAAGCCAAAGTAGCATATTCCGCGATAAAATAATACAGAAGATCATACAGAAGGTCTGACCATAACAAAAACCGGACTTTGCCCGGACTTTGCCCGGACTTTGCCCGGACTTTGCCCGGACTTTGCCCGGACTTTGCCCGGACTTTGCCCGGACTTTGCCCGGACTTTGCCCGGACTTTGCCCGGAATTTCCGAGTATATTATATGTATTGTTCTTGCCTCTTTGGCTGTAACCAAAGTAAAAGCAGCTTGCATCAGTGCCTCAGCTAGGCGTTCCCCTTTTACACAAAAGCTCTTGACTCTGTCTATATTTAGTCGCTCCTACACAGAATCTGATGTTTCAATACTTCCAAATCAAAGCCCCAACACGGAGGCTGCCCACACACAGGGCGCTCCTCGTCTCATCTGGGCCTTTGAGAGGAAGTCCCTTTTATGTACTTTTTGCTTAATACTGGGATATTTCTGTCTTTTCTAATCCAAAAAACGTGCCTCATGGTGTTATGACAAATGTGCCTACCACTGTAAGAGTAGGTCACACCTGAGGCTGGAGTTAGAGATGCGCGGATGCAGATACATGTATCGGGAAATACTGTAATAGTTTGATATTGATTCTATCGAGGATAATGGTTTTGATTATGTCCTGTTTTGGCCTGTCATTTGATGTAAAACTACTTTTTAAGGTCTTGTCTTTCATGTAATGCTCCATACAGAAACCCTTGGATCAGTTCCTTTTTGTTTGTGTGTTTTAAGGAAATAAATGTGTGTTTTAACTGGTATCGGTTGATATCAAATGCTGATCAGTGGATCTGTGCTTTTTGGGAAGAGTCATTTAACTTCTTCATTCTACAAAAGGAAGCAGGAATGAATGCAAAACATAACAATAACATTGTAGAAGCTTAATTATTCTGCTTGGGGACAATTCTAGCCACAGGGCACTTCCAAACTTTACAGAGAAATTAAGTAATGGACCTTTCTTAAATACCAACAAACGAATGAAATGAATTAAGGTTTGCAAAGATTATTTACAACTTAATGTCATCAAGTATACCCTGCAAAACTATAGACTTTGGTTTAGCCTCTATGTCCTCTTTGTACCTTGTTAAGTCTCCTCTGTGTTTTTTGTTTTGTTATTTACTGATGTTTTGACCTCATTTTCCTAATTTAAATATATTCTGTACAGTTTTCTATTGCATTTGAAATATATCCTGTCAAATTGTTATCATCGCAGAGTGGAGTATTAGACTAACTTGGTCTTCTTTAATTGTAGATATGACAACTAATTGATCACCAATCTTAACAAAGGGCCAATTCTATTCAAGTGGGGCAGAACTGGGTTTTCTATAAAAAGAGGCGAATAAAAAGAGACTCGCCAAGTGGTCCAAACGGCAATGATGAATATATAAGCTCCTTGTTTTAAATATGTACATTGATGGTGTGGAGCTGTAGATGACCCTCCGTCACCTGTCGCACCTGCGTCTTTGTCTGGTGCCGCTCTGGATGGGCCCAAACGCCATAAACAACTTCAAACTCGGAGAGGGGCTGGAGGAGGAGGAGGAAGGGGAGGGCGGGGCTCCTTTGATGCTCCGTCTCATCTTTCTCTTTGGCCTCTTTGCTCGCCCCCCATGTTCATCCTCCTCACCTTCACCTCTCTCGCTCTCATCGACACCTGCCAATTCTGTACCCACTCCAGTCTTCTCGGCTCTGTCTATATTTTGCATCACAGTTGGAGATTCCCGCTTGGTGATGTTCATTGGTTCTGCATTTGTGGATGTGGATGTAAAATAACTTTTAAAGAATGAATAATGAAACAACAGACCAAACGGTGTTCTTATTAGGGGTTGGTCGAGACATTCAGAATATTCCACGACACAACAGACACAATATTAGGTCCATGAGAACAAGACGAGATCTAGGAATAATTCAGTATGTTTTCTTTTTATTGCACTTTTTATATCATATTTACATGCACATATTCTTATGCATTATTTTCAGTTTAAATAATTATGATTACCGCACGCTGATTTTCTTGCCTAACCTTGCAAATTGATGGTAAATTAAAAAACACAAGATCATTCTCCACAAGCGGTAATTATGAACACTATATCTTCTCAGTCATTGTACAATTAATTGTTAAGCTTGATTTTAAACTGTGGTGGGAGAGAATTAGACAACAGGGAGCCAGCATTAGTCTGATTTAAATATTGTTACCAGAATAGCAAACAAGCCTATTGATCTAAAAAGTAAAGGACTGAAATAAAACACCCTCCTCCTGAGGACAGGTGGAGGGCATTTGTCCCTTTCACATAATGTTGCTGTTATTAATTACCAAAGCAATTCTTGTATTGATTGAAAATAAAGCCTTTTCTAAATAGGTCATGTTCAGTCACTGGCACTCCCTTTGCCTCTAATTATAGTGTTTGTGTTAAAAGACACACAGGTTAATTGGAAGTTTTCATACACAATATAAAACGATTTTTTTCTTTGACATCCTTAAGCCACTGTGAAAACGATGGTGAATCTGCAAAGTTATGCCAATGTATACTTCTGTCTGAAAAATGAGTCTGTCTACTACCCTCAATCACCTGGTATTTTACAAGGATTTAACATCTTCAAAAATGTAAAGAAGAAGTTTAAAATTGACTGTTTAAAAAAAAAAAAGGAACAAGACCTAGAGGGACTAAACATTACAAAACTCTACTGCTCTTTTTGCAGAAGTGACTGCAGTGCACACGTAAGCTCATATATATGTATATGTCTGTTTGTGTGTTTTTGCAGGTGAGAGTGCGATGAGGGCAGGCTGCAGAGCGTGAGGCCATGGGCTGCACCTCGGCCAAACAGGTGTCGGCTGTACCCAGCGATGAAGAGGGACGTGGCAAGAACTACAGCAATGGAGACCTCTACTCTGGTCAGTCTATAATAACTACAATATTAATGCATTGCTAATAAATGCAACTTTTGAAGAACTATATATTCCTCCACAAATGACAAAATATTCTGTTATTCTCCACAAAAACTACTAACCCTGTCGTTTAGTTCTGTACAAACATGTTCTGAAATACATAGTTTGTCAGTTCATGGACCCAGTCTTTTTGTCAACTTTCCTGGATGCGTTTTTAAAATGTGAACTTTGAACAGAAGTGTCATATTATTAAAACATAAAATCACCAAATACATGGTTCAATATTTTTCCCAAATTGTGCAGCGCTAGTACAGGACAAAGCTGCAAAGGTTGTACAACAGAACTGATGTATTGTAACTGTTTTAGCAATAATGCAAAAGAACTTGTTTGAAGTTGCTGTTTTGAATATTGCTTTTAAGGTCTGAATAAAATCTTGACACATGATTAATGACTAAACTTTAAATAAACCCGGCGCACACAGGACTAAACCAGTCACTCTCAGTTTACACTGGTCAGAGATATTTGTGCTCAGCCTTTTGGACCCTTCTATTTCGACAATAGTCTGACTCACACAAATGTCGATAAAAGCCCTCTCTGCGCAGGTCACACAGTTAATTGCTCAGCGCGGACCCATCATCAGTCTCTATATTTCTTCCTGTTTGTGGCAGCCAGTTGGAGCTTCTCTATTTCAGACAATAACTGTCAATAGTGCCGTTTTATTAGCCCCATGTGTGGACAGAGCATGCAGAGAGGAAGTAACATGTTAGTAAATAAGGCAAAAATAATAGTGACTTTTACAATTTGACACACGTATAATGTCAAAATGATTCAAGCAATTTCTGTCTTTGTCACAACCAGTAGGGATGGTCCAATATGGATTTCTTTTTTTTTTTTTTAGCCAGACCCATATTTGCTGATACCGATTCGATTTTCATTGTCTTTTCTTCGTATTGTGCCATGGTGAATACTCCATCTTGTGTGGTTGCAACCCAGCCTTTTAGAAAATGATGCAAATGGAAGTAAAGGATTAATTGTAGAAATCATAAACAGATGCATTGTAATAGGCGAAGTGCTTGCGCTTCACTGAGGGGGAAAGATGCCAGAGAAAAGCCCAGGAACACAGAGATGATGATGGTTTGAGCAGGATTAACACAGATTAAGAATTAGGCGGCAACACTGCGGTACTGTGTGTGGTACTGCTATTATCGGAGCACATGGATGAGATGGACAGATGATGAGACCCCAGGAGGTGAGACCCCTGGAGGCCGGGCTTAGCGACATGACAAGAAAATGTATTGCAATTTTCAATTTTTCTCTTTAGTATTTTAACTTTATCACTAACTCCATGGCATGAGATTAAGACCACCTCTATATTGGTGGAACAAAAGACATTGTGCATGCATGTTCTGCAAAATATATATATTAATAATAATAATAATAATAATGACCATATTTCACTTTACTCAGGCTTTATGGGAGACACTCTTGGTAGATTTTCAATTGTGATGAAACGCTCTGGTCACCAATATTTATAGTGGTGTTGATATCAACACTGGAGATATTTGGAGGGGTTTATCATATGTGTTTCAGAAATAAAATCCCTGATATCACACCAATATATTCGTGTGGCCGTGGGTCACTTCCAGTTTGATTTCACTGCATCACATGTGTCTTTTTAAACTTACTATTAAATAAATGAGCAAAGAGGTTTTACCATAGACCAGTCCTTCAAAAAGAGATCATTGTTTAGTTCTGTTATTCCCTTAATAGTCAGTGGTTGAAGAATGTTTGATAGTTTCTTTTGGCGTATTAAATGTAGCAGTGCCTGAGATCAGATATGAGTGTTCCTTGACAGAGGAAGCAGACTCCTCCTCCTCCTCCTTCTTCGGCTCAAGACCTCATTCATTTTTCCTTCCTGTTTCTCTCTATTTTGGTTGGCCCGACCTCACTTCCTGCCCTTACTCCAGTAGCGTTCCTATCCTGGCACAGGATTAGGTCAGAACCCTCTGCTTCCTTTTTGAGCTAAAATCCAGTATGCCTGAGCTTTGGATATTGAAAATAACAGATGGGCCTGGTCAGTTTTCTAGTGTGACCTAGTGTGGAATCATTGAAATGAAACCTGCCTTTCCATAAGCAGTTTTGAATTGAAATAGTACTGTAATGGTAATATGCAACATATTCATTCACTCATTCGTTGTTGTATGTTGCACTTTACCACCCAAGCAAGTTCCTCGTTTCTGATTTTTGTTCACTGACTATGGCAATAAAGCTTTTTCTGATTCTGATTTCCATACATCATGAAAAGTGAAGTAAGAATCTTTTCAAAATTACAAAGAACATTTGTTTATCAATTATTAAATACTGCTATAACTAATGTACCTTTGTGTTGTTTATTTAACTTTTTTTTTTTTTTTTAATTGCTTCTACTCCAGCAGAATTCAAATATGGTATGCCGGACAGGGAGAATATTTATTCTTGTTCAGAGTTATTTACTAAATTATTTCATTTCAGAGATCAGTGACAACTTAATGAGAGGCTCTGAAGTTTTTACTGAATAAAAAGAAAAAAACACATACATTTATTGCAGTTTATAGGAGTTGATTTGATTTGATACATTTTTCTTGTTCTCCCTTAGTCGGGCACTAAAATGGAGTTGTTAGATATCGCTGTTCTCTTTCATCCCATCCACCCCCTTTCTGCTTTTAGGGGGGACTTTGCCCAAAGAAGCATTTGACCTGAATTCCGTGGATTATCTCACAGTCCCCAGTAGCATCCTCGCTCCTTCATCTCCTCTTTTTGTCTCCATCTTCCTTCTATGTTTCCCCCAGTGTGTCACTTTCTTTCCCACTCAACTCATTGCCCTTTCCCGGGTCGAAAAGCCAAATTTGGTCCATTTCTCACGATCACACTGGAAAGATTATCGGTAGTTCGTTCTTTCCACCCACACAAACAAGAAAAAATGTAAATAGGCCTGTAGTCACATCCACACATCGGTCTGTTTAGATTTGACCGTTCAGTGTCGTGATTGATTTTGCATATTAGTTTGTTCAACACTTTTCCCGTTGACAAATTGCCTGCCGTTAAAATCTGTACTTCTATTTGTTTGTCCCAGATACTTAACTCATTCCACTATGTCAAACTAAGGACACTAACCCCCCCTTTCTCCATCCTGCTGCTCCCCGCCGCTCACACACAATAACCGGAAAAAGCTGAACTCCTTTACATAAACATAGGGGGACGACAAAGAGGCAAATAGCAACACTCTCCACAACATTGCGCTATTGATGTGTGTAATTATCGCAGTCGGGGAAGACGGAGCAGCGAGCCACCGTAGGCCACTGTGTGCGGATTTGTATACAAAACAGAGCGACAATCAAAATACGGGTGCTTCTAGTGAAATGCGTGTGAAAAGGAATATTATGGTTACGACGTTCATTCATCTTGTGTCACATTTTAATTCTCGGCCAAGCTCGTTTTTATTCAAATTCTTTTTAATGCAAAATAATCACCTTTACCACTCTGGTCAAACTTAGAGTAGCTTGAAATGTACATAGACGTTCCCATTAGTCTCAGGGTTCTGTCGCTTTAATATTTAAAATCTCAGACCGCTGCATATGGCGACCGTTATCGTTGACGGCTCTAATGTGTCAGAAACAAATCTAGGTTTGACTGAACTCCTGTTTGTGCCTTGGGGAATGTGATCTCACAGTTTATTCAAATGTTTGTGACTGCAAGAGAAGTTAAACGGCACTTATGGGTGGGAGTGTGTGGACTTGGGATGTTACATTTTAGTGTCATGACTAATATGGGGGGGGGGGAAACTACAACATTTTACGATTTACTTATGATTTTTGACACCCATGACGAAACGACTCTGAAATCAATAATTCATGTTTATTTACATTATCTCTGGACTCTAATAGACGTATTTGTTTCCAGTGACTACCAGCTTTTTGAAATCAAACTTTCTGAATGATAGAATGAAGTAAAATAAACAGCCATAAAGAAGCCGTCTAAATTTAGCTTTAGTTTGGGAGTTGATTAAATTGAAATTACTTATTTTTGCTTCTAAAACAGTTTATTTTAGTTTAATCACAATTACTGATTAATCATATCATTCTTATTATTACATGTATGTGATTTAAACTTACTCCCCTCTTTGTTAATTGAAGGGACAGATAACGCTCTTTGAAATAATAATATGATGATATTATGAGATTTAAAAGGTCTTTTGTTTATCTCAGGAGAAAATGTACTAGGGAAAAGGCAATTAAAATGTACAATGCAATACAATAGCGATCATGTTTTCTTTGAGATATCATTATACCTTTTTATTATGTAAACGATGATCACAGCACAATTAAATAAACATTTTATACAGTAGAAACGGTTGTGTTCAGCAGAGAGCATTACCGTTCAACCGTGGACACAGAAAACAATTTGAAATGACCATAACTAAATAAATTAGCCCTTGAATAATTATACCTTCATTCCAATTCTTAAATGCTGGTCATAATAACATTGTTACATTTCTTTTTGGGTATTTCATCTTAAAATGTGTGAAACCTGTCAGCCTTTAGTTATCTTTAAGCCCAAAAAGAGAAGGCTATATGGCGTGAACATGCACACATTTGAGTGCATTTGAACAACATAAACGGCGGCCTCGGAACAAAACAGGCCAAGGACAGTGATATTTGTATTGAGAGCTGCGAGGACACAGGCAGCGTCAGTACCTTAAGGTCAGTGCTGGCCTCTAATCAGAGAAATGAAGATGTCTGAATCATTGCTTCCGTAAATAGTTTCTCCTTTCATCTTCCTCCCGCGCCTTCTCTCCCAAAGCAAGCCGAGGAAACAGTGTGACTAAACTCGCCTGTCATTTTTACTGACACACACACACACACACACACACACACACACACAGTCGATCTAAAGCATGACCAGTTCTGCACTAGTCCTCATTGAACCCAGCATTGATGTGATGAATGTTGATTGCTAAAAGCTGGGCCACTTTGATCTTTCTTTACTTGTCAAATCAAGCCAACAGGAATAGTCAGACAATTTATTGAGACTTATTTGCCTGGTAGTGCTTTTTTCCTCAAGATACTGATAATGCAACTTGAAATATGGGTCAAAGATTACAAACTTATCTCTGAACCAAGGCTGATTTATGACAAACGGGGCCAAAATATACGGCACAGTCCAACTTGTTACAGCAAATTCGGAATAAAGGTGTGTGGTTTTTTTTTTTTTTTTCATATTTTTTTTTTCATAACTCAAAATTGAGATCACTTTGATTATATTCTTCATGTCTGTGAAATTATGGTTTGCATTTTATCCAGGAAGTGGCGATACTAAGTAAAAAAGCTATGCCCAAACCCCTTGTAAAGTACAGCAAAGCTACATAAATTCAGTATCCCTCTGCAGCTCTTTGCACTATTTACTGAGCCGTGTATCTTACTTAGCGCGCCTGTGTAGTGTTAGCAAAACGTTTGTGTGCCGACAAGCCCAGACACGAGCTGCGGGGCCTGGACTAGTTTACATTCCTCATACGATGCAAAAGTCACAAGCGGGTTTCTCTCGACTTATTATTTTTCAAATTCAAATTCCTACTGGCGGTGCAGTCGAGTGCAAAGGTAGGAGTGACAGTAGTTCGAAGCCACGGTGGATTTTGCCCTGGCTCTATCAGTGGTAATGTTCTATCCGTTTATTTGTCCGTGCCAAAGTGTGCAGCCGATAAGCTCTTGAAGTTGATGTTTGTGAGGGAATTATCAGGCCAACGTACTCCAAGCAGCAGTCAGCAGAAACGTGCACATAGCTAATGGCACTGTACTGTACATAAAGGTGTAATGTTTGCACTGGGTTTGAGCTTGGGGTTGAGTGCGTTCACTTTTTACATTTGAGGAGAGCAATAGCTTGACATGAATAACATGACTGAATGAAAAATGGATGCAGTGGTAAACCTGCATGAAATCACAAGTTTCAAAGGTTGACGAAGATACTAAAACATTTAAAGGTACACTTTTCAGACTTTTCGTTCGTTTACCTGACCGTTTCGATTGCTCACTCGCAGTCTTCTTCAGAGTGTCCCTCGTTTGATCGTGCTGTGATGTGTCCTTGTCAACTGATTTACACAGGTTTTGGCACCGTCTTTGTACCGGCAGTGGCAGGACGACAGCGGCATCTCTTTAGGACAGTATGCCAAGTGTACAAGAGTAAAAGGCCCCCTCATCTCGGTTTATAGTCCCATGGTTTACGTATTTAAATTGCCTCCTTAATCTCTTCTCAGCAAACATTACTGGCACATTGGACTAAAAACGTTGTTGCTCAGAACATCAAATTAACTGCATTGGATTAAACTTTTGATACGATGGTCCGCTCATGGACGAATGAGGTATTACGCCAACAATTCAATATGTTTAGACAATCTTTAGTCTGATTTGGCAAGGTAAGGAAACTTCTTGTGTTGGTAGGGAAGTGGTGGTTAAGGAATGCTTGTTGTAACAGTATTTGACACTAACATTGTAGTATTAGTTTAGTTATATCAAAGTGTTGAAATGAGGACTCTTTCATACATTATATACAATACACATATTTCTGTACCCACTTAAACCATATGTAGTAATATTCTTGCCTTGGCATAAAAGTCTATTGATTCCTCAGTGCTAGTGGTGCCTTACAGTCTTATGAAAGTGCCACCGCTCTCGCTGTTACTGATCCAGCCTTTAGCGTCTAAGCTCCTGTCTCATCAAAAAGCTCTCAAACTCTTCTTTAATCCCCTCTAGCCTGCACCCTCTTATCCAACTACCCTCCTCTTACTACCCCTCGTCTCCTCCGTTTCCTGTTTTACAAGACTGCATCCTGGACTTTGTATGCTCCCTTGCTTTGCTGTCGGTTCGCTCGCCGCTTCTCGTGTCCAAAATATTGCCGTAGTGATTTTGGTATTGTGAAAGTATGAACTGTGTAACACCGCTGGAGGTAACGACGTGGAGGGAGAGATGTCGGCTCAATCACAGACCCTCCCCTTTCTGTTATTTGGTTAATGAGTGAGCGACAGGCAGATTTAACCAACGGCCGTGAAGTGAGTACGCGCAGAGAAAGCAGATGGTTTTAATGACCTCTTATAGATTAAATAGATCTAGAACATGAATCACGATAAAATTGTTCAACCTATTGAGAATGAGACGGCTAAAACGCAGCCTGGTGTGGATTAAAACGGCATTTAACGATTCAATAACCACATACTACACATGTAACTGTAATCCACTGCATTGTAACATCTTTCTACCAGCTTTACCCAGCATTAACTGTCTGGGGACATAATGTTAAGCCTGATTGGTGGTTGGCCTTAATCTGAAATCAATTCTTTTGCCACTTGCATCAGTAGAGATTTTTAAGTGTTTTGTTGCTCTTTATTCCCTTTTCATGTGTCTTCAATCTTGCCTCTGTGTCCTTAGATGAGTACAAGCTGAAGGGAGTGGAGGAGGTCAAGTACATGAGAGGGGAGGAAAACCGGGTGAACGCACGCAACCAGGAAAATCTGGTGAGCCAAACAAACGCACGCACTCAAAAATCAACTGCTCATTAGCCGACCAGCAGACTGCAAAATATTAGACTATTGTCCTAATAAAATGGACAATGGACCCTCTGGCATGTGTGGTATTTTATGCCACTGCCTCCTATAATATGACCGGCTCAACAATTATGATTTGACTGGAGAACTCGTAAAGCATTTAGTATTTCACAACTATTAGCTTCGAAAACATGGAAATTGGTCCCGATTTGCTGGCAAAATGTATATACAAATTGCTAGTTTTATTTGTGATTTTTCAGATTTCGACATGGCATAAAGTTTGATATTTTCTATGGAAAGATGATTTTTGATGTTTAGATTCACCTGTGAAAATCAAACATATCTGACCTATAACGGTAAATTAGCACTGGTTGTTGAGTCTAACTGGAAGAGCAAAAATCTGTAATGATCCCGGACAAAAACTGGTCCGACGCTGTAGCTCTGAAGGCGTGCTAGGTTTAAGAGCTTTGCCAACGACGCCAATTGGAATGAGGCTTTTGACTTAACTTAACTAACAAGATCTTTTCACTGCTGCAGACATTATTGTACAAATGTATTGTCTTCTATTCAAGGCACATTAATCAACATTACTGCGTAAACAAAGCATCCAAGTTAAGTTTTGGTTTCAAACTGGTTTTCATTGACGCCATGCCAGGCTTGGATGTCTTAACGATGCCGTGACGATACAGGACTTTTTCGTGACATACTCCATACAACAACTCACCTTTTATGTCATAGATCAGCTTGTCATGTCAACACTACCTCTTCTATAGCTTAATAGATTTATTTTGTGGGGGAATAAATGGTGTTTTACATGATGTACATATACAGTCTGTCTATTTAGTCTTTATTTGCTCTGTTATTATATTGCGATGTGCGAGCCACTGTGTCCACGAAATTGCCCTTGTGGATCAATAAAGTTTGGGTCAAACCATCTGCCAATATATAATTATTTCCATTTGTTAATAAATACTGAAAGTAAATGTACAATTTTGATGCTTTTCAGGAGAAGAGCAATGCACAGCACAGAGGCAAACAGCAGAAAGAAGTCAACACTTCTAACAAGGCCAAGTAAGTCATCTTACGTGCTCAACTTTAGATCTGTTTCTTTCAAATGAAGACAAACGCTGTCATAAAGTGTTCCTCACATCTTTTATTTGGAATAGGAGGGCCACTTTTCACAATTCACACCATGCATTTCCTGTTTCCCAATTTGTGAGCATTTGCAGACAACCGTTTTTGTTTGTTTTTTGGAGGCTGTAATAAAGTGTTGAAACCATTAGACAGCATCGCATTGTGTTAATAAAGAATTATGATGTGTGAAGTGCAATTTTTCTGTCTCGACGCCCTCGGAAGATCTGCGTCTTTAAATATCCTCAGTCTTTTCTTAATTACTGCCTTGTTAATTAAATAATGATTTAAATTCTATGACAGCAGCATACCCAGGCTATTGTGTGGGCTGTGTTTTTGGTTGCGTGGAGGGTTGTAATGGAAAATTTCCATGATGTGCGTCTTGCTCCCTCCGACTTCCTCTTTCTCATCTCTTCTGTTGCAGTATTCACACGTCAGAGAGCCAGCAGGAGTTCTTCAGGATGTTGGACGAGAAGATTGAGAAGGTGAGGCCACTGGATACTTTGAGTGCGCAGTACTAAATGTCTTTAACACAAAGTACATATATCATACTATAGCAAAAAGGTGTCTGCAAGAAAGAGAAAAAGTATAAACAGTAGCACATTCATTATATTGCAGTATAAAACTACATCATCTACTTTTATTATCGGCGCTTACCAGTTGTGGTGCAAAGTAGTTTGTTTTACTGTTAGTGCAGTACCTTTACTTCTACTATTACTATTGAGGCAGGAATTATTATAGTTTTATTATAGTAGATGACCTTCTCAAATCCAAATGCACTTTACTTATATAGCACGTTTTATAAATACAACTGCTGCACAGACGCATAAAAGACAAAACAAAGGGTATAATAAGTGCTCAAATTGATCTTTTAGTCCTAATACAATAAACCCAGTAAAGTCTAATCATGAAACCATAAAATGGCAATAATCAAGTCAAATGGATAAAAAGGAACACACAACATGCAGTGTTAAAAGCCAGTGAATAAAAGACCATGAAGTGGCTAGAAGCAGATTGATATTTAATTAACTTGGCTATTTCTGACAATGATATTATCAAACGCTGATTATCAGGAAATAGAAGTGTTTTTAACGTTAAATTGTAAAGAGTCCAAGACTTCAGCTACAATGACACTGGCCAGAACAGAAACATTGCACTTTAGTAAAAGTATTCGCAACTGCATGCGCAATCTGCTTATACTTCCAGGGCTCTTACAACCACAAAATGTATACAACACCAACCATTTTAAATCACTAAATCTGATGTTTTTAAGGTTTAGCCATGTTTTCATTTGGCCTCCAGGAAATTAATCCAAGCCAATGTTTTGTCCCTAAACAAAACATGTGTGTGCTTGTATGTACACGCTCCATGGGAGGGTGGGTGGATGTGGTCTCAACAGAAACAGTCGAAGGGACAGGTCCTGTATAAACATCAACACGAGGTTATGAGTCCACTTAAAGCCTGAGTGTGTGCGTGTGACAGTGACCATCAGGCGAGCACACTGACACTGACTAATGTAAGGAGCAGTGAAGTCAACACAGTACTTCAGGCTGTGCGTTTACTCGAGAAGAATGTTATTTTGGCAGGACTTGTAGACAGATTTTGAACTGATGGACAAACTCGAGCTATTTCAAAGTGTTTGGTTCAATTCAAATTAGTTGTGGTTCTTTTAATAGAAATGTTATTGTTAAAATATATCATTAATTTATAATGTGAGCTTGTTGTGGCGGCTCCTCGCACCAGTTTCATGTGGACACCCTGAATAATGATGAATACCCCTCTCTTTTATCTTAGAGCACTGCACCTATAAAATATGAGTAAATAATCGATAGAGCAATATTTTTGGAGCACAATGTGTATTCTTTATCCCTTTTTTTTGTTTTTGTTTTTTGCAATAATGGAGAACTTTTTGTACTTTTTATGATAATAAGTAACTTCTATGACTTATTATAGAACGTCATTGTGCTACGTTTGTGCAGCTCATGTTTTATTTACAGGCAGTTTCAATATTATGGTTCATCGTGACATTTTCTTTAGCGATACAGCGCACGCGCAAACAACTTGTACTTTTCATGAAAATAACAACTTTTAAATAAAAAACATTGTAGTTGGTGTTTTGAAGCCTCTTTTAGGAAGAGCGGTGAGTACATTATGACGTGCTCCAGACTATAGGAGAGGGGTCCTCATTTGACTGAATAAACAAAACAACATGAAGCTTCCCACCTGCAAGCTCTCGATCCCCCTCACAGTGCTCATTTGGCTCTACGGCCCATTACTGCTCGCATAAATTAAAACGCGTACAGTTTTCACATCTCGTTTTCTTCTTCTTTCTTTCTTTTACTACAGGGGAGAGACTACTGTTCGGAAGAAGAGGAAGACGGGACATAGCACAATGGCCCCCAAAGCCTATACCCACAGTGTGAATGTGTGTGACCCAGAGAGTGTTCAACCAACGCGACAAGACTGGTCGTGCTCGTCTGGTGGAACATGTGTGCATTTTCTGAACATATGACAGAGATAGTATTTTAAAACGCAAGTGTAATGGACGGGATTAAATGAGAGAAGCCCTCCTCACCCCTGGAGCTTAAAGATGGCGGCGTGTTAAAAGGGCAAAGACGAGATGATTCGACAAGGACGTCGCAGTGATTGGAGTATCAGCCACCGTGACGTCTGACAGAATCATTTTCCCCTTTCCTTTGTGGCCATCCGTCTGCCTATATTCAATACCAATCACTCCACATGGACACCCTAGTATATGGAGGTCAAGATGGATCAAACTTGGAGAAACGTGATCAAGGAAGGATTCGGCTTCTTTGGGCCTTGAAGAGCTGAATACATGGACAATGCCTGGGTGAGGGGAAAGGGGACATAGAAGAATATATTTGGGATATTTTAATAACAGTCTATGGAATTGTAAGGTGGTAATTTTTCCTGCCTTTCTGAAGTCACAGATCTGCATTTTAATTTTTTTAAAAAATTCTGTTCCACATCCAATCAGCTGTGTTGTTTTGTTTTCTGGCTTTCGTCATCGTGTGTCCTCATCGATGTTGCACCAGGCTACGTGTTTTGGCATCTGTGTCTCAGCCCGTGGTGTCCTTCCTTATATTTTGCATAGCTCGGTCCAATATAAAGTCATACTTTGTACATATGGTGAAATGATCTTAGTTTTGCATGTACATATTCCCTGTCCAC
The DNA here is from genome assembly GCA_015082035.1 of Chaenogobius annularis. Classification (NCBI taxonomy): domain Eukaryota; kingdom Metazoa; phylum Chordata; class Actinopteri; order Gobiiformes; family Gobiidae; genus Chaenogobius; species Chaenogobius annularis. The sequence goes on along the minus strand of BJKM01000124.1, from coordinate 87,028 downwards.
GCACTTTCACTTTGCCGCCTTCTCTTGATTTCACCAGCAGACTGTCATGTGCATTTGGTTTGATTGGTCACACACAGTCACACACTGGACTCTGGGCTGAGCTTTTTAAAAAAAAAATATGTGAGGACACACAGGTTGCCATAGAGACACAGATCACGTTTTATTCAATTTGTATGTTTTGTTTTATTATTTTGAATACTTTGTTTTTCTATTAAAAATAAAAAAGAAGCTCTTTAGAGGCGTGCGCCGTATTTGCTGAGTAATTTCAGGCAGAGTCACGCTGTCAGTGATCTCAACGACGGGAGGTCCATTTTCCTGTGGTCACGCTGCTCAGAGCCACGCAGAGAGAGAACACGAGGACGCCTCCTGCTGGCAAATCAGGAGCATTGCAGCTTCAATACTGAGGGAAATGTTTTAGGGATTTCTGTTGCTATTTTAATGATATAATCCATAGCAGCACGCGCCCAGAGAAGAAAAGAACGCAAACTCAAAATATTTTGATATTAAAATACAAATAATGCCAGTGGGCTCAATACCTCTTACAGTAGTACTATTCAACAAATGCAAATGCAACAATGATTTCTAACTAAATTTAATTTTTGTTTTTAGAGAGAAGAAAAAATAATGAATTTCCATTATTAATAAAACACATTTAAAACTTCTAAATTTCCCAAGTAATTTAAGAAGAAAAAAGTTTAAAAGGAGATTGAGGAAGCATATTTTTATGTGGATCATCGCTGAGTAGGATTACCTTACAAGACGTGACTCTATAGACTTTAACTTGCACTTCACTCTCTGTATTGGTGTGTCAGGCCACAAAGTGATGTAAAGCTCGAGGACAAATGAAAGTTGCCTACTGTTTCTAGTCTTATGTGGATCAGTAATAATCCTCATATGGATGTTGCCTCTTTCTGACACGCTTTACCTCTTCTGACTCCGACAGCAGGAAAGGGGGAACATAAGGTTACAATCAGCCACCAGTGCACACATAAGCGCTGAAATAGTCCCACAGGGCCAGAGCGCACTGCAAACCTCACCTACTCTGAGAAATAAATCCTGCTTAAGGCAAAGACAAAAAAGAGAGAGGGAGAGGCTGAAACCTCAGACAGGAATATGGGCATAAAAATGTTCTTTCCTTGACGTAATGACCAATAAAGACCCCACTCCTCCCTCGCTGCTTGTGGATTTGAAATAGAGGCTAAATTGTTGAAGTTCTTATAAAAAAGCACAGCATGTTCTTGGCGCTAAAAATGGCAAACCTTGTATAAATTTTTCCCAAACATAACAATTTGAGTTATGTTGATAAATAGTTTTTGGTGTCTAAATGTTTTAATAAGTGTAGTTTTGCATCTAAAGTGGCATAGACACAGATTTGAGAAAGTGCCTCCCTCATACTTAAATTTAGACAAACTTAATTGATCCATGAGGATCCCTTTTGAAAATGAGACATTGTTTCAAGAGGCTAACCTGTATAAATAAAGGATTAATAATAAATAAGGATTGGTTTTGCATTTTCAAACCCTAAATTTCAAGCAAACGTTTTTAGAGTAATAGAAGACATAATGCAATTTCTCTTACAAAGGTAAATCAATGGTAATATAATTAATATTACATAATGTTCACTATTACTAGTGATAATGCAACCCAAATACTCCTAAGCCATGAAACATTTAGTGAGCAGAGACAGAACACAGAACATAGAACGCAGAATGCTGCACATGGTATGGTTTGCTGATGTTGCTTTTTACTGAAAAAATGTGTCCTAAATTTAGGTTGACATGACATTACCTACTATTGTCAATGCCAACCCACAGGCAAATTCAATTTGAAAGACTTAGATGAAATGCATTTTCATCGAGGGCTAAAAACATCCCTTTTGCAGAATCTAAACCCAATTGGCATAAACTGCTTGAAACTGCTTTGCAGTTCTGAAAGCACCACTGCACTCACCTCTTTCATGCATAAATTGACATTAGCCCATAATTCATCTGTCAATCAATAATAGCTATGATTTTAATCTATCTGGCGGAAAACATCTGATTTTATGCATGACATTTACATACAAAATTAGTACATATGTTTTCTTTCTGAACCCTGTGTGTGATTACACACATCGCAAACTGCATCATGAGTGAGCATGCCCACACCAGCCATGAGTCAACAGTGAGAGGCAGAGCTCTGTGCCAGTGCCTTAATATCTTCCTGGGTGTAATCTACCTCCGGCAGCTCCAAACACATTCATTTAGAAACTCGACAGATCCAGACTCTTAAAATGTCTTTCCTTCTGCCTCAAAAACATTGGTTATTGATCTACATTTTAATTTACTGCTTTCTCTTTCTATACTTTTCTTTTTCGAGCTTCTATACTTAGAGGTATATTTTGGCAGAGAGACAACTCTATGGGGGGAAGGGGCTTTCAAAGGTGCATTAGATGTATTTGCATTCATGACATACACCCACAGAACTGACCTAATATGGACCCGCCCATGAAGCTAATTGTTTAGTAGTCTATACTTCATATATTATACATAGAGCTGTCTGGATGACTGCACTTATCAATTTAATTGTTTTATGCTTTGGCTTTTCTTTCCAAATGCACTGATGAGGTATAACATTGTAACCTCATTCCTGCCATTTGTTGTATGCTGTGTTAACTGCACATTTTGACACTTTTGTACTGGGCAAAATTTGACTTCTTTAACAGTTTCTGCAAGAGACTGGCTGACAAAAATACATCTCTTAATATTTTTTGTGTTATCACAATTAATCCAAATCACATAATATGTTTGTCTGGGTTGAGGTTCAAGTATGTCACACAAATATGAATAGCTTGCAGAAATATCATTTATACCCCTTTTAAAGTTGAATTTATTTTTCTTACTACATATTTAGCAGCTTTTTGACAGTTTTCCTATCATAAACAATATCGTTGATAATTCTGTTTTGCATAATATACATTGTGTAGACTATATTTTACACTCACACGTGCATCACCTTTGTTTGGACATCACAGTTAAGGAATAATGAGAACATTATTTCTCCCTTCTGCTTTGAATATTCCTCCTCCACTTCAGTGCAACACGTGCTCCATCTATCCCTGTTGGTAGATAAGACTATTAGTGCTGCTGTCATAAAGCAATTGCAGGAGTAAGTGCTTCTCTGCAGTCAACATCTTGGTCCCTAAAGTGCCCACAGTATTTGGCTGAATGTAAAATACCTTTTCAAGAAGAGCCAAGGACGCCCCCTGTTGGTGAACCTCAATACGGACCAAACGCACAACTTTCCTCTGGGATTTTCTCTGTGGACGATCAAGTACAGTCTGTTAGGGCTGTCCATCACTCTGACATCGACACGATAGAGCAATAAAGTCCCAAACCACACACGTACTCAAGCACTTAATCAGCTGAGAGAGCAAGTACTGGAGAGGGCCACCAGATTCCCATCTCCAACCAAGCTGTGAGTGTCTAGTAATAAAAAAAATAGTTGTTTATTACAGAAATCATGGTCTGTTTAACAAATGGCAATTATTGCAAATACATTTTCAAGTAATCTATGTTATTTCTCATTGAATGTAACATGAGTTTCAATTTAGAGAGATTCTGCAATTTCAACTTACTTTTTTTTGGGTTACCACCAAATGAAAAAGTAGTGCCGCCTGCAACATGTATTTTGCCCAAACAAATGATACCACTCTGTCCTTTGCCGGTCCAGGGTTCAGTCACAAAAAGGAAAGAATGGCTCTGTGTCAAGTACCAAACCACAATTACAAAGCAGATGTTTAGGTCTGACTGAAGACTGAGCACACTGCATTTATACAAAATGGAAATGTAGCATGGATTGGCTCTGTGTTAAAGCTTGAGTGTCGGCCAGTAGGGTGAGGCTGCTGAAGCTGTATATAATGTTCCTATTTATTTAGAGAAATCACTGGGCAAAAGGATTAAAGGAAATGAACAAAAATAACTAAAGACTAGGATTTCTGCAGGTTCATGGGTGAATTCTCTTTCAATTAATTACACAACTGCAGAAGATGCACAAAAGCTGAACAAATGTTAACATTAGAAAACTTCAATTCCGTCCTTGAACCACTCGAAAGATACTCAGAACAACACAGTATTTTTTCTTCACAGAAAATAAAATTCATAATCTTTGTAGGCACAAGAGCAACCATGGACCACATGACCTGACCCTTGACCCCAAAAGGTCACACAGATTGGGGCACAGGTCTTCACAAGCCTCTTCCACATGAACTCTTTTTACTGAGGAATGAGTGAGGGCACGTTCACTTTTAGAAGTCTCGTTGAGGGATGCACTAGGGGGAGCCAAATGGACATAACTAATACCATACATAAGGATATTTCTCTCTTCAGATCATTTGAAATCCAGAGCGTGATGACTAAATGCTTCAGTGACAGTGAAGAAGGAAAAAATGACACCAAGTGGCACCAATCCTTACCTAAACAAACAGGCCTCAGTCAGGGCGCAGAAGTGAGCCAGCTCTATGTCTCTGCTGCTGCACTGCTATAATTAACCCAGGTGACTGAAGGTTCTGTAATCATAACTGAGTGTACAGTATAATATCATAATAGCACGCCACAGTTTCTATAGCAGTTGCAACACGTCAATTTGCAGAATATTCTATAGACATGACTGTACAGGGTGGTTCAGTGGGACATGGTGCACCTTGTGTTTAGAAAGGTGCACCATTTAGAGCTTTGTCTGGGCCTTTTCTTTGCACAATGATTTATAGAAAACTACAGCCCTGAAGTTCTAAAAGTATAGGTTTTATAAATATTATTGGAAGTGTGCATTTTAAACATTCACTATGTAACTTTTCTGGTGTAGGGCCTATGTAACTTATACATCTTCATGGATACAAGCAGGTGATGCCACCAGGCCAAGTTACAGGTCCGATCTGTGGAGAGGCGAGCAGTAAGAATTAATGCTTTTACTTTTTTTGTTGGTGCAATAAAACATGTATTGTGCAGGCTACATGAATAAATGCAAGATAGGAAACGTTAATGTCATACTGTGGAACATTCCAGGAATATTAATACCACCTCCATGAAGACAAGGCAAACCACCAGAAAAGATACTTAGTGCAACTTTAAAGTAGGCTTTAATCATCATTAAGGCTAATGGACGCCTCCTCCTCACTGGACCCAACACTAGAAATGAGCACTGTCTTCTTTCAACCACTGTTATTCATAATGACCCTAATTGTTCATCACATTATGTGACGTCCCAACGGCACAAACTATGAATTAGCTCCTATAGTATAATACCACACCTATTGCTTATTTTAAAAAAAGAGCAACAACAAACACACACCCACACACACAACACACACCACAACACACACAGACTTACTATTAATTAAACACAGCAACCCACCGCAAAACCATGTAGCGTTTACTGCTAATTGTCTTAAACTTTGCAGCATTAGCTCTACCTTTCCCAGCAGCCCTCAGTCCCCTGGGCCCATATGGAGTAGGAGTCCTGCTCTGTCCCCTGCCCCTGCACACCTCCTCCTCCTCCTCTCTCGTACCTTATTTCCTCTGCCTCCCCCCGCCTCTCGCGCACTGTTGCACTGCTGGCTCCTCTGTCTCTCGGTCGCGGGACTTCGGGTCCGGGCTGTGGACGCAGTGAAGATGCGGGCTGTGGAGGGCTCCGTGGGACTGGGGCTCGTGCCTCTCGTGGTGTTTCTACTGTGGGCTCGTGTGGCGCACTCGGAGCTGGTCACGCTGGTCCAGGAGCCGGCAAGAACCGAGTCGTCTCTGCAAAAGCCAAAGGTTATGATCGCCATCGTGGCCAGGAACGCGGCGCACAGCCTGCCGCACTACCTGGGCTGCATTGAGAGGCTGGACTATCCCAAGGACCGCATCGCCATCTGGTGAGACGCGTCGCTTTGAAGTTTACTACGCACTCGTCACACGGTTTAAAGAAGTGTTAAAGTCACACATTTCTGCAAGCGCGCGGATGCTCCATTGGATTATTGTGGCAAGCAACATTCACTCACAGATTATGTTCTTACTTCACAATATCATACCTGCTGATTTGGACTATGGAGTAACTAATAGGTTATCAGGTTATTCCTCAATTATAAGTTATTTTTATAGTCTATAACTTCACACATGTATTATTTTTCACAGTCCTTAAGTGTTTTCATGGTGATCAAATGAGTCTGATCAGTGAAGCTGTCAAATGTGAACACGTTTGAACTCATGTCAAGCTTTATCATCCATTTGGACTTTTTGTACAGTCAGAAGATCATTAAGAAGTTTACAATCATCATTCAGTGTTGACTGAATGGGATCTTGTGGCACAGGCTATGTTTTGATTGCAACTTTAAAATTGGGTTTTATAATTTGTCATTGTATTTGAAGTCACTACAAAGATTATAATTATAAATGTTAGCGGATCAATAGAAAATCATTTTCTTTACCATCACATAACTTGTTTATAAAAAACATCTTGGTTATGATATTTTCATCATCAAACTACTTGTTTGATGTAAAAACTTAGTGAGGCGGCTCTGCAGGGCAGCAGTGCACAACAAATTATAAAATGCTGACTCAAATCAAGTGACCTTTACGGAAACTTCATACAACAGTCCTCTCTGTGTGCAATGCTTGCCTCGATTCCCATTCAGGATTAAACTATAAAATGTAAAATATCCGACAACACCTGGATTCTAACCTGTCCTCAATATTTTGGTGTACAATGTCGTTTAAAATCTGGATGTGTTGTGAGGTGGTCGTCAGTGAAGCGTGCACTAATGAAAAGCAGCGTGTGTCCGCTTATATTCTAATAACACATTATCAGGGACCTGTTGCTGGGTCTTTACGATGTGCTTGGCTAAATTGCACGTTTTGGGGGCACATGAAAGAGCTTTTGTGCACATATACAGTAGAGGGGTAGGTTTAATCACAGCTTGCTCAGGTCTGATTCAGCACAAAGATGAGGCTTGTAAAAACAGCAGGTAAAAAGATGCAGGTAGTGCTGTGTTTGCAGTTCATGATTGTGTGGAGTTGTGAGGAGGCGGAGTGATGTGAGATGAAAGAAACACTGGTGTTAACTGACAAGCATGGAATTCTGGGTAGTCAAATCAGGAGTGTCCATCTTTAGGGCTAGGGGAGTGACATATGCAATACAAATTTCTCTTTCAACTTTTAACTCAGGATCACCACGTCAAACCATCTAATTCAGCAATTAATGACAAAATTTACTTTTTTCTGGTTCTTAGTACTAAGTGAGCTACTTATAGTTTATTATTGGTCACTTATGGGACAAATCTGACTGCAGATGTAAATTAGCCTTGTAGCTATAATCCAGCATGTTTACATGTGTTCAACACAAATGTCCCGATTAAATAAATACAATGATTATTTATTATTTATAGAAATGGGACCATTGACAGTTCAAAACTGTCATAGTGATATTTTACCATAACAATCAATCTATTTGACTTACATGTTTTCACTTTGGTATTTATGTGCAAACAGACATTTTCTGAACACTCCTGCCCTAACGGCAAGACAATACAGGAGTACCTCTGCACGCATGAATCAATCAAAATACAATTCTGAGTTAGAATGATGATGGAACATCGTTCAGTTCATAAAAGTCGATTTTGCATTATATGTCCCTTTTAGGCTGGCATGCAAAACACCGCACGTCAAAACTGGGTGAAGATTTAAAGACAAAAAACAGTCTCTACTGTTTTTATTGAAGTGATTTGTTGAATCATTTTGTACCTGATATTCTGTTTATTTATGCATTTCCCTTTTGCACACTTTGTACATGCCAAGCTTGTACTTTGTAGTTTGAGATGTTACGGCAGAGAAAGGGGGACGTTGATTTAATCTGACAGCACCATTGATTTCTGGGAAGTCATGTGTAAAAGAATGTCTGCCCTTGGACATACAGCAGAAGATGAGGAAAAAATGTTGCCTATACCCGAGGTATTTGCTGCAGAATATTTGCACACTTTTATCTGCCATCGACATCCTTTGCTTTTGCTTCCCACCCTTCCTCGTTGCTTTTGTTTGGTGTTGCCTGTTTTTAATAGTCTGACCCTCTCAAACCAAACCACACCCAAATCTAGGGGACACTCACAGAATTTAATCCAGACTTGGGTCCGTTTGGAGCAGCAGGAATGTACCACCGCTACTCTGTCAATGACAGAACTAACGGAGGGAAAACGTCATTAATTAGAGACAGTATATTAAGGACAGTGCATATTAATGAATAATTGATAAGACGTCAGATCACAATCAGTGATCACAAACCTGGTTCCTCTGATGTTTAATAAATACACACTGGTCTCTGATTGAACACTGCTGTTATTTCTGTTTTTTGTACTGGATTTTTTTTTTAATTGTTGGCCGATATGTGCAGAGCGACCTAAAATGAGTTAACTCTTTTATATATGATTAAATACTGTCAGCATTATTGTCCAGTGATGCTGTTCCACTCGCCATTTGAGCTCATATTTGGAGGGGTGTCCAAATTATGACCCGGATTAGTTGTGCTTTTTACTGGACAAAAAAACCCCCTCCATTATAAGTTTAAGGACAAACATTTAGGTGTAAAACCATCCTAAAATGGAGGTTCCAGAGAATGAATGATGCGAAAGGCAATCAAAACGCACCTTACTGAAGTATCACTGTATTGTTCACCAGTTTGTGGCCTTTTATGTTACACCCTTGCATTAACTGTTTGTGAATTATTCCTTCAACATAAAATAAAAAAATAATAATAACGGCACTCTTTGTGTTAAAAGTTTAAAAAACCTTTATGTTTGTCTGGCTAAAGTCATTATATATAAATAAAAAGAAGGCAAAACCTGTGATATAAAAATGTAATGTCAGTAGATTCACAGATTTATAAATTCACAGCTCCTCCCAACTCTTTCATTATATTTGGATGTGTTCTTATCTCACATACTTTCAAGATGCATAATTTAGCTGAAGAGTTTTAAGCAACTGTCTCATACAATTTCTGAAAGAAGGCGTGTTTGATCTTGTTGATTATAATAAATGTATTACTTCTGGTGCAGGAAACCAATCTTGTTAAATATGCAGTTGAAATAAGTACTTCTACCTGTGGTATTTACAAAGTGCTATACATTGAAGAGGTGTAACGATACCCATCTTATTTTTGTTTGCATCAATGTGGGAAAAGATGAAGCTCAAACTCGAGTCAAAGTGGAAGTAAGTAAAATGGTCAAATTGAACCTCCTTTGTAACTTTATACGAACCATCCTGTTCTTTGCTCTTTTTAAGTTGTGTAAAAGTTGCCGTGCTCAGAGGGGCATCTGACAGCAGAGTGAGAGAGCGGATGGCAAAGACTCACTGCACTGTAAAAAATGAAAGAATGCGGGGATTTAAAAAGAGGGGGTTGGAGCGGAGCGGGAAGGTGTGGAAATGAACAGAGGGCAGGGGCTGGGGCAGGCTGGTTAATCCCCGTTCCCACAGTGCACTGACCACATGGACTGTTCACCTCTGTTATTCAGACATCCCTAAACTGCTTGAGGCTTGAGGATAACCTTTGCTATTTATTTATATTTCGTTTGGATAGTTATTGGCATTTATCGGTTGTCAGTGTTTTCTCAAACTGAATCCCTCATCTGCATAATCCCATTTTAAAGGTGCACTATGTCGTTTTTTCTGATGATGGGCCCGCCACCTGCTTGTCGCCATGGAGATGTTGCCAGGAATGTCATATCTATCTTGCAATTATTCAGTTAAGGGCGTTGTATTGCTAAATTTGTAGTGTCATCTTTTTGCTTCCGAAGCTTTACTGTGGATCATTCCATTCAAAGCAATAACATCTCCATGGTGACAAGCAGATGGCGGATCCTTCACCTGAAAAGTTACATAGTGCAACTAACAAAGTATGAAGTAAACTAAATATATTAAATAAAACAAATGACAAAACACGTCATTACATTTATTAAGTTTAGGTTACTTTTTTTTTTAATGTTGTTGATCAAGTTTCAAAATATGAATGAACTTCTATCAGATCACAAGTAAAGCAACTTTTTTTAATACTTTAGTTGGCTTTGTGGTTCTGGGGCCCTGCAATAGAGGAATGTATAGGAACATACATAGTGGAACAGAATACACTTGACATCCGTAGGGCTCTGCATGGCTGAGCTCGATTGCTCCGTTAACTTCATCTCTCATCAGCTTTGATCCCGTGCCAGTCTACAGCCGGGTTCAGCGACAAGCCTGTGGAGACAATGATTTTACAGAAGAGGATTTCATAATCAGACGAGCACATGTCCTGGGGGCCGCCATTGTTTTGCTTCACGCTGTTTACTGCCCTCCGGCTGGTCTCACGTGGCACACTGCAGGTGCTGTTATGACTGTCCACAACATTTACGGATTGATTTATGTCAAGGCATTTCTCTGTGCTGACTTCACTTGCCTTTTGACTTTAAATCGTTTCTTCTACCGACTACTATTTTGCGGGAAGGGTTGACTAAATGCATGTTTTACATTTATTTACTCAAGCCACAAGATTATATAGCTGTTCTATTGCTCTTTCCACAAAATGGCATGCAAAAAATTCCCATAAATCTATGGTGTATTATGACTTTCTATGAATCATCGGTGGATAAAAACGTAATTGACATAGAAACACCACTCTAGTGACCAGCTATATAAATCTTGGCACAAGGAAATTCATATCAAGACGCCAAGACCACCACAGCACATATCCTTTTCATCTCTTTATGACTTAATGACAAATCCCAGCTGTTTTCACACTTATGTTTGACATGTGAATTCATCTGTCCTATTAGAAAGACCAAGGCAAATTGTTGATGGTGTGATTTATTTGGTGTTTTGCAGCAGCATGTCTTTTCCTTGCTTTGAGCTGAATTCCCATCATTTTCAACAGAAATGTTTCCAAGATGTCATTCTTACAGTATGTGTCATGGCTTGTGTGTCCTAAATCAATCACTTGGACATAGATGGACGTAGAACTGTGCTGACAGAAGCCTTTGGTCAGACTATGTATCATCACTATGTTTGAGCATTGTGGATTAGGGTTGTCAAAAAATGATCTATATATCTACACTGAACATAAGTTTAAAAAAGGAACTGGGTTTCCTGTGCCTTAACCTGCATATAGAAGAGACATCTTTTCTCATTCTTACACATTTTGTATTATTTTAATGAAGCACCAGTTGATCTCTCTGAAAGGTGCGAGTAAAAGTTACTTACTTAGTATATGGACAGGCCATGGCTCATGTTCAGCTCAGAACCTCCAGGATTCTGCTGCCGAGGCTGCACGAGTCATGATTGGTGCAGGAGCTGGGCTTTAGATGGTGACCATTCACATCAGAGAGAGGTATTACAGCAACACAAATGAGGGACTCATGCGAGGCTCATTCTGCTTTCTGATTAGATTGTGTAGAATTGTCTTGTGAACCAAAATCACCAACTGATAACATAAACAACTTGGCCGTTATGTACACTGTTTTTGTAATTACGGTGACAATAATAGTACTGATTTATCCTTACCCGTAAAAGCAGTGTTGGATTGTAACATGTTTACTTGGTATCTGGGGACACGAATAGCTCATGTTTATGTTTTTTCTTATTGAACCATGTGGTAGGCCCTGTCAACATTGGTATTGTGTATAGAGCCTTTTCCCTGGAATCAAAATCAAGTTTGAAATGTTAGTATTGTGACAACTCTATTGATCATGTACTAAAGCACTGACCCTATCTGACAATGTTGAAGACTTAAAATAAGACCAATACATATACATGCTGTAGAACTAACAAGTTTGTTTGTTTGTTTGGTAGACACAACTAAAGACATAATGTATTGTTTGTAAATGTATTTTTAAAAATGTTTTGACAACTACTTTGAGAGTAAGTAGTAGTAGTGGTACATATGTATCTCCTCAGAAGCTTTGACTTAAATATAGCCCATGTGAGACTAGTTTTTCCTAATTGCCAACTCTGCGTTCAATCAGGCTCCATAAAGATAGTTCTGTTTGGCAAAGAGATTGTTTATTCACGTTCCATGCTCTTTGTTGTTAGGTATTTATTAGTAAATTATCCAAAAACTTGAAAAGTACATTTTGTGATGAATGATGTTTGTAAACCCAGGTGCAATTCCTCAGGCCTCGTCTGTCATAGCAGTAAAACTGATTTTGTTTTGCAATCTTGAAAAACTAGCACCATATAAAGGAAATTAATATAAGAAGTGTTTGTTAGAAGCAACACATTCCATCCCTATTCCATCCAACTCCATTTGTCACAAATAAGATCAGGTTGTGTCCCTGTCTGCCCTTTCTTATGCGCACGGACGTGACTACCTCTGCTGCTGTGCCTGTTCTCTGGCTCTTTTTCTCTTTTCCATTTCTTGTTCTTGGGCTTGAGAACCACATGATGCCAGGAGAGAGCCAGATCTGCCGCGCTTCCGCTTCAACTTCATCTGGCAGTGTTAGAAGTCTTGTCACATGGAAATCATTTAAGACTGTGATCAGAAATAATCTAAACCAGGATTATATACAGTAGTAAGAGCAAGCACAAATTAGTAAATATTTTTGAATACGCTTGTTCCAAAGTTCTCTCATATTATGCAATCTTAACATTTAATACAAGTTTTTAGATTTAAAAGTCTTCTCTGCACTCCTTTGTTGTTCATGCTTCACATAGTAATGTTAGGGTGTGTGAACATAATCATTTGCACTTGATTTGAGATTGAGATTCCATCTGTTCCAATAATAATATGCTGTAGGAGGGTTCATACAAAAGTTGAAACTGTTTTGTGTGAAAAGGCACTGATAAAAAGTCTGTATCGTTTACAATCAGGAAATTACAGTTATATTGAAAACCATTTCAATTGTTTTTACTCAGACAAATAGAATATAAAATTATGATCAAACAATATGTGGAATAATATATATTTTTTAAACTTTTTGGTCAAAATCACCAAGACCTATTTCAAGTTCAGGGTGAATATTCATTCATCCACAATTGATACTAAAATGTTCAATTTGATTACGATACTACGGTGATAATAACAAAAATGCTCTTTTTTTTGGTCAAGGTAAAAGTTTTAGACAATGGACTGACATTTTTAACCCAAAATAATTGTACTCTCGTAATGTTACCATGTAGTCTTCTACTAGTTCTGATAAAGCTCAATATCCTGTTTACGTGATTTGTTTAACTAGCGATACTTGCTTAAAGAAGTGTCTAGTTTCGATACTAGTTTCAGTATAGATTAGTATCTGATTTTGGATACCGGTAATTTTAACAATTCTAATCTTTAATACAGTGGTTCTCAACCTTTTTCAGTCACAGCTCCAAAAATAACAATCAATGGCTTAATGCGACCCCCAGATCATAGGCTACTATAGCATTAGTATTAGCCCTTACAAATAGTAAATTATGAATAATGCAGATGGTTTTGGGTAGTACCAGCTCATCAACCACATTACTTGAGGTCGAGTTAATTTTGATCATTGTGTGTGGACCCTTTGCCTACGGCCAAAAAAGCAGTGATCTTCTTGACCATCATTTGAGAAAAGAATGATTTTTGTGGCATTTTGCATCTTGCCAAATTCCTGACTCACAAACCTTAAAATGACAGCATCCAGGACTGGCTCTGTACATCCCAAAATGGAAACAGGTGAATGCACTGCACCTGCCAGGCCCACAGCCTCCTCCAGCAAATCTCCACAGGAACTGCTTATTTTTAACTCACATTTTGGCAGCAGCTGAACTGAGCTAGCAGAATGGCATCTTGGTATGAGTCTTCTTGTAGGTGAGGTAAAAATGCAATCAAATGGACTCTTTATGCCTTTGTCAAACATATTTTCACGTTTAAAAAAGCTGCATCTCCTCCATAGTTGGTCCTTAGACAAGTACGAAAACGTTTAACAGACTTGGTCCTTGATGGTTACATTACAGATTGATATGCCGGTGAAAAGTTTGTACTGAGCCGAGTGATGGCGATGCTGAATACTTCACTTGAGTGTAAGTGTGCAGGCTCTTTGCTTGTGTTGACCCTGAGAGCCATGAGGAATTCCTGGTCTCTTTGCTCTCCTCTCCCTCCCCATCTTTTACCCCTCTCTCTCCTAAATGCCCCCAGGTCACTGTGAGGCCTGTGTGCCACGTCAGCCAACACACACTCACCAATCTTTGTGCCCAGGTCTGAAAGAGGTATTCTTTGTGGTTAATTACTGCGGCTCATTATCTGCAGTGATACTGGATAGTTTATTGAACAAACACAAGCCTGGCTCCATCCCACTGTGGCGGCAGACAGACCTGTATTTAACTTAAAGACCTCTGTGCCGGTGTGTGTGCGTGTGTGTGTGTGTGTGTGCGTGTGTGTGTGGCTAATTTAAGGCCAGGTGTTAGAGATCACATGACACGCTCCTGACAGTCTGATGGACACACTTCTACACTTCTGTTCCAGGTGGAGTGTGATGATTGGTGGAAGAGGCCTAATCAGTGCATTTGAATGGCCTGTCTTCTTGCATATACTATATTAGGGATGTCAATATGTCACATTTTAGTGTTACGATTATAGTGAGAAAAGATCATTCACTGACAACATGACCAAACATGTACTAATGTGTCCAATTTAAATGTGTAAGGACAAAATCAAAATCAGAATATATTGATATTGAAAATGAAAGTACTTGAATGTGACATAAAACATGGTGAATATACACATTTCAGTTGATGCTTGGTGACGGGTGTGGATTTCAGTTTAAAGGTGAACAAATGGACAAAATATATGTCAAAAGAAGAAAAAAAAAATGAATTCCATTTTTCATGTGACTTCAGGTTCTTGGGAATTGAACTTTCTAAATTGTATGCATTTTGCTTCTGTCCCCGCCCACTTCCACCGGCCCCTGAGAGAAATCAAATGTTTACTACCGGCCCTCATGAGAAAAAAGGTTGGGGACCACTGTCGTCGCATCATGACGTGATGTGAGAAGGTTCTGAGTTCCAGTACCGGCTGGCTTGTGCCCGGACAACGGGGGAAGACTGCATCTATGATATATGTGTTCTGGGAGGGTGGTGGGATGTAGTGGAACCAGATCTGAGCATGTGTTGCCCAGATGTGATACTAAAGGAGCAGGAACAGCGGAACCGTAAAAGCCAAGCCCCGCAGGCAGCCAGATAATGAGCCTGAATCTACAGTGCACTTCAAAACAAAGGGCTGCACTGTGAGCCAGAGATGGGAGAGGTGCAGAGTATGGATGCCGTATCTGAGCAATGCTGCAACAGGGCCAGCCGATGTGTGTGTGCGTGTGTGTGTGTGTGTGTGCGTGTGTGTGCAGCTGACCTGTTGATGGACAGAATAATGTTTTGAGAGAGGTGACTATTAGATCAGTGTGTATATTTATGTTGGTTATGAGTTGTACATGCAAAATAACTCAGTGTTTGTTCGCAACGTTTTTACATTTCGGTATTTTTTCTTTATTTTTCAAAGTCAGAATATGGAGTCATCCTCTTCTGTAGTGCTGTAATGCTTTAGTCACTTGGACGATTAATCGGTCGATGGAATCAACCGATTAGTTGACTAATTATTTCATTGGGTTTATAAAGATTTATATGTGACAGCGGTTGGAAGTGATTTAGTTTAAGATTTGATGGTGAATTGTGAGTTTAATCTGCAGTTTTACAGTTAAATACACTGTTTACTAGAGGTTTTCTACAAATATATTTGTAATTGTGTGAACTCTTGGGGTCTTGTCAGTGCACTTTCAGCCAAATACCTGGTCGCCCCGTTTTAGTCGACTAATCAATGCACTTTTTGGTCAACCAAGAAATTCTTTAGTCAACTACAGCCCTTCTCTTCTGACAATGGCAGTGAAATATATCTTTAATATACAACCTATCGAGAATGTTTACTTCACTCTGTCATTGCCCTGATTTTTTTTTCAAATTTACAACACAAAACCGATGTATGGATCTCACATTTTCGCCTGTATTCTGTAATGGAAAATCTGCCTGTGCTCTTGTTGTGAGGAGGGGCAGATTGTAGGATGGGCTGTGGTAACACGTAGGAAACATCTGTGTCATTCTGGCTACATGCCAAGTGAACGGTGAAAGTAGTTACATATGCAAACCACTGCACACCACCCACCTATAAAACAAGTCTTATTTGTTGGTAAATTGATCTGCAGCACTGGTAAAGACATAGGCATAGCAACTATGGATTTTCCATAAGGATAAAACATAACTTTTATGTACACAGAGAAAGCAAATGCATCTGCCAGAAAGAGCTTGTAAAAGTGGTAAAATGATTCATACTAACTTCAGTGTCATGAGTATTGAGGAGTTTAAAACACAGATGTCATTATTTACCATGTCAAAGCCCCTGAAATTAATCCAACCACCTGCAAAACACAGTTTAAAATATTTCTAAGTTTGGTCATTCCAAAATTAAGACATTCTACACAATTGTGTACAGTACATAAGTAAAGACATAAGCCTAAATGGAAGCCACACAAGTCATTTGGATGTGTACTTAATCGAATAAGACTAACTGTTGAAACTAATTCCGTGCAAGATTATTTTATAATTATATATATAAAGCTAAAAAAAAAAAAAGCTGTTTATTTTCCCGCATATACTGTTCAACTTAGCTGTGAAAATGTAAAACCCGACCCTGGAGCGCTCTGTCAATGGAAAGCTGCATGCAGTAACACAATTATTAGCACTGTGATGTTTGGGGTCCACTCTAGAAGTAAACATACATGTAGTCATTACCTCTGTTTCAAGCCTATGATAAAGCAACAGTCCCACGCAGTAACTCATATAGACCCTTACATGTGTCGGCCTGTTCTCTTTATTTTACGCAGACAGGGCCAGACAGGGCCAGACAGGGCCAGATCCATGTAAACATTTTAAAAGCAGCACTTGGGTAACACATAAATAAGCAGTCACAGTGCCTGTTAACCTCAAAGGTCTGTAACCGGTGTGCATTGGCATTCACATAAACCGTCACAAACTTGTTCTTTTAGAAGGTCCACCATCTTAACAATGTAATACGGGACACACACTGACATTAGCAAAGCGTGTTCCAGCACTGTCTTTTACAATGTGTCCCTTGACGTTTGTTCGATGGAGATCATGAGTTACACCTCTTGAGAAGGAATATCAAATTTTAGTTCTTACGATTATTGTTGTTTTTACTTTGTGTTCTTTAATTCCCATTGTCTACCATTATTCCTAGAGTTTGATACCAGCTTTATGAAATCAAACTTTCTGGATGAAAACAAGTTTATGTGACAAAACCAGCCAGATGAAAAGTTGTTTTTATTTAAATGTGTTTTTTTTTTTTACTATAGATTGAATAAAAAATACTAAATTTATTATTTATTGGTTCTTACAGTTAATCACAATTGTCGATTAACCAAATAATCTTGAACTCCCCGTTCTTGAGAAGCTGTAAGTCTATCAAACATTATGGGTCCCAAATTGTGAACTGAACTGTGCAATTTGCCTAAACCTCATTCTCATGGACCCAAAATCGTGCCGTGTCTTGTCTTGGGTAAATCGTGTCTTGTCCCATAAAGTGTTCAATAATCATCAAATCTCCCAAATACTACTTGCATTAATGTAAATCACAAACCAATCAATTAACATTTGTTGGCCTCATAAGGATTATTAAGTAACTTTTGTCATCAACGTGCTATGGTGTTGAATGTTCATATACAGCGGTGGCTCTCAAACTGATACCACATGCTACCACTGGGTTCTCTGCATTTCAGTCCTGTTGTAGACCTGGTTTAGATCAGATGTTATGCACAAAAACAAATATTTTCTCCGTTTTCTTTTTTGTTTGTGAACTGCTGTTTTATAGCTTTTTACCACTTTTGTAGTTTGGAGAGCAATGTTTGACTTACCAAATGAATCACCTGGTTTCACTTACTATTTACTAAAATGCTTGTTTATTTGTCATTATTTAACTTTGTAACTTGATCAGTTTGGTGTCTGCATCAAAGATTTGCTATGCACTGTACATCATAGCGGGACACTGATGAATAATGTGTGCTGGTCATCTTATGCTCTATTTATTCTAATGCATAGAAAGTGCAGATGCCAATAGAACATGTGCATGCAGAGTCTTGCAATAAACACATGTCAACGCATTCAATCATCTCCAAAGAGAAAGGCAGCTGGAGGTTCTGTGCTGCTTCATATTTGGATCCTTTGGTATGAAACTTTGGGATTTAGAGAGGGAAGAGAGACATTTTCAGTTATAGTTTGTGTGAAAACCAACCCTTGCACGTAACAGGTAACAGGCCAAATCTCATTATTCAAATATATATATATATTTTTAAATGCAAAACGTGGTGTACATTTTCCGCAGGTGCACAGGTCCTTCAGGGCTTGTTTACAAACTTAGATTCTCACACTAAAATTAAACACACAGAGGAGCGTATAAAGCCAGTCTTGTCTGAGTCAGTGCCGGGAGCTCCAGTGGAAATCTTGATGAACAAACAGCAACCCACAGCACAACTACGATGCTGCTTTCAACATCGTCTGCTTGTTGCTGCTCTTTAGATGACATGGTCTGTTTATGGTTTTCAAATAGAAACTCGTATACATTCACTTACATTCACTGTGAAATCAACAAAAAAATTTAATTATTTACAATAGGTTATACTTTCATGAAGGCAAATTGCAAATACTGCTCCATCATCTTTCCATGAACTACTTGATGTCAGGATTTAGATGGCCCTCCTCTATTTATCAGAGCTTGGAACTGGTGCAAAGAGTACGCTGTTTTGCAAAACATTGTCGCCATTATTATCACTTTTAAAATCAATGCATTTATACCAATATTCTATACCAATATTTGAAACCACTGCTTTGTGCTGCCATTATTTGTACTGTTCCATTTGTCATAATATGTGTCATATAGTCATCAATAAGCAGAAAAACCCTGATACCAGTGGAGGACAATTGTACGTGTACCTGACTGTGTTGTCATCTACAGGGCCGCGACAGATCACAATGTGGACAACACCACAGCCATGCTGAGAGGATGGCTGAAGAAAGCACAAGGCGTTTATCACTACGTTGAGTGGAGACCGATGGAGGAGCCCAAGTCAGTGACACTTCAACCTGATACACCAGAATGTTTAAACGCATATGCACATTATTTGTATTTGTCTGTTTTAGGTCATACACAGATGAGTGGGGTCCAAAGCACTGGCCTCCTTCAAGATTCAACCATGTGATGAAACTGAGACAGGCGGCACTGAAGAATGCTAGAGAGCGATGGGCTGATTACATACTGGTGACGAGCAGACCTTTTTATGTTTGGGAATTATTGACATGGTATTTTCAAAGCAGATTTTAACCATTGGGTTGTTGTTCACTCATACTTTTCCACAGTACATTATAGCACTAATGAACAGGCTTTATGGGAGTAAACAAGAGTTACAAATGTAACTACAGTTCTATGAATCCCAGATGATCTCCAGAGACAGTGCTTTATGCCCTGAATGATTCCACATGCGTAGGGAAATAGAAACTACCGGACAGTGTTTCTTCACTGATGTGAATGTGAAGGGAAAGCTGGCCTAAAATCAGTCTTGAACATAAGTAACAGGGACATCTTGTACTTTTCAGTTTGTGGACAGTGACAACCTCCTGACCAACCCTCAAGTGCTGAAGTTGCTGATGGCTGAGAACCTGACTATAGCTGCCCCAATGTTGGAGTCTCGATCTCTTTACTCTAATTTCTGGTGTGGCATGACTCCTCAGGTACTTTAGAGTAATTAGATATACAGTATAAGAACAAATAAAAATACATTTATGAAACCAATCTATTCCCTCTCATACATTGCAGGGCTATTATAAGCGGACCCCGGATTACCAGCCCATCAGAGAGTGGAAGCGTCTGGGGTGCTTTCCTGTTCCCATGGTTCATAGCACTTTCCTGATCGACCTGAGGAGAGAAGCCAGTAAGGATTTGGCCTTTCATCCGCCTCACCCAGACTACAGCTGGGCCTTTGATGACATCATGGTGTTTGCCTTCTCTGCGCGGCAGGCAGGTTTGTCTGACGGAAAACCTCTGCTCTCAACAAATATCCAGAAATCTTACTGTATTGGAAATTCCTCTGCTAACTGTGAAATGAAGGTACATTAAACGGAGTTCTGGAATTCATGATTACACTGACTAAATTTGCAAGCAATTGGTACGTTTATGTTCTGGAACGTCCACCGAGGCAACTGCTGTTGTGATTTGGGTTGTTACAAAAATAAATTGAATTGAAATTAATTGAAGAATTAGATAATCAAATACTTAGATCTGATTTTTGGTGTGTGTGTTCACAGAAATCTGATAACACCTGATAACACTGATGTCTCAGTTGATCAGTTAAAAACCTGCACAGGTGAAAACAATCAGAAAGAAATCAGATAAATGAAGCCTTCTGCAGATAAAACACTTTATTCCTCCACTCTACAGACTTCACACAATGAATTCTTCACGTATTCATTTATTCTGCCATGTTCTTCTGAGTGAAAGTTTTGTTGCATATATTCTTGACTATGAGCCTACTACTGGTAGTATTATCTTACCAACATAAAACATACTTACTTGCTTTGTAACAAAAATCCAGTATTTTTACTATCTGGACATCATTGGCAATAAAAAGAGAAAATTAACCCAATCAGTCAACACATTATGTTTGCGTTGGCTAATGTGACCTAAATATTGTCTCCAAGTTTAATCTTGACTAATCTTAAAGAAGCATCACACTTTGTTTTTCTTCTCAGCCGTGAGGATCTATTGATGGTCTAACTGATCTAAAACATTGCCTGAAAACATTTCCATTGCCTCATGTGCGTTTGTTTTTGTTCGTCCAGGTGTGCAGATGTACGTGTGTAACCGCGAGCACTACGGTTTCCTCCCCGTCCCACTCAAAGCACAGCAAAACGTGGATGATGAAAGGGAGAGTTTTATCCACACCATCACAGAGGCATTGAGTAAGTGTCAGACCCAGATGGTTGTCCTCTGTGTGTCTCTATGGGCTGTTTATTTTCCTCCTTGACCCTTTATGATCGCTTTAGAGCTCTTTTTTCTCTTCTTCAGTATCCTCCCACACAAATAAACTAAACATAATCAAAAGGAGATTTAATTATAATTAGTTTTTGTTTGTCTGACTCTTTACCCTTTTCCACAGTTGACCACGACATCGAGCCCTCAGATTACCTCCATGCACCACCGTCAATACAAGATAAGATAGGCTTTGATGAAGTATGTACTTTATTTTAATTTTTCATCATAATATTTGTTGTTTATGCCTAGTGTGCTCGTTCACATTGTGCATCTCTCGATTAAAACCACGCGTTTCCTTTTTTAGATCTTTTTAATAAATCTGAAGCGAAGACTGGACAGACGGACCAGGATGTTTAAATCATTGTCCGCACTCGGTCTGCATCCGACACTGACCGAGGCAGTTGATGGCAAGTAAGTAACACACTATTAAGTAACTATTTACAATGATAAATCTTGTCACAATCTCGTGTTCAAAACATACAACTTGTACTTGCAAATGCAGATATGACTAACAGCATTGCATCTCTACTTGTGTGTCTACCAGGGCTTTGAACTCGTCCCAGCTGCAGGCCCTGGGAATCGAGATGATGCCCAGTTATAAAGACCCGTACTCAGGCCGAGTGTTGACCAGAGGAGAGATCGGCTGTTTCCTCAGTCACCATTCCATTTGGAAGCAGGTGGGAGATCATAGGAACATACACATTTTAAATCTTCTTCTTAAAATGTTTTACAGAAAAGACTTATCTCTCATTCCTCTAATGCTGGTTGTTTTGTGACCCTCAGGTGTTGGAACGTGGCCTCCAGATGGTCCTTGTGTTGGAAGATGATGTGAGGTTTGAACCCAGGTTCAAGAGGCGGCTCCAGGCCATAATGGATGACACAAAAAAAGCCCAGCTGGACTGGGACCTCATGTAAGATCCATCTTCTTTACGCTTCAAATGAGAAAGTGAGTCAATCCTACTCAAAGTATGTTTTCATTTTCACAGTTATGTCGGCCGTAAGCGCATGCAGGTGCAGCACCCGGAGAAGTCCGTTGAAAGCATAAACAATCTAGTTGTGGCAGACTACTCTTACTGGACACTTGGATATGCTCTGTCACAACAAGGAGCAAGAAAACTATTAGCAGCTCAGCCTTTCACCAGGATGCTGCCTGTTGATGAGTATCTGCCTGTCATGTTCAACAAACATCCCAAGTGAGTCTTTACCTGCCTATCAACATTATTATTAATGTAGTATTATTTAAAGCTGTGGTTTGGTTGACCCATTCCACCTGATCACGGTCACACAGACACATTAGGGGCCGTATGAGAGACATGTATTATTACAGGTGCGATGGCCTGAAATAAGAATACACTTTTATGACATAAAAATGTTCATATGCTCAAAAAGAGAGTCAATCACAGTACAGAAATGACTCACATGCTGTGTCCATAAGCATGTTAACGAGTTTGTGCCCTGGTGGTTGACCACAGACTGTGCTCTGTACACCTCTTCCTGGTTATATTCTTTATATATCTTCACTCCTTTCTCTGCAGACCCCCTCTTCTCCTTGTGTGCCTGCTAACACAGGGCAAGGCTTGTTCTTGGGGTTCAGTGGGTACGCCGCCTGGCCCGGGACACACAATGGCTTCTTTTCTCCTTTCCCCTAAAATTCTTGTCATACCCCAGGACTCATTACCTCCAGCACTGCTCTGCTTTGCCTTCGCCTATAATGTGTCTTTAAACCTCTGTCTTGTTTTGTAGTCCTATAT
Source organism: Chaenogobius annularis (assembly GCA_015082035.1). NCBI lineage: Eukaryota > Metazoa > Chordata > Actinopteri > Gobiiformes > Gobiidae > Chaenogobius > Chaenogobius annularis. The sequence continues at coordinate 64,211 of BJKM01000124.1, read as the reverse complement.
GCTCATGTCACTCCCCCTTCTTTCCTTTGCTGTTTGAGGAATGTGGGCCAGCGAGGTTCTTCCTGCCCGCAGAAGGGGACAGGATTCCCATTGATACAGGCTGGAGTTTGGGGGTGGGGAAATATAACTATGCAGCAGTTGTGTAGAGTATGGATTACTGTTTGAATAGAAGAGAAAGTGAATTTGTTCTTAAATAAAAGTTGGGAAAATGTGGGAAAGTGGCTGTAAATGCTGTGTGTGAGTTGGTGTCATAATAGTAGCCAGTCTTTTCAGTCACGACACAAAGATGCAGTTGGAGAAACAGCTGAAGAGAAGATGCTCTTGCAATAATCATTTCCATTGGTTTTCTCGTAAAAAAGGTTTTCAGTCCCAATGGAGTGATAACTGAGTTGACCTTGCGATGACCCCTGTGACCTCTGTGATGTGTGATTATGGCAAGCTGCAGAAACGTGTCCAAGCAAAACATCAGCTGCTAAGCCTGTTGTTTCCCTTTATGTAAGCACTGAAGTATTGAGCAACCGCACAGGTGTTCACGTTTGAGCTATTTTAATCATCTTTTTTTAATTTTTTATCTTGAAGCACCTTGTGAGCTGATCTAAAAACAAAAAAAGTTACTTAATAAAAAAAGATCCTTAAATTCAGATTTAGGATCATGTGAAGTGGTTTAAGTTTAAGGTATAATTTATTATTCCTTTATCTGCATTTGAAACATCCATCATTTTTTTTTAAACATGTATTATTTATTGTTATCATTAATTTTGTCTGCTAGAGCGAAGCCATATCCTGTTTTTTATTGTCTACATACGGTATTGCCTTAAATAAGTAGCAGGCCACTGAATATCACAGTGTTGCTTTTGTCCCTTTTGCCGTCAACAAATATAAACCATATTTTGCATGGTAATAAACATAGCCATACATAGCTATAAAGACAAGAGAAACTTGGTCCCATTGATCCCATCTGTTTTGTGAGGATTCCAACGAGGAGCCGTGCATTATGTGTTGCGTAAACTATGCCACATGGAAGACGTTTCACAAGATTCCATTTTTATGTTGATATCTGAACCTCAATAGCGACCAAGTTTTCATGAAACATTTATACCACATTAACAGAAACACTATACATTTTTTTGAACATGTGCATATTGTAAGCAGGTTGTATGTAATATGTGAAGATGTACAGCTTGTGTTATTTGTGACATTGTAGAAAAGACAAGATCTGGAGGTTGCAAAATTGAAGATTTCAAGTTTCCCTTTGGGATGGGTGCAGTCATTAAGATGAGACAGTAAAAGCTTAAAATATTACCGATGCTAAAGCAATAAGCGAAGAGAGCGAGAGAAATGGGAATTCATGAATCCACAGAAAGGAGGAGATGGGTGCTCTGGCAACCCCTGAATGGCACAGCGTGAGTTAATCAAAATTGGGGCTGAACTGGGACTAAACTCAAAACTGAAACGACTAGACCAGGACTAAGCCATTACTAGAGCAGGAAACTCAAAAGAAACAAGTGGGCTAGATTTAGGAGCAAATTACAAGAGTGAATTTACCAAACAGTTACTAAACAATATAGATTTTGTTAAACTATGTGGTGTAGCCAAGTGGTTAATACAATCTTGTCTGTCTTCTCCCCAGTGTTGACTACATGTCCCACTTTGAGCCCCGGGACTTGAAGGCCTTCTCCGTGGAGCCACTGCTGATCTACCCCACACACTACACAGGGGAACCGGGCTACATCAGCGACACAGAGACCTCCACCATCTGGGACGACGAGAGCGTGGCCACAGACTGGGACAGACAACACGCTCGAAAGACAGCACAGCAGGGCAGCATCAGGCCAGTGGCTCAGAACACAGTGACTGGAGACACGCCGCCCCCTGCTGCACGGGCCTCCAGGGACGAACTGTGATAGAGCAGAGACTATTGAACATGCGTGTACGCTCACTTGAAAAGACACTTGAACGTTACATGCAGTCAAAGCTACAAAGAAACTCACCAGAGGACGCTGAGAGCAGAAGCAAATGAAGTTAGGACACATCCTCATTGACAAAAAAATATTTATTCTCCATCTGCTTCTACCTGGACATATGCCAATTTCAGTTACACAATGATTGAATTGTTGTATACACATGATGAAATATTTCAAGCATTTATTTAAATTAATTATGACTATTATGATTATGATTATTTTGGTGATTATTATTGTACAAAATAAATTATCGGCTATTTTGCGAACAAAACCTCCCAATTAAATAAATAAATGCTTACATTAGGCTTAACACTGTGACCACCGTGTCGTTTGGTGTTAGTTTATTTTAAAATGCAGTCTCATACTCCTCAAATGCTTTTTTGGAATCTGTGTTTATTTGAGTGGGTCACACACCCGGGGCGTCATCTGCTCCTTCATTAGAATATATTTGACCCCTGCAAACTGGAACACCCACAGGAGCAGTTTTAGAGACACACTTATTTGTCTGTCCATTATTCCTGCTTTAACAGGGACAAATTCTTCCCGTGCTGCCAAATTACACCTGATGTCAGGTGTCCCATTGAGGGCATAATCTGTTATTCACTGTTGATGGTCACAACAGTGCACACTGACTGGATTTATAATAACCAAACTACTGAAAGATCACATTTGTAATCTGTTGCTTTTGCTGATGTACACTTGGGACTGTAATACAGGAGACAGCTGTCATTGTGTTGAAGATGTGAACCAAATAAATCTGTTTTATGTTCTTTATAAAGATAATTGCTATTTAAAAGAGCAGATGTGTTTCTTAATGGACAGCTGAGGAATAAAGGAATTTAAAGGCTGTCTCTGTAACTGCGCTTATGACATGTGTGGTTTTCTTTACCCAGAAGTGTCAGGGCCTCGGATGATGTCACACTGGCTGTGTTTAGTTATACTCTGTGTTTGTGGTCAACAGTGTAATCCAAAAAAAGTCACAAAGTGAAAAACCCAAACCAAAAACGATATGTTCAAAGTGGTCATAGTCCAGCATTGTTTTTGCATTCTGTTACTGGGTGAAAGTAACATCAAACATTTTTAATACGACTGTAAGGGACTAGCAAGACTAGTCAAGTCTTATTTTAGTTTCCTTTGGCTTAAGCAGTAATTTACTCCCTTTAGTGTTGATTATTATACATTAATGTTAAATCTGCTCGACTTTCACAACTTTGTGATGTATCATTTTCTTCTGAGTACAATCCTCATAAGGCTACAGAGCAATGATGTTAAATAAATAAATACATTCCAGTAAATTCCTTACAAATTGGACTTTTATGCATTTAAAACGTTCTATGTATTGTATTTCCTGTCTTATACATAGAGGTTAAAAAACAAATACTGGGGACATAATTAGGCGCAACAAATAAATGGGGAGACTAAGATACTATTTATGGTCATAAAGATTTGAATGTTAAAATTCAAGGCTATTAATTTTTTAACTGACCAGAACCAGCAGACACAACATCAACTCAAAATGAAAATGTCACAGTATTTGTATTTTAAGGCTTACACTTCCATCTATTGGTCATTTGAGGGATTACAACTGTGCTACCAAGAAACAAAACCTTTTCTTTAAAAGAAAGATATTCTCATATTTCATTTTCAAATAGTTTATCATTTCTTTTTGTCATAGATAATGTAGATAATACATCATGACAACACTTTCATATCAAAAGCGGTATATTTGTATTTCTCTGGAGCCTTGAGAGCATTTATTATTCATCAATCTGGGAAACAGTTGTTGCATCCTTTTATCTGTCCTGCATTATGATGGAGAGTTAGAAGCACAGACCTTTGACATCACTTCAAAAGTTAATCTGCCTCTGTAGGAGGTTCTTATTATCTCACCAAAGCACAAAACCACCTGTGCCCTACACATACAGCACACTTTTAAGTCGTTAGCATCAAAGCAGTTGACATTGACACATTGGACATTTAGGCTGACATTTACTATAGCCAGCACAATCAAATGTCACGGTCACATTTAATATGACTTCACTGGCAGCATCCAGAAGCAGTGTTGCCCAATGTCCTTTTACACTATGATTCTTTCCAGAGGTTGGCAGTACTGGTAGTTACATTAAATTAAGCAACTTTTGAAGCACTCCTTCTAACAGCACTCTTATTTCTTGAGTACAAGTTTTGCTTTCTCTTGCCACTAAGTTTACAAGTACAAAAGCTTTATGTAGGCCATTTTAAATATTTGAACATTTGTGTTTCTGCACCGCTCCTTCAGTATTTGTTTTTCTCATTTTTGGGTCTATCTTTTAAAAATACCAGATTTTGTGCATTAATCCTTCCAATAACATTAACGTTACTCTTACTTTAATATCTTTTGCACCACTACTTTGCACTTGAGTAATATTATTTCAAAGTAACTTTACTCTTACTTGAGTGACTCTACCCACCTCTGATTATTTGCTGACTTGATTAAACTGGTATTTTGACGAAGGAGTCACAGATTTAAATTAGATTTATTCATTTTTTAAATCAAGTAAATTGAAAACTCAACTCATGTAACCAATATAATCCACAAATCCCCTTCTAAAAAGCCAACACTTGTTCTTTGAGGGGTTCGTCCTGCAATGCAACACTTTCAGACTCATGTGAGAAGGAACTGATGTCCATAACAACAGTAAAGTGATTTATGTTGCACAATCAAATGTTTTATTTGTCACCCTTTCCATCGGAAGGACAGAGTGTGATCTGCACTCTGGGTTATGAGTGACAGTATTGTGTAAGCTGATTGGATGAGTCACTCACTGCTGTGTCGTAACTGTAGCCCCCACACAGTCATCACAGTGCACTTCCCCCACAAAACACAGAGGAACAGAGAAGGAAATGAAAAAGAAATAGTTCTGCCTCCTTTCCCTTTAGCTACTGTCCTTTGTAAAGTCTCATTCACACAAACATCACAGTGTTCAGCGTAAACAATTCTCCCTCAGTTTTGCTCTTAGTGGGTGAATGGGTGAACTATGTCCCATACAGTCGGTGAAAGGCGCTAAAATAAATAGCTTTTATGTGAGGGATAATGCTCCCATTAAAAAAGAAAAAAAAGAAGAAAAATCTGTGGGACAAATGATGAATAAACCAATTATTGCAGCTTTTATTGTTGTCGTAGCTTCAATGGCCACCAGAGTGCAATAGAGAGCTGTGGAGACTCGGCAGGGCCCAGAGGACTTCAAGGTCTTATGTAAATAGACGTAAATTAAACATACACATACATCCACGTGGTTTTGGTTGATCTGAGTGTAAAGATTGTAGTGTAGTTACAAAGCCTCCTGTTGCTGTAAACGCCACAATTCACTCCTCTGGTTGTCAGGTAAGTTGGCCTATTATATCAACGTTTACTCCAAGAGAGAAAATACGGAAAAATAACCAATTACAGTTGGATCTTGCACCCATACATTCATACAGTGGTTAAAGTTAAAGGCGCAGTGTGTAACTTCTCAGGTAGAGGGCACACCTGCATGTCTTCGCGGAGATGTAAGAATGCAGGATTTTAAAGGTATTTTTGAGCAGATTGCCTGAAAAGTTACGCAGTGCATCTTTAAACATACTGACTACATTTAAACACATAGCAAGCCAAGCTATTTGCCTTTCTGTTTGGCATTCTTCTCCGTTTTCTATGCGCAGACAAATGAAACCAGTGGAAGTTGATTGTTTATGTAATACACCGTCCAAGCTTATCGAGCAAGATCTCACGTGCAATTTCACCAACCATAAAAACTCTTTAATCAGGCCCGAAAAAAGGACTTGAGCTTTTTATTTGGAGACACCAGGATGCCATGCTGACTCCTTCTTCCTGTCTATCACTCTCCCATTCCTTCCCAGCAGCAAACTCAGGCCAAATGACTGGTGCCCAAAGACACTTGATTTATCTGGTTTGATTACAGAGGCATTTTAATGTTTCATGTTCTTTTCTCCGACCACAGTCTGGGGCCATGACTCAATGCTATTTATAACAGTTTAGGTGGAGTCTATGGCATTTTGGCTTGTTAAGAGAGGAATTCTGTCACGCTGAGTCAGATGAAAGTGATGAGAGAAGAACAGAGGTGGAAGAGGTACTCCAAATATGTGCTCAATGTAAAAGCTCTGTTGTCTTCAAATGTTAGTGTTACTAACTAGTGTTTTCCAACTAGTGTTACCATTATTATCAACAACACTACTTTTCCTCCTGGCTTAAGAATAGCACTAAGCTTGACCTTGTGCAGCTACTATTTTGCCCCCTAGTATATATATTTACAGTACCAAATCTAAAATATTATCCTGTAAATCACTGTTTTGTTGAGATGCTGGCAGCTGTCAATCATAAATGAGTGTTGTTAGTCTTGGGTGAAGCAATAATGTGTACCGGATGCACTTGTGTTTTTGCAGTGGCTGATTATTCACTCCATTGTGCTTCGATGTCATCTCTGAGCATAAGAAGCGACTTTCTGTACAATGTGAATGTACAGAAAGTGTGTGTGAATGTGAATGAATGACAGTTTATTTCCATGTGGACAATGGAACCAAGTTGTTTTTGTGTGTATGTGTTGTAATTGTTGTCAGTAATTATGTTATTCATATTCTCCTGTTTATTTGATTGTGTGAGTTTGCATGCGCTCTCTGTGTCTCTGTTTCCTCTCTGTTAAAAAGGCTAATGAACCACACTGCAGCATGATTCTGCCCTTTCCTCTGTCAGGTAAGTGTGCTCTGCAATCTGCCATTCAATACCAAAATGATACAACAAAAACTGTTATTTTGTAAACCTCATAAAACCTTGGAGCGCGGGTCGCCTGGTCCCACCTAATCCTCTTCGGTGAAACAACGGCTCTTTACACATGACTGATCCTTCGTGTGGCTCTGAACTCATTTCTCCTACAACCCTCCTCCCACTCACAATACAAAACTAAGATGTGTGTGTCTTATAATCGTTACACATGTATTACAGTGTCACCTTTGAACCCTGCGACAAATGAACGCGCTTCTGAATCACTAACTTCATAAAACCACACATTTTGCACTGTACTTAATCCATTCGTAGGAGTCAGTCACGTTTTTAAGATTATATGGGCTTCATATGGACCAGAATATTACTAAAGAAATTTAGAGAAGGGGGATTATACACTGTATGAGGTCAAAACCAGGATTATGTCTATGATCAGTAGAATTTTGGAGTAAATAAGGTGGTAGACCATAAGAAAGACAAAGCAAAGACATAATCAGATCCAAACCAAGTGTAAAAGTACAAACAAAAAAGTTGATTAGCAGAACCTGTAAGATTTTAAACCAAAAAAACACTGAATCTATAATTGACCTGATACTTTTGAGTCCTGACCTTAAAAGCTAAAATATTTTCCAATTGTGTATGCAATTATAACTATAATTAACTATTAATATAATAATAATAATAATAATAATAATAATAATAATAATCATAATCATAATAATGATAATGATAATGATAATGATAATAATAATAATAATAATAATAATAATAATAATAATAATAATAATAAAGTAATAAAAAATAACAGTGAAACTTTTACTCCCCCTGAAAGCAATTTGTTATTATTAAGGTTGAAACATGAGCATGAAAATTGAAGAAATGATTAAAATAGGCTACACTTTGATCAGGACAAAAACATGTCCAACTTTCATAGACGACATTTCACTTACTACCAATGTCTTCCTCTATCTGAGCCTGCCTGTATGTCTTCCTTTCTCTCTACATTCCTCCACTCTCAAACATTCATTAGTCACTGGCTTTGAGGTGGGCAGGACCTCCCCCCAGTGGCCCCGCCCCCTTTGGACCTAACTCAACGTAAGGGGTCAGAATAGAGAGAAGGAGTGAGACAATAGCCTTTAATGACTTGAGAGCTATAGGGCTAAACTCAGTAAGAAGTGGTCACAAAGGACAAACAAGAAGTGCTCTGGATTTTAATTCTTGCATTGCGACTTGACTTTCCTTTCCACGCTGCCTTCCAGATCGGACCATGGTCTCTGGAGCCCGTCTGTGCCCACCAGCCCGCTGATCCGGCTGGCCAGCATGATCTCCCACTGCCCTCTGGCCACTTTGCTGCCCTGGTCAATGGGACCCCAGACCCATCACCACTGCCCCGACCTGGACTGCCCCCTGCTGCTGGTGGGCGAAGGAGGAGTGGCCCTGCAGCGGTACCAGGCCCGGTCTCCTGAGAGCAGTCCGCGCCATTGGGTCAGTTGTACTTTCATTATTGTGACTCTCACGTTTGTTCAGATGTGGCCTTCACGGAGCGTCCTGTTTGGGTTACAATGGCACTATTTTCATTCAGTGAAGGAAAACATAGCATTGTATCACTGATAAAACATGGATATCAAACTGTTTTGGGAATGGCATGTGCCTCATTCAAGGTCTGTTTGTGAAGTTTTGGTAGTTACTGTGGGAATACTGAGATTTACAATTAAACTAGGTGTATTCAAAGTATTTATATTCATATAAGTCACTAAAGGAATAGAAAAGGTGTTCCAATGCCTCCCAAGACAATCATTACTAAATGGACAGCAGTGGAAGAGAAAAGCAATGTTAACGTTAATTCATTGTTATGTCGCCATAAATACTGTCTGCCATTTGTCTGCCCTTTGTCCTGTAATATTTAATTGTAAATATTTAGTCAAAATGCAAATGAACGTCATCAATCTGCAGCTTACATAATTAATCCTTGTGTTAACATTATTTTTTCCCTCTCATTGGCTTTGTCTTTTGCTCACGATTGAAATGTTAGTTTGTTATTCTGTGACGTCTGGTATGTTTTTGTGGCATAGGTTAACAACAATAGGGCCAGAAGGACGGTAAAGCTTTGATGCGCCTGGAAAATACTTGCCTGTTAGTTATAGCCACCAGCCTTATGTCTTTAGCAAATGTTTGTTGCCCACTGTACATTATCTGAGTGGTACAGTGTGTTGTCTCATTCCGCAAAGCCATTAGTCACAGTTATCCAGAATTGAAGTGACACAGAACAGCATGACCAGTATATTGCTGACTTGTCACTTCACAGTGGTTACAGGGTTAGTCGTTTGCAGTAGGATTTGAGTCGTTACAACTGTGGGATTACCAGAAAACCACTTCGGTGACAGCTTATTCCAGCTTTAATGCGGGTAATTGCTTGCATGTGTGCTCCAGCTCTAATAAGACTAGGGTTAAACCAAAAAAGTTGTTTACAAAGCACTGAGGAAAGAGTGAAACCGAAGCCGAATCAGACAAGCAAAACAGGCCACTAAAACTCTTGAAATTGACATATTGTGTATCCAGTCATCATATGTTTAATGAATGAATAATTTCCAGTTTGTTGTGGTTTTTGTGTGGTTTTTCCTTGTTTATTTGGAGAAGATTCCTCGGCGCTGCGAATCTCACATCCTAACTGATGTGTCCTCGAAACCCGCGGTCCTGTTTCCTCTCATTGTTTAGCCGTGTTAGAGTCTGGATGTGAGGGCACTCTAAAAGTTGGGATCATCTTTCATGCACCACTCTGCCAGGCGCCTGTTTTATATGTGGCTGTCTTGATGGTTTGGTAAGGTAATGGACAGACGTATGAATTCGAATTTTGTAAGATATTGTTTAAACTAAGTAGGCTGAAATTATGTTTAAGAACTGTCCCACACAATATTCCTGATAACACCTTCTTTCTTGTGTGGCTTACATAACTTTGCTTCCACTTAAAGAGGTTATGAAACTGAGTGATAAACAAAAGTGATAATAGAAACTCTATTAAACAGTGTTACAGTTGTAGGTTCATAGTCCAGTACGTATTAGCATCGACAGAACTGACTTGAGTCTCTTAAAATTGAGTTGTTTTTTTTTTTTTGTCCTTGTTTTGAACTTTGCCCTCTGCATTTTACCCATCCTTCGTTGGCGCTGGGGAAACCTGTCAGGAGCAGTGGACAATGCTGGGCCTCCGTGGTCAGGACTACATAGCTGGACAAAAAGCCTATTGTGCTAGGTCGAAGACACAGGCAGAACATGTAAACTCAGCCAAGACTACACACTTTACACTTTACACAGACCGGAACCGTGTCGTCTCCACATTTTCTGATAGGCGTGATTGATAGAGATTGATGAACCAATCAGAGAGACATATGGTTCGTTTGTGTCAAAACAAACACGCCGGCTTATGAGTAAAACAGAAAGAGAAAAACCACAACACAAATAACTGAGCAACCGCCGAAGCACTAAACTAAAAGAGGTTATTTATAGCAGATGTCTTTGAGAGATGTCTACTACGAATGAGCAGTCGTGATTGGATTGTCCTAAAATTGGACGGGTGTCGGATGAGCGATGTGGTGTGGTCCAAGAGAAATTAGGAGCTTTCCAGGCAATGCAAACTGCACATAAAGGGGCCCCATGTGAACCCGTACCCAGGACCTTCTTGCTCTGAGGTGTGTGTTCTAGCCTCTGTGTTGCTTGACTCTCCATCATCAAAACATGACAGGAAGTTCATGGATGTCAGAACGTGATAAAATTGGGAAAAGGGGTAACAATGCTAAAGGACATGGCCAAATTTGGACCTGACTTGTTTGTGAGAGTGGACTACAGAGGGTCATTCCAGTGCAACATATAACATTAACATTGGTTTTGCACCCGTTAATATGATCCCATCTGTAAATCAATAGTAATGGTTAATTCTAACAAACGATATTAGCTCTAGTGAACCACCATCCGCAGCTAGATGACCTCGGACCATCAGCCCTTACAGTTCAATAACCTCTGTCAGTCAGTGGAAATGCAGAAGTGTCCATTTTGCAGGAAAAAACAAGCTTCAGAGGAGAAAAAATTGAGGAAAGTAAATGTTGATGATTGTGAGTTTTCCATTGAACAAAAGTAAAAAGGCTGAGCGAGCAGTCCTTCTTCCTGTTTCCCTCCTCAAACCGAGAAGTGCACGTTTGGACCCAGGCTTTGTGACGTCCCAGAGTTTCACCACATTTGGATTCTGCTGTTTTGATGACTGAAGATGGGGATCTGACTGTTACTAGTGATTCATTTAACCGGACATAACCAGTTCAGTGACCTATGTGCTTTTTCATTCACATTGTTACGGAAACACAGCTCAGGACTCGGGGTGAAGTTGCATCAAGCAAGCTGTAACATAATAAACAATGTGTGCTAAGACAAGCAAAGAATGTGCAAGCATGCAGAAGACACTTGATGATTCAAATGTATAAATGTTGATTCAAATGGAACCTTACTTGTGCTCATCTAATTCATTCATCTAAAATATATAATTTCTTATCTGTTGCAGTCAGAAGCATACGAACTTAAGTTGACAATGTCACTGAAGTGTGTTGCTCCAGGATTCTGCATGGACTGATACATGCTGGTGTGAAAACCATAACAACCCAATTTATTTACTGACATACTTAACCTTACGCACCAGTATTACTTGCAATTTATTGTTTAGTTCCACAATATTGTTTGGGCAGAATAAATGCCGAATGCCCTGTTCTTACAATAAACTCTGTAGCTGTCATCGCTTACTTTGACAACAATAGCAGCTGTTCACACATGTTTTCTGTTTTCACATGTATTGCACCATTTATGGACAAGCCGGACTTCTCTTTTCCTCCGAAACCATTATAATGTCCCTTGGAGTTTACAGACTTGCAGTAAAAACTTCTTGGTGTAGCCTGAAGCTCCGTTGCCTTTTCTATTGAGATCTGTGGCCTAATTAGGTGACCACAATAGTCCTGGTGTGAAAAGTCAATATGGCGTTGCATCAATGGGGGGAGGGAGGGCACTGTCCCGGGGCGGGCCATTGGGGCAGAAACGCATCTTGCCATCTGGTTGTGTGCTGGCGGCCCACAGCGGCACGTGTGAGTGTTTACTGGTGAGGAGGCAGAGGGCCCGCCGCGCAGCGCTTTGCGTTTGCCTGGTTTATGGTTTTAGCGGCTCTGTGGCGAGGGCGGTGTACTGCTCGTGCCTCCGCCTCGCACTTTCATTGGCCCTCCCCACTAAGCAAAGGCCAGGAGAATTAAGCACCACGCATGACTAGGATCAAGCTGCTATTGGGAAGTGCCATGATCCGTGCGTTTGCTGGAAAATGGCATTTAAGTGTGTGTGGCATTAGGATGTTAAGATCAATGGTCAGCAGTGTGTCGGCAGATTGGAAACTATAGCAACGTGGAGGGCAGAAACAACAAAGAAGCACTGAAATGGGTCCAGGACAGACAACCTGTATTTGTTTGATCTATTTTAAAACCGCAAAAACTCTTTCTTGCAGTTTTTTGTGGGGTTTTTTTTACCTAAAAGTGGGCCGAGTCGGTTGAAATGAAACTTCAGACTGAATCGATCATTTCGGTTGCAACAATCAAACAATTTTCCCAATTTTTTTCCATCACATAACACATAACACATAAAAACTTACTGAATTAGTTAAATTATAAAATGTTGATGCATACTGTTTATAGATTCAATATGATAATTAACTTAAAGTGAACATTTTAGTTTCATGCTCTGCGTTGATCCCATTTGTGGTCTTTCGGCTGAGAGATGAAACACCTCAGAATAGATTCAGAGGATGATGCTTTCGAATACATTTGAAGTTTTTAAACATAACAAATGGGAAGTTAAAACATTCACTGCCTAAATCAACGCTATAGCAACGGTTCTGCCAAAACACATCAACTAACACCTTTGTGCATTACTTGCGCAATTTCCTACAACGCACAGACTTCTCACTTGACTTGGGAATGGCAGATGGCTGTGCATGTTCAATTAGAGTCGAAATACACGCTGCAAGTCTTCATTTGATTTATTTATACAAAAGTTTATACAGAAATCTTCCTGAAATACTTGCATTACAGGTGTAACTTTGAATTGTAAGCAACAGTATGACTTAAGGCTAATGCTAAACCATATTGATTTCTTTGTGTTGTTTTTGTGGCATGAGCAACAGATGGTGCACCTCTCATTAGGGCAGAGGGGGGGTCAGACAGACAACCGGCCCAGACCGGTTCACTGACTGAGGGCTTAGAGAGGCTCAGGTCCAGGGGGTCAGCAAGGCCAGGCAAGATGATGAAGAAAGAGGGGGGGGGGACGCAGCTAATTTAATGTAACTGTAGTGTGCAAAGGGGCACCTGAATACCTCCATCCTGCATGAGTCATAATAACTTCCGGGAGGATAATCCGAGTTTTGGTGTTATGCTCAACTGATCCTTGTTTATTATACCGCCAATAAGGAAATATTGTTGCAAGTGGCTTTTTGTTTACTTTGCTTTTGAAAAGGTTAGTATAAAACAATGTACGGAAAGGCATTCCCCCTATTTTGCAAGGCTATGTGTTTATCTTTGTAATCGTAACAGTTTTTAACAACTTATGGCTCTCAATTTTCAATTTACAATGCATTGATTGGAGTCACAAGGGAAAAGACTGACTCAAGCCCTCTGTGTGACTCAGTGTAGTAAGATAAGTTTAGACTCAGTATCTCTTTAATTTGCTTGTTTACCCATTACTTGGGTCCCAAAGATATTAAATCCAGTTTGACTTTTTTGACTTATTTTGTCCGAAACAAATCTGACATGTTTAGTTACTGTATTACTCAAGTAAGACGTTTCTTCAATTAAAACAATAGAAACGGGCTTCTGCAAAATCCATCATCATAAAAAGTTGTTGTGAAAATTTTTCGTGACACACATAAAACACTCTGTTTTCTTTGGAAACTTTCGTTGTGATTTCAAAGAGGAGTGTAAAGGAGGAGGAGGCTCTGCATCTGCAAAGCCTTTTACTGGAAACTACAATGATGTCACCTTAATCCAAGAGAGAGGGAGAGAGAGGGGGAAGGGGGGATAACTCTCACAATAGAAGAGACATGACATAAGACATAATTGGACAAAGAGTTCATTTGACCAGGGCAAGGACAATGTGGCTTCGTAGTTATTTATGTAAGATGACCTGACATGTCCCTAACCATCTCATTCTTCTTCATCCAGCCTTTATCTATTGACAAGAGCATATCCCAATCAACTCTGACGACCAGTTCCCCCAAATGAATCTACTACCAGAGTTTTGTACTGAACTGACTGTGGATAAACAAAGTAGTCAGGAACAGCGCCCTCTACTGGGGAGTATGCAGCGGAAACACAAACTCCAAACTACACACAAACATACAGGGCAATGCAAAGAAGGGCTCAGAGTTTGTATACATAAACAGCAAAGTGTAAGAAGAGCAGAAAGTCAGTTGACTTTTAGAGGTTTGCACACAGATCCAGAGAGCAAAGATGACCTAATCATGAGGCAAAAACAAACGGTAAGAGATAGGCTTACAGTGCAGGAAAATGAAAGCAGGCCATTTTTCCAGTTAGCGTATTGTATCACTATCGGGGAAACAATTGCTCTGAGTAATAAAAATACTCAACATTTTGAGGTCAAGAAAGAATAATGTTATTACTATACAAATGTACAATCTTTTTCTAAAGCCAGTACAGCAACTATTACTGTTGTTACTGAAGCTGTTAAATTGCCATTAGGTTTATACCTGATATAAGTTTATTGGAACAAGCCCTACATTGTCCGTATAGTATAATGGAAGTATTGTGGTATCTATTTCATATTTAGATTACATCATATCATGTATTTAGTGATATTGCATACTTTACTTTGATTTCAAAGTCCTACATGATGAGTATGTTGTCTTGTATCTGGTAAAACTTTTCTTTGGATAAATTCTAACATTGTTTTCCCTCTCGGAGCAAGCTGGTGTGTTACAGCACGTTGTCGTCTCGGTTTCCCTCTGTGCTGTGAGTTCCAGTTCCTTCTCGCTCTCACTTACAAACTCACTTTACAGATAAAGACTTTTCAAGTTAGTGCCACTGCTCCCTTCCGCCTCCTCTGACCTCCTTATCTCTGAGACGTGAAGCAGGCCAGGTCCAAACCCACTTGAGTAAATGTCTGATATACAGTGGCAAAAGTTATTTTGTTTTTATTTAAATTGTAACTTGTTAAAGTAGCACGGCCACGTTATTGATCCATGAGAATTACTTGGACAAAGTCAATAGCTCAAAATGTCCAAAATAAAAAAAATCTGAATTTACAAAAATAAAATAGAAATAGAAATGTGCCAACAGTTGACACTTTCCTGATGTTGTTTCCTAATGCTTCTAGTAATGATAATGTTGTATATGTTGCACGTTTATACATCTTTCTTTGTTTATTAGTCTTCGCCATCAGTGTTTGTCCCCCTTCAAACACCCCTTCTATGTTTACACCAATGTTTCAACACCTTCTGCTCTTTGGTCTTTATGAGTGCTTAGTTCGTCAGGTATGAGGACGGCAGCCTTGTTGGAGTCCGCAGTTTGGAGACAGGAAGTTGGAGATTTCCTGGAATGTGTGTTTTTCCCCTCAGTGGTGCAATAACAGCACGGCGCTCTGTCTCTCTGCGCTTTTGTCCCCGGGTCAGCGTTAGTGGGACAGCCAGAAGACGAGCGGACCGGGGAAGTTCAAGAATGGCAGGAACCCCTCATACGCCTTCGTCCAGGGCTTTTCTCTCTGCAACTACGTCAGATATGCTTTCCAGGACATCTGCTAATGCTCGTATCAGATGGCTATAGCGTAACATGAGCCCAATGACCTTTGAAGCTTTGTTTATAAGGAAGTCAAAAGATATTAAGTGAAAATTATCAGGTAGATGCCCAATTTGGCCGGGAGCAATATTTGTTGCCCACTTAGAGATGGGAAAGGTATCGAACTGAATGATGCTATCGTGAATGCTGTTTTGAAGAAGCAAAATTGGAATATCAAATATGTTTTTTATGGTAAAAGAAGTAACAAACCGTTATGTTAAGAACACATTTTCACATTTGATCATTAAACCTCAACTATAATGTTTAAAGACAGTTTTTTTTAGAACATAGAACATCCAAAACAAAACCGGGCAGGACCAGGAAGAAACAAAAGAAGCTAAAGAAAAAGAAAAGTGTGTCAAACATTTTTTTGTGATGGTCTTCTTCCCAGTTGGATTGACATTACCGTTTATCATTATCGGGATACTCCGAAGAGATATACATTTTTGTCAATATAACCCACCCCTAGTCTACTCAAAATGATTATAAATTACATGTGAGCCATGTAATGTTACTTCACCTCTGATGACGCCATATTTTCATTGACATCACAGACTCAGCGTCATCCATCACAGCCTCACACCACAGCCCTACTACGACACCATCACTCCATCATAGCTCCTCTCCTGGAAGCGGGGAAGCCCACCCCACGTCCACGTTTGACCCCCTGAGCGTCACACATTAGTCTGCATAATGTACGTGCTGGTGGTTTTGTGCCTGGCCTGACTCCAGTTCCCAGGCCGCCGCTCACTGGGCGTCTCGGGACCCTCTGGGAAGCACACCGGGCCAGTGGGAAGGTTGTGACCCCCCGCTCTGCCCTGGGGAATAGGACGGGCGCTCTGATGGGGGAGTGATGTCACGGCTCAGAGGGAAAACAAGTAGTATTTCACATGTGACAGGTGCAGCTCTGAAGCGGGTTCTCAGACTTCTGGGTCAGAGTTTGGTGATGTGAGTGTCATGAGTGGCAATGGCGACTGAATAATGATATTAGGCGACACATGTGAGGAGATTATAACCATGATCGTCCAAGATTTAGGACTTTACACCCTATCAGTATAAGGAGAGGTGGGCGATTTGACAAAATATGACATAACCGATCACAATTTGGATTTGATCACTATTCATGTGCATTTAGTACCTACAGTGTATCAGCTTCTTCTGAGTGATTGGTTCAATGTCCTGACAGACCAATAGGATGAGTGGGTTGTGTTTGAGCATAGAACTGCAATAGACAGAAAAGCACTGACTGCTTAAGAAAACACTACTTTGAGAAAGAATGAATGAAAACCTTGAGATTTTTCTACACGTTTCCAAACGTTCATGTCTACATGCGAGCAATATTTACAAAAATGACTCGATCACGATTGATTGTTTGCATTATTTTGCAATATTCAGACGATATTTTACCACTGCGTCAGGAATGTGCTCAAATGTGCTTGTGAATGTCTTGACGAGGTTCAAGTTTGTACAAAATGAGAAGGGATCATACAATTAACCTCTAAGTGCAGAAATATCACTTTACATCCTTGTTTGGAAGATTACACTAGATGTTTTTGTCTCTTTTTTAGTTCATTTTTAATATTTTTTTAAGTATCGACGTTATACTCTATGTTCTCATTTTGCATATCTCCAGAACAACAATTGCGATATTATCAATTAGAAGGATAATAACAGTTGTATTTTGTGAACTAATGACGTTTTAATACACACACATGCTTGCTCACTTGAGATACGTGTTTGATTTTGCACAGAAAGAATGATATTGTGCTTGGTCTTCTCGATTCCTATCGTACAGTTTATTCACACAGTTGGAGTGGGCAGTTTGAGTACGTGTTCACAGTGGGCCAGTGTGGTCTGTTCTCACACACTGTAGGCCTATTCTGCTCAGGCCTGACAATGCACAGCGCAGTGACGGCATCCGCAGCCTTCCTTGTATTGTCCCACTCAGAGCACAGGGCACAGCTGCAGCACCAGAACCAGGAACAGCCCACACGCCACCGCGAAACATTTCACTTACAGAGGATTAGATTCAGGGAGACAGGGCGGACATGTTGCTACTTAAGGCTTTGCGTCAATTAAGTTTGTGTATGTGGTGGCCGTTTTTGAAGTTATTCTAAATCGTGTGGGGAAAACATATAGATCCTTGTCCCAAATCAAACGTCTGATAAGGTGGTACTTGAGGTTCCTCTGCAGTTCATGGAGAAGTTTTTCATCATGTAATTCTGTTTTCATCCTCTTTTGTGTAGAAGCATACTGTGGCCTGGGATTACCATTTTAGTTTTAGTTTTGGCCTGTTGTGGTCCCAGTTTTATTTCGGGTGTAGATCTGATACTCGGAAAGCAGTGGTGGAAAGCAACAAAGTACAAAGTCTTTAAGTAAAAAATGTAGGTATCTGTACTTCATTTATTAAGTCATTTTTTTTACAGTGGACACTTTTTACTGGAGCTTTTTACTGCAGTTTGAATTGGACTGAAAGTAGAAAGTACTTTTCATTTGGTTTGAGGGGTTCTTTTTAGCACTTTCATTCTGACAAAACGTTTTGAGTTCAAGATCCAACAAAAAAACAAAATTAGGAAATCAATTGGAGTTGCTTCTGTTGATCTGCTACATTTTTTTAAATTAAAATGACTGCATTTAACGCTTTAACCCGTCTTAAAATCTGTGTGAAATACTTATTTTTAAACCGCCAAAACTTTAACTTCGATTTTTAAGTCTACTTTTACTTGAGTGATTTTTATACATTTAGATGGTGAAATATACTGGTGTATATTTGTATAAAACTACTGCAGCGCGTTTTCAGAGAGGAAACACTTGTATGGACATTTGGGCATGTGTTGATGCTGGAAGTCGCGCACACAGCAGTGGGAGGAGCGTGGCCGCTGTTGTGAGTGGAAATGGGTGGGATTTGCTCATTGAAGAGAAGAGTGGCAGCCTACTGACAGGCCACGGAGTTTGCGGAGACGCTGTCCGAACTACACTGAAGGACACAATACCCACGTTAAACTTTTGGACCCGTCCGTTTCACCTTTGGACACGCGCGCTCTTCCTTTACGCGCGGATTACGCTCCACGTTCTGATGCTGCCCCCGGATCATGAGAGAAACGCTTACAATGAAATTTGCCTGGAAAAGTAAAATGGTTAGTTGCTTTGGCCATCATGTGCTCTGTTGTTGAGTTTTAGGTGGTGTAGTGGGTGGGGGAGGCTAAAACAATGGGGAGAACGGAGCGGGGGCTGCGGGCTGCTTGGGAAAGTAGCGGATAAAGAGAAGAGAAAGCGAAGAGGGGGTCGTGGACAGCGGGGAAAGGTTGAACTTTAATTGTTTTGACTGCGCTAATTCAGGTTTAACCTACATTAGTCGTGCGTAAAGTTGGGAATGGAGACCAATGGTGAGAGGGGGGCCATGCAGACAGAAATCCCCTCCTGCCTCAACCACAACATAACACAACCCCCTAGTTTTTCTTTCTCGCTTCTCTCTTTTTCCTTCTTTGTGTAATGAAAAGTAAATGTTTTCCATCTCTGCTACTCTGCTCCGTTCTTTGTCAATGCGGTTATCTTTGGAGTATTGTTTCACACTCAGTTAATTGGGAGAGTAGGGTTTATTTGGATAAAGATCGTGCACAGCCATTGCGTCTCCCTTTGAAGCTTTGGCATGTACTGTATTGTCCAAAACCAAGACAAACTTAAGCCTCTCCGACCATGGTGGCATTTCTAATTTACCTAAACGTTTCACGTCATTTCACTGGATTTCTTATTTCTTATGAAGCAACTGGTATTGGTGGTTAGTTTTACATCAGCCAACCACAGGGGGCTCATAATCCAATGTACTCTTTGTGTCAATCCAAAGCCTGATGGATTAGAGAGAAAGAGAGAGAGGGAGGAGGGTAGAGAGTGGTGTCAGGGAGGGCATCTGGAGTAGAACCGAACGTACCAAATATTACACTGCATACAAGATTTTACTTTCCTTTTTTAAATCACATACTTATTACAACAACATGTTTGGCCTCTTTCCTTTGCACTGGAGCACGTAGAACAGAACATATTTGGATTGGCCTCTCGGTCCTTTTCATGTAGATTAACATGTTAAACATTAAGAATGAAACATTGTTATAACAGAATAGTTGGCACTTGATTACAAACTACTCTAATAAGCATGGCCCACAGCTCTGGAAATCTCTGTTTGTGGGTGATTGAAAGCCGTGTGTCCACTTTGTGCACTATGGGCCATACAACGGGACCTCCTGCTTTTTGTTTTGGGAGTGTGTGGACCGCATGAGTCACACACTGATGTATTTATCTGTATCCGAGCCAGCCAGCGCTTCCCCAGGCGACTGCAGGCCGTGAGAGAAGAAAAAGGGAGAGATATAGGCCTTAATTTACTGGTGATGTAGATTAGTGGTTTTGAAATGGAACAGGGAACTTGCTCTGTTTGTGACGTTTACATTTAGTTTTTGGCCTTGTGCTGCAGCATGGCACAATCTTAAAAGCAGTATTTGTGCTGAACATTTGGGTTTAGTAAGCGTATGATACAGTTAGAACAAGCCCCTTAACATTGTGCATTATTTTAAAACTACAAAAGCACAAACATGGTCAAAATCAGAGCTAAAGTGAAATTTGAGGAGCACACTGATTCTGAATTGAAAGAAACAAGAACCCCTTGTACTTTCCCCTCTTTTCATTGTCTGTAAATGTTGAATAATTAAATATGAATTCATAGGTGTTTGCCAGATGGAGGACCACAACATTGCGCCACGTTTTGCAGGTTAAATACGGGTTATTTGATGCATTTCTTCCTGGGATTCCTGCTAAAACCCAAACACACTCCCTTCTCTGGCCCCTGCCTTTTAAATGTCTGCTGTGACCTTTTGCGCTCCTTCTGAGCCTTCCCTCTGTTTGGGCCAGAAGACGAACGTTGAATTGTGTCAAATGAAAGTGGGACTATCCCCGGCTGCTCTTATGTTTGTGTTAGGACTTGGCCTTAATAGTGCGTGCGTGGTGTTTATACTTGGCATATCCCCCTCTCTCCCCCCTCTCCCCTCTCCCCCCTCTTGCTCTATCTGTCTGATGTCTTAGTAGATCCCTGGAGCTCTGGACTAAAGGCTTTTGATTCCATCTCTGTCTCTTATGTTTATTTACACGGCCTGTTATTTGCCAGTGATTTACAACAAGCCAACGTAGACACAGTGCATATGGCCGAAAGTTCTAGAGCTCACAAAATGAGGAACTTCTGACTTCTGAGACGATTTAAAGAGAATTGCGGACAGTTCAATTCACAGTGACAATCTTACACTCTCTTTTGGAAGAGAGTCAAACTAATTCAAGTTACTTTGAGGTGTTTTGATATGTGTTTGATAAGTTTCCATGTCTTTTATGAGCTTCTAACCATGTTATAATTGCATTACCTTTAGGCTTGAGTGCTGTTTTCACTTACCCCCTATCCCCACTCAAAGCTCAGTACTGACTTGCAATTAAAAAAACTGGATCATACATTCAAGGGTTAAAAAAAACCATAAGGCTGGGCAATATGGTGATAAAAATCCAGTTGTGATCTCGTTCTTGTGACGATCTGCTGTTTTGGTGATATTGTAAAATCGTGATTCACGCCGTTTGTTTTTTCAAATACCCTCTTTTTCCCACCAATTTCTCCTATTGGTTAGACTCTAGAAGGCTCTGAGTGAGTGACAGCTGGATTTAACCAATCACTGTGAAGTAGTGAAGCCGATGACTTCATTTACCTATTAAAGGCAATAGAAAAATACAAAGCGTGAATTGTAATAGAATCGAAATTGTGATCCAGCGCCAAGAAAACACCCTTCCCTAAAATACGTCATGTTGGCATTTTTTAACACCAAACAATAACAATAAAAACAGAATGTTGCCGAATTTGTTTCTATTATTAAGTTGTTTTTTTGTGTGATTTTGCAGTAAAGGCTAAACAAACTGCAATAAATACCTGAAGAAAAGCATAACCCCACGTCTCGACCATTGCCTTTGCAGAAATGCCCTCTGACTGCTTGTCAAACGTCTAAAATGTGTGCATATTTTATAATGGATGTAATACCATGTGGCCCGTCTGTTTTTGGAACTTTCCATCTGATTATGTTATTAACTGAATTCACTGTTTTCCGAGTTTGAAATGGGTTATAGCACTTTTCCTTTAAGTGCATTTTTCCATCATTGATTCTCGAGTTAAATTGCAGCTACAAATCAGTGCAAATGCCAAGTCAAGTTGATTTAAGATTCATTTAGCTCTTATCTGGAGGAATGAGGCCCAGTTCAGAGACAGTCTATGAAGGAGTAGATGTGATAGGAGGAGGACATGGGGTCTGGCAGCTGCGGGACGAGGGGGCTGGAGACTTTATTGCACTGGAGTCTATCTCTGCCTAATTTCTTCTGAACAAATGTGCTCGTCTTTCCTCCCCAACACTGTATCAGGAGAATATTGTAGTGCATCTTAATTTCTGTGTGTCCTGGAGATACATTTCAATATATTGCCCACCTGTAATTGTCAGTACTATTTTGATATTTTGTAGTACTTCTAATGGTTGATTCATCTGCCTTGATTAACAAAAGATTCTAACCCTTCTCCGTGTTTTCCCTGTGTGCAGAGCTCGGTGCAGGACTGGGGGGAGGAAGTCGAGGAAGGAGCCATCTACAATGTGACACTGAAGCGCGTTCAAATCCTACAGGCCGCCAACAAGGGAGCGCGATGGCTCGGGGTGAGTCCACGGCCCATCGCCTATCTCTATCCTGCACTCGGACAATGATAAACAATGGAATACTTCAAATGTTTTCAGTTGGAAGCCGCCCGTGCACTTGCCTGTTGTTTTAACATTTCAGCTATAAATCTCCAGGATTGAACACAACCTTTAGTCCCCATTATAAATGTTTTGGCCTGACTAGCGCTGTTTAGCAAGAAAAAAAAAACAGATTTCCTGACTCTCCAAATGCTAGCAGAGCTCTCTCTCCTTGTGTGCTAGTTTTATGAAACACTGCTGTGACAAAAAGTGGGTATTAAAGGATTTTGCTGGGGTTGTACATTTCTCAGAGCGTACAAGGCCTCGCTGTTTCCTGCTTTGGCTTGTGTTTATTGCTGTAATAAGATGTTATATGAAGCATGCAGAAACCAATTAAGAATCATGACGTTTTCCCCCTTTCGTCTGATATTCTGCCTCTGATTGGTACATGTAAATCTGCTTAATTACAGGCAGTGGGTACATGTGGGCTAATGTAATCAAAGCTGATTCATGTACAATGTAATAGACCGAGCATTGAAGTTGAATTCAATGCTCAAAAATGATTATTGTGTAAAAGTAATAAAAGCAGAGGAGGAAAAAGTACTACATTTTGTTACATGGGTAAAAGTACAGATACAAGAGGGAAAAAAAAATATTTATGTAAAAGTATCATATGTACTTTTAGATTTAAAACGTATGTATTTCTCACAGACATTGTGAATTATTAGTGTAGAATGTAACAATTTTGATGAGGAGTTATTTTGTTTTTTTTTCCCTTATTTTTTTCATTTTTACCCGTATATTTTTGTCTGTTCAAACTCGGGACTTGAATCCAAAACTTTTAAGCTCAAATGTTTTAGACAATAAAGAAAGATACTTTGTACTTTTCAGACCAGTTGAAAAGTGTAGTGGGGGCAGTGAAGTAAAAAGTATCCAGTGTAAAAATACAGATGCCAAAATTTTGCTTACTTTTACTTTTGTACTTTGTTACTTTCCACTACAAAATAAAAGTACTCTCATTGTAGAAGATTGGAGGACCCCAGTTTACAATGTGTACGTGAAAAAGAAAACACAAAAATATAATACTATAGCGGTACTTTTACGTGAGTTCAGGTTGAGTTTCTCTGCAAATGTTCTTGGTTTGCATACGTACAGCTGTAACACGGTTCTTATTATTATTCTGTCTGATGCGATGTGTGGATAATGTATTTGTTTGAATGTAAGTGTGGAGAAAGAAGGCCTGTGTGTTGTTTGGGTGTGCGAGGTGAGAGAGCTCCTGTGTCGGGGAGGACTGAGGTGGAGGAGGGGCTTCACTGATTAAAAGCAGATTGGAGTGTTTCCTGCTCTAGTGTGTTAACTTTATCACTCTACCAACCCAAATCTAGAAAGGGTGGGACAATGTGTAATTTGACAGTTCTTAATCCGACTACCTGCAATTAGGTGTTGACACTTTTCCTTTTGTTTTGTACATTATATTATTTACAAGTCGCTGTAATCCCTCATTCGTCCAGGAGCGCTCCATCCAAAAACATTTAATGGGATTGTGCCGTCAATCTACATGCTAATATAACTGTTAAGCGTTCACTCGAGTTGTATTATGATAAGGATATGTTGGATGTATTCACCAGTAGTGGTCCAGCAGATTATGGCTGTTTTGTTCTTCCTTTTTCAAATAGTTTCAGCTAATCATACTGGAGTTAACTGCCTACGTACATCAAAAGTGTTAGATTTTGCCGATAACATTCACCTTCTCACATTTGAGCTCAATCAGTTCTTAATATTTCTCAATTTACAATCAAATTCTATACAATTCAACAACATCATCCTTTTTTTTTGCCTCAACTCATTCGGTGCCAATGTATTTGTGCAGGCGGAAGGGGACCGTTTACCTCCGGGACACACTGTGAGCCAACTGGAGACATGTAAGATCCGCAGTATCCGAGCCGGGACACTGGAGCGACTGGTCGAGACGTTACTGACTGCGTTTGGAGACAATGACCTCACCTACACCTCCATCTTCCTGTCCACCTACAGAGCCTTCGCCAGCACGCAGATTGTATTAGAGCTGTTGTTAGACAGGTATGCAAAAGTGATCCAAAAGTACATGCAAATATGAAATTATGAATTGAGAGACATAACTTTTTTGATGTGGCAGGTATGGGAGTTTGGAAGAAAATACAGAAACAAACCGGTGCCAAAGTACTGAGGCCAGGGGAGCCATCAGAAAGTAAGATCATTGTTTCTCAGTCTTGTTTCACTGATAAACCTTCATTGCATCACGATGTCTGATACGGTTGTGTTGTGTCCATAGTGCGCTGGCCTCAATACTTCGCGCCTGGTTGGATCAGTGTCCAGAGGACTTCCAGGAGCCCCCAGACTACCCATGTTTGCACCGCCTTATACAGTACCTGCGCAAGGCCCAGCCGGGGTCCGAGACTCTCAGACGGGCCGAGAGTCTGTTAGAGCAGCTACAAAGTCAGGCAAACATGGACGACACTGACGGTGAGGCTTGAAATACTTTGAAAACAAGATAAATGTATGCAACCTTCTTCCACACATTTTAAAAAGTCTTGTGATATCGGTTTAAAAAGTAGGATTCTTTTCATAGTGCGCATTGTAAACAACTCCAGGAGCTTTAAGATTGTGGGAAAAAAAACAACTAAGAAATGATAAACTATGATATGATAAACTAGAATAGAAAATACTGGTAGAGTTTTAAACTACAACAAAATACAACAAGATTTTTCTGTTTAAAAAAAGGATATTTTCTTCTTCGCAGATGACATTCTATTATCTAAATAATTGCAATCTTTGTAATTTGATAATTGAGCCAACGCAAATTGCAGTTTTGATTTGATTGTGATATATCTTGCAGCATAATTACACAAATAATAGATTTGGAAGTTTTAAAGTTTTGTCATGTGTCGTTCAGCAATTAGGAACTAAAATCAGTGCTTTAATTGTAATGTAAGTGCTCGGCATTAAAGTCGGGCTGTAGATCAACCTGCAAATTCAATGTTTTAGTTTTACCCTAAACTTACTGAGTAGTATCTTGCCCCATACATGGAAACAAATGTCTTACTTTTAATCTTCTTGACGCCGTTCTTATCACTTTCTGACAGGTTTCCACGGCAACTCCTCCTTCTGTTTGGGCGAGGAGGAGGAAGTGGAGATAGAGGCTCAGGAGAACTTCCTGTCGTTCGACGCTGACCTTGTGGCGGAGCAGCTGACCTACATGGACGCAGTAAGTTGTAGATACTGAGTGCAAAACAAGAGGAAAACTATCTGGGCTGAGGAAGGAAGGTTACTTTGGTCACATCCTTGAAAAGTCTCTCCGCTCGAGAGCTCGGGCTCCAACATCAAAAACTTACTGGTCAAGACAGTATAAAAAAGTAAACAACCGTGGAACATCCCGAGCAGATTATCATGTTGTTCCATGGCTCTTTTGTGTACTTATTATATGGTTTTGGCTACTACGGTACATTTCTATGGATGTTGAGATATTTTGGTTAAAGTGCTGACACTGACATCATGTAACAAGTCAGTTAGATAAGTCGTTTTAATCTTCAATCAGCAAACATTAGTTTTATGATTAGTGGGGTGATTTCAAATAATAAAGAAGAGAAACCTGCAGCGTAATATTCAAAATAAGGGTATAAACTGATGTTTCTGCAATTTTGTGGTTAATTTGATCTTTCTTTTACTTCTGCGCAATACTTGATTCTGAAGCCCAAGAGTTTACAGACCTATCTTAGCACATTTCTGATTGTTTCTCATTGGGATAACATGAAATTCATTTTGAGTTATATTTTATCATTTACATCACTCACCCCTTGCACTGAGGGACAAGAATATATACATTTTCTGTATCTGAATAGCAAATAATGTAAGATATATTTCTAAGAGGATTCATGGTCAGTTTAACATAGTTGTGTATGTTTCCCCAGCTGCTGTTTAAAAAGGTTGTACCACACCACTGCCTGGGCTCGATCTGGTCTCAGAGGGACAAGAAGGACAGTAAGCACTGCGCCCCTACGATAAAAGCCACTATCATGCAGTTCAACGCTGTGGCTGCCTGTGTGGTCAATACTGTGCTAAAACATAGGCAGATACGGCCGCATGCCAGAGCCAGGGTCATACAAAGATGGATCGATATAGCTCAGGTAAAAAACACATCCCCTTAAGAGTAGATGTTACTGTTGCAGCGCGAGTTTTGATTTATGGGTTTGTTAATTAACAGGAGTGCAGAATACGAAAGAACTTCTCATCTTTGCGAGCCATCGTGTCAGCACTACAGTCCAACCCTCTGTACCGACTGAAGAAGGTGTGGGCCTCTGTGAACAAGTAAGACTCGTTTATAAGTGTTGAACTGTTTGTTAGGAATAGCTTAAATTAAGTATTACTTTTCGGTAAATCCAGAGACAGCATGCAGACGTTTGAGGAGCTGTCGGACATATTCTCCGATCACAACAACTACCTGACCAGCAGAGAGCTACTTATGAGGGTAAGCAAACTTGAAAGCAGCTCGTCTCTCGCCCTTCCAAGGCCACATACTGTGCTTGGTCTAAAATAGTGTTTCCTTTCTTCTCGTTTTGTGTGTTGTACAGGAAGGCACTTCAAAGTTTGCCAGTCTAGAGAGCTGTGCCAAGGAACACCAAAAACGCACCCACAAAAGGCTGCAACTGCAGAAGGAAATGGTGAGACAACAAGTGTCTACTTTTAAATTCACCAGTGGCAACATTCTTCAAACGTTCTCTGTAAAACTATGCAGATAATAACATGACATGGACAACTAAAGGTGCAGGGGGTCCGCACCTGCTTATCTCCATGAAGATGTTATTGCGTTGCCTAGAAAGTCCCACAGTTTGGCATTAAACTTATATTCATCATAACAGGTGTTTTTATTGCTCAGAAATATCTTGAAAAAAACATGCATTCTTACTGTGAGTGGGCTTGCCTCTCCACAAACCTGACTTGTGGTGTCACCTGTCTCCATAGAGATAGATACAGTGAATGTCATACTGTGGGACATTCTAGGCAAAGCAATAACATCTTCATGGAGACAAGTAGGTGGTGCATAAATGACATTGTTCACACTTAAAAGGTCACTAAACAATATCGCGGAAAGATTTCACTAAGATGTTGGCCTAGCATTTCATTCACCTTTTACGTTTCATTGTTCGTCTTCTGTTCTAGGGAGCAATGCAAGGAACGATACCGTACCTGGGGACTTTCCTAACAGACTTGACCATGCTCGATACAGCTCTGCCTGACGAAGTGGAGGTGGGTTAAAGACATCTGTTGAATGTGCTGCTACTATTTGAGAGCATGTGTGTGTGCGTGTGTGTGTGTGTGTGTGTGTGCGTGTGTGTGCGTGTGTGTGTGTGTGTGCGAGCTTACCTTCCTCTGCGCATCTGAGAGTCTGTGTTCAGCTGTGGGGCCTGTAAGTTTCCATTGGCGTGTGAGGAATTTGGTACCGAATGCTGTTTGTCCAAGCGCCCGCTGGTATGTGATGTGCGGACGCTGACTGCTTGTTCTTGTTTTCCTCAGGGCGGTCTCATTAACTTTGAGAAGAGGCGAAGGGTGAGTTTCAAGTGTTATTTACGTGATCATTTTAAACGGGTTGGTGTATAAACATTTAACATGTATCAGCAATGGTTGGACAAATTCAATCTTGACAAAAACTTAACCAGGACAAAACAAGAACTAAACCATTATCAATTTGGCTTAACATAGAATAGTCACGTGGGCATACAAATCAAGGTCTTTAGGACATAAAGGGATTGGATTGCCTCTATAGGGTCATGCTAAAGTGTATACCAAATCAATAACTAATCATTAAAGTAACAAGTGACTGACTGTGGCAGTTAAATGTCTGACCACAACAAAACCATAACATTTCGATCTTAATCTTAAATTATGCCTCAATAACAATGAATTTCTATTGTGCAGCCCCAGTTTACAGTCAGTCAGAATAGAGCTCGCGATCAAACATCAAAACATGTTAAAAATCATGTTTGACGCAAGCGTGCAAAATGTCCGTAGAGATCAATCTAACTGAGGATTTATCTTGTTTTAAGACATTTCTACCAATAAAAGCTAAATAAGTGAGATTATTACATTTATTTCAGGAATTCTTGATACGTAAAATTCACTTACTGCACTGGCAGATAATTTCACTCATTTCAGGGATATTTTTTGCCTAAAACACGTGAATTGTAATTTTGCAGTGCCAAAACAAACAAATGTAAATAGCTAACAAATGCAATAAACCGATCACACTATAGGGTCAGATTAACACTAAATTAAACTGGCTTTTCAAATCTCCATGGGTTTATCATTGAATCTCTGTGGAACTGAATTCTCATGTCTTGCTCTGTTTCTGCAGGAGTTTGAAGTCATAGCTCAGATCAAGTTGCTCCAATCGGCCTGCAACAGCTACTGCCTTCACGCAGACCCGGCTTTCCTGCGATGGTTCAAGAGCCAGCCCCAGCTCAGCGAAGAAGAAAGGTACCACTGCTTATGATTAGGCCTCTGTCCTTCAGAAAACCACTGCATTCATGTGAGAAGCCATGGACGGTGGCATCTATTGTCCCTGCACGTACAATGAGCGCTCCTTGCACTCCGCACTGCTCTATTGTACCGCTTGTTTTGGCTTCTTTCTCTTCCGTTCTTGCACTCATGAATTTTTTATTTCTAATCCTTCATCCCATAGTTCATGTTGTCATTATTACTTTTCTCTTGCAGCTACGCCTTATCCTGTGAAATTGAAGGGCTCGGTGACAGCAGTCCAACTTTGCCCAAACCACGGAAAAGCATGGTGAAAAGACTCAGCCTGTAAGTAAAAATAACATCCAGGAAAAGGTCTTGTTATTCCAAAATGAGCAGTTTTCTAGTCAGCGTTGATTTATTTAGCTTATCCAATTATTGCATTATCTAATCTTGGACTTCCTTTGACATTTCAGACTGTTTCTTGGAGCAGACAGCAGCGCAGCCAGTTCTCCAGTGAAAGAGACACCGCGCTCACCCCCTACTGGCAGCTCGGGGGAGAGCATGGACTCTGTCAGCGTGTCATCCAGTGATTCAGGCAGCCCATCAGACTCTGAAGGACTGACCCCCATCCACGCCAGCGATGCTCAAATTAAGGTCATTTATTTTATATTTAACTATGCATGGCATTTAGTGACAGCTTATTTGCCATCCTTTTGTAATTAAAACCCATAACGCATAACAACATGCAAAGGAGCCAAAAGTGATGTGGAGAATGTGATTTCAATGGAGAAACTGGGATTAAACCTCTGAATATCACAACATATGAAAGATTAAAGTGGTTTTGGGAATGAAACCCAGATTAGATTCTGGTTTAAAGCCATTTGCAATTGTATTTTACATTATTTATTTGTTTAAAATGCTATAATGTATTCAAGTTATTATTTAACAAGAAGAATCTCATTGAGATTAAAAATATCTTTTGCAAGCGTGTCCTGGTCAAGTAGCAGCCAAATCCTGTTATGTTTTATTTGACAAATTCTTACAGGAATGCTGACCGCACAATAGTTTTTTGTTTTTTTTCTCTGCATACATATATTGCATACTTTACCACAGTGAATACTTTTAGAGAAGCTCAAATAAAAAAATGTCAGTCCTGTGTAACAGAAAAGTAAACTAGTTGAAATTTCTACCCTGGAAATTCAAAACTGTTGCTTATTATTTAAATTATATTTAAATTCTGACATCATAGCGTTTTAAAGGGTCTAAATATTCCATGATATGAAGTAATGAAGCCACAAATATATTTAACACATTTGGTCTTTCCTACAGCTATCGGATTCCTCCTCCTGTGCATCCTTACACTCCACGGACACGGCCTCATCAACCACCAGTGTTTCCATGACGCCCGTGTCACCCTCCCACCCGAGTCACCCTTGCACCCATCGGCGCTCAGTCTCCCTCACTCCGATGTCTCCCAGCTCTCCCAGTCAAGCTCTGCTCTACAACACACAAGCTCAGGACGCGTGCATCATCAGAGTCAGCCTGGAGAACGGCAACGGAAACCTTTACAAGAGCATTCTGGTACACACGTTGTGAATGTTGTGGTAGTTATATTAGTCTAATTGATTTGCATTTTTAGAATCTAAATATACTTTTTTTTTTGTTCATGTAGTTGACCAATCAGGACAAGACTCCAGCTGTGATCGCACGAGCCATGGCGAAGCATAACCTGGAAGTAGAGCCAGAAGAGGGATATGAGCTGGTGCAAGTCATTTCTGATGAGAAAGGTAAATATATTTTTGATAAAGAAAAAAAGTCCACCATGTCTTAAATTGTGATTTCTGCTCTGAACAAAAACAGGATTGGTATTCAGATTTGTAACTATTATAAAGCATTTATGACAGGGGTGTCAAACTCAAATCCACAGTGGGCCAAAATGTAAAACTTGAACAAAGTCGCGGGCCAGTATTGAACAAATGAAACTTTTAATATTGACCCAAACAAGATTTGCTTTAACATTGAATATGGAACAAGCAACACTCATTACTATACAATATATAATGGGATTTGTAGTAGTAACGATGAATGAATGCGCTGTATGATACCGGCGCGCCAAGCCCTAGTAATCATTTGGTATAGCCTCTCGGACCAAATATAATTACACTGCGGGCCAAATTTGGCCCACGGGCCAGAGTTTGACACCTATGATTTATGACTACCCTGTTTTATAACATGCAAGTTGAGTCGTATAGTTTATATTTTAAACACCAAAACACACCAAGTTTACACAGAAACCGAGTGAAAAAAACGTATATGAGACGGTGTATTTGTTTTGTCTTTCAGAGCTGGTGATTCCTGACAACGCCAATGTGTTTTACGCCATGAACACATCTGCAAACTTTGACTTCCTGCTGAGAATGCGGGGGTCGGCCGGACGACTAATCCAAATGCGCAGCCGCTGCATCTCCACAGTGCCACGACAGCACCGCTCCAGTCTGTCCCTCCGGCTCAGCAAAGTGACCCTGTGACCGAAAGCCATACGACAAGAACTGGACCTTCAGGGCTGAAAATGAGCTCTTTGGGATCATGAAGAAAATGGACAGAGCTCTTGCAGCCTTGCCTTCTTTACTCCATACTGCGCCATGCTTCATGTTCCTAAGTTTTTAGCACTTAATCAGAAACATGGGCGAGTAGCATGACTGTTGTGCCAGTGGACCTATTCTTGACTGTAATGTCTGTTTCTAAGAGGAGAAGTGCGACCCCCGGTGGCACTTACTCCTTATTGCAACAGGTTTTTGCACATGTATTGGGAGCAGCCAAACTCCTAACCTCTAACAGTATTCTGAAGAATATATAAAATGATCCTGTGATGTTTCTATGTTATTAGAAGTATTAAGGCAGACGGACTGTTCTGTCTATTTAATTGAATGGACATCATGCAGCATTCTGGATGATATGAATGAATTGACAGAAGCTGTTAATCTGTTGCTGCTTGTGGCCTGTGCACAGTGTGTATGTGTTTCCCCCTCTCATATTGTGAGCTATTTGACGAATGCAATGGTGACGCATTCTGACTGGTTCAGTTACTTGGTTTTAACAAGTCCTTGGCAAATATTAAAATGGCCTTAGCCACCCAATCTTCAGGGTGACATGAAAAGATGAAATGTATGCTACTTAGTGGAAATGAAAGTGTCTTAGAGCCAGTGGATGCTTTATGATACCTCTGTGCCCTTCAGTGTTGATCTACAGTTGCACTTGTCAGTTGAAGGAGATGCCAATGCGATGTGAATACAGAAGTAGGAATCCTCCACTAATGCTGAGGACTGGATTCCTTCTTCACCAAATGAAGTATTATTTTGTTTGTCATTTTTATGTTTTTGTAATTCAGGTGAAATGTTTAAGTCAGATTGGATTATGTTAAATGGTTTTCAGTAATGTGTCATTTCAGACTGCCAAATAACTGATCTTCTATTCTATATGCCACTACCCAAATCAACTCATTTACATAGCCTTTGTTTATTTTGTCAACACTGTCTCATCAGTCGCACATATTTACACCGTGTCATGAGGCAGATCCATAGACAAATTACTGCGCAACAAGTGCAGCTGTTTTTACATCTGTTTCTGTTTTCAAACCTGTCATCACCTCTGTAATTCAGCTGATCCCCTTTTACAGCACTTTGTTCTCTTCATTTAAAGTGTCTTCTCCACTGCCAAAGACTCCTCTCTTAGCAAATAAAATATTATCTTTGCATAAGTGTGTTGTGATTTGCCTTGACCAGATGAGTGACTTTAAGATTGACAGTTAGCTTTGACATTGTCAGGACGAGGGTCTGTGCTGGCCAGGGCACAGCTCATTCTGCTGAGTGGAGGACATTTCTGCTGACAGCACTCCTGACCTTTCTCTCCTCAAAATTATTATATTAGGCTGGCCTGTGGCCCAGCTTTTTCCCAGAATTTGAAGACCTTTTATGACACCACTCACCATGTTTATATATACTACATTATATAATATTCAACAAATGTTTGCAGGATTGATCAGTTTGTCATGCGTGCTTTTGGCGATGGCCATTTAGGCACTGCAATGGGGCAGACAGGACTGCACAGCAAATGTGTACAGAATATGGTTTAAATGACACATTACTTTTAACTTTGAAGACAGTATGGAATGTAATACCTGAATATATTTCTTTAGTAACATAATGAAGTAGACCCCCAACTATGTCTGCGCCCTATAAATACTTTTATTGTATTACAAATTATTTTGACTTTTTACTTTTCAATGTCCAACTGTAGCTGTAGTTTAAGATCATCACCAACCCTGAATTAGTTACCACACTGGTGAGTCAGATACTCATCTGTGGGAGCCAGGCACAAAGGGACTTATTCAGAGCTTGTGTGAGCAATGGTGCATTAGTGGGACTGTGGAGGTCAGGCCTGTGAGGTCCCTCTCACCAGGGACTACAGCTGCAGCTGCTTTAATCCTCAGAGCTCTGGAGTGGCAGCATTGGCCACCAGTATGTGCTGTGTTAAGGGGGAGGGACACTACTCCATCCATCTGTCCTGTTTTCCCACAAGTCAGCAGTGTGTGACAGACAGGAGAGGCGAGGCTGCAGTTCTGGTCTTAACAAAATTATCAGGGCATTTAAGCACACTACAAAGAATATGGATTCATAGGAACAGCAATATAATGCAAACACAATTATTCTAGCGTTGCGTTAGTAATTCATCTTCAAATGTGTACAAATCTTAAAACAGGGAAAAAATTTCATTAATGATTTATTCTGTCCAGTAAAAGTCATGACTTAAAAACTATCATGTACAAATGTAAAGAGTTGATACACATACCTGACTTAAAAAGTTTTTATGAGACAGCAAACAACTCATCTACAATTTTGTAGTGTTTTCTCAAAGTAAAATTATGTTTTTTTGTTAAAATCCTTAATTAAGTGGAAAACAGACAATCAAATGAAAACAAAAGACATGGTCATATACTATAAACAACGTAGTCTTCGTATTTTATGATGAATGAACATGGAAGTTACAGATTAAGGCCCTATTTCACTTTGGTTAAAACAAATAAACAGAGACTTCAAAGATACTGCTCTGACATTCATGACGCGTCTTAAGACTTACTCACCCTGAAAATGACTGCTGTAAGATGAAGCAACACTAGAACATTGTCATTTCACGGTTTAGCTTTGAACTTACACTGTAAAAGAGAATGCAACAGATTTTACTCAAGGGTATAACTGAAATTAAATATTTGATAAGAAAACGCACAAAACATTACTGTGATGTTGCTCATGTGTTACCATTGTGACAGATATAAAAGAAAGAAATTCAGGTTTATTATTACACTTACACAATGTAAAGTGACTAAAATGTACAATTCAAAGCAAGGAAAAGAGAAACATGTATTTCTTCCAAATACATTAGCTTATCAGCAACAAAGAGCAACTTGAAAATTTGAGGCTGCAGCAAGACAATAATCTCCAGATGATCTGTTCAAAAGATATAAAACAGCTGCTGCATGGATCCTGCAAGTGGTTTAATACACAACTATGTGGATAAAAACAAAGGTGAGAAGGGAGCAGTTAAAACATTTACCAAAACACATTTAACAAGTAAAGCTGAGAATATATTAAGAGGTACCTGAGAAAGTTTAGTTTGACAAATTAGTCATGAAACAATCTATTATCATAATTTGTCAAATATACTGAGGCCCAACCCATGACCATATACTTTTAAAATGTAATTGTAAAAATGTGTGAATGTTTAAGTGATAAATAAGTCTTCCATATAAATTCAGTAACTATACTTGTACTACTTGTACACATAAAGAAGCTTTCCATTGCACCAAGTGTCCATTTTTTCTTATCAGTTGAACAATTCCCTTTAATAAAAGGATATAAACCCCATAATGTGTGTCCATCTATTTGCACAATGAGAAAATAGCTCATTTTGCTGCACAATAAAGTGTGTGATGCTCTTGAACACATTCTAATCCCACTAAACCATTTCCTGTCATTAACGGTCTTGAGAAGTCCTGGTACATAATATTTATCATAATGCTGGTGTGTGGCATCAGGTGTGCGGCACGGCCACTTCCTGTCCAATAAACTTCCGCAGTCGCTCCAAATACTGGCTATAGAGCTCAATGTCGTTATGCCCCGCCCCCTCCACCCATAGCGGCTCCACGGCTTTGGGACAGCGCTCAAACAAGGCCAGTCCATGGGTGAAGTCGATCACCTCGTCTTCTGTACCATGGATGATCAGCACCGGAGAGCTGATTTTGGAAACTTTCTCAATGCTGAAAAGGAATAAAGACCATTTAACTAATTTTTAGCCTGCATACAAAATATATACAGTTTAAATAAGGTATCCATTTCAGGAATATAACAAAACACAAAACCTCCAAAACAATTTTCACTTACAATATTGATTGAATTACTTCAATATTGTAAACTGGGAAAGATCAAATATGGACTTTTTTTTTTTTTTTTTTAGCTTTCCTGATATATTTTTCAAAAATGGCAGCAATGCTACAAATTGCATTTAAAATGATTTACCCAGATTATACTTTATATGATGATCATGTAAATATACAGAAACCTCTTAAGCTTCATTGCTCTTTCATTTCCCTATAGAAAACAATAATCCACCCTCCATAACAACCCTCCTTTTTAAATGAAAACATTCCTGATGTCACCGATAGCAATATAAGCTAGGGCTGCAGCTATCGATTATTTTAGTAATCGAGTAATCTATCGATTCTTTTCTTCGATTAATCGAGTAATCGGTTAATTCTTTGGTACATTCAGTAAACCATTTAAACACATATTAAATCAATTTTTAGATAAACATTATAGCTCATAGTAATAAACAAATACAAAATAAGAATTTCTGCTTAAAATAACACATTTTATTCTTAATTCACATGAATTTGCCCCAAAACAGCAACATTCACTTCAGTCCAAACTGTTCTGTTTGTATAGAAAGCATATATATAAAGGACTTAATTAACTTGTCATAGACTGTAAACAGTTACAGTGGCTCTGTCACATCACGTAAAATAAGACATTTGTTAAACGTTATGTTGGGTGGGACCAGTGGTCCTGGCGTTTTGAGCATTTTGCGCATTTTGGCCGTTTTGACGTAGCTCGTGTGCCGGTCACTTTGGCCTCCGCGTCTCGGACTCTCTGTTTCACAACAGATTATTTATAACATAACCGGTCCTCCGCGCTGTTTCCATGTGCATTGGCTGTTTAAAAGTACGACTGTGACTGGAAAGCAGAGTTGTTGAGTGGGGGAGCGCGGGGGTCCGCGGGTGGCGTGTCGGGGCTGGGTGGGCGGAGCTAGATGCGGTGTTTAGAGTTGCAGCTCGGGATTATTATAAAGATCCATGGCTCTTCTACTCATCAAAACTCTTCCCAGTCGCACTCGTGAGTTTAAAACGCGCCGCCTCTCTTCCTGTTGCACCTTCGTCAGAGCGGAACAAGCGCCGTGTGAAACAAAAGCGCCACAAGTCGTTCCGTGCGCTCCGCGCGACACAGGATTTCCATTCACGTGTTTTTGATCAAATGTGTAAATTAAACGAATCATCGAAGCAATATAATAATAATCGAAGCTTTTTTGTAATCGAATTATTCGATTTATTCGAGTAATCGTTGCAGCTCTAATATAAGCACCTATATATATCACCCATCACTGTTGCCACAGATAAATATTTAATAATAGTAATTTCTTCATGGTGGTTGCACTGAAAAGGAGCAAAAGACCAACAAGGTTGGCATATCGGAGGAGCTTGTAGTTCAATATTGTAACTGTAATTCATATCACAGTAGGACATGTATATTTTCAGACTTGGACATGGTTTTGTCACATTTGTCATTTCATGAACAGCTGCATTTTTTTTATCACCAGAAAAAGGTAGATTTCAAATACTGATGGTGTGGAATACAAAGTCGTCGTCCCTGTGCAGCAGACACTACGCAATGGGCTGAAACACAAGCTGGAGGCTCTCTTGTTTCACCACACTCAACAGCTTTGACAGTTGCCACAAGTCGAGGGTTTTTCTCTGGTTTTCCTGCCCCTGTACAGTACTCACTTCAACAATATACACGCTGCGGTACAATAAACAAATAGTTTATGGAGTGACAATAAATCTATTTGAAGCTGTATAGCTGTACTAAGTGGATATGTCATATGGCGTTCAATATTATGCTAAGAAGCAGCAGGAACAGAACAATCACTCCAGTGAAGATAACAGCTGTGAGATCACACACTCCTTGGGCTAGTAGGATCTGAAATTGACTATCATTGAGTTGGCCTAGTTACCCCTTCAAAAGTAAAATTTAAATAAGATTCGTGTCCACAAACATTTCAGCACAGATGTGTGAACCAAGAACTTTTTCACAAGTGGAAATTATAGCTTTCTGTTGGCAGATCTGTAATTAAGCAAACACACTGCCAAACAGAGGAACGTGCGTGTGTGGATTGTGTTACACAAACAGCTAATTTGGGGATCATATCAAACAAAGAGCACATAATGACACAGACATGTTGTGGAGTCTGTTATTTAGAGTTTGCAAAGAAAGTCATAACTTGTAATCATTGTTTGAGGTTGATAAAGTATCTATTAAATACAAAACTCACTATTAGAAGAGAGTGGCTTACCTCGGGAAGGGATCAAAACAGTAGGTTTTCTTGGTGTCAGGAAAAGCAACCCTCATTCCTGAAGTGAGAGGAGAGTGCAGGACTACAGCGGCACACTCGTATCTGGAGGACAGGTCCACTGTGGGGACTGTCCCAATGCTCTGTCCATACAGGATTATGTTCTCTGGACTGATCCCATACCTGCTCAAAACACAGGACACAGTCAACCCATTCTACTAACTTAAAGCTAATGTTTAGAAGAGCTTCAAAATATTAGAAAACCATTAGTGCAGTATGGATTGGTGTCAGTTTACACGCATTTGTTAAAATTCAAATATGTATTAAGTTTCAGACAAAGACAGTACAGAACTAAAAAGAAATGTAATTACACACGAACTAGAACATCCCACTGTTCAGTCACTGCTTTACCTTTACCATTTAAACACCTTTATCATGGTTAACGATTTAACTATTCTTATTATTAATTGTTTGATGTATCATCTTACCACCCGAGAAAGTTCCCAGTTCGTTCACTGACAATGGTATTCTGATTCTGCTGTTATTTGATCTTTTTTTCTATACTGTATACACAAACCTCACTGGTCAGAGAACTAGATCCAACGTCTGTTTCACTTTCAAAAACAAACATTAACTACAGATTTACTATTAGTAACTAGTAATCGTATACTAATGACAATGGCAATAAAACCGATCTGATTCTGATAGTAACACTGCTGGATCTAACACCTAACTTCATATGACGTTAAATTAATGAAGCCCTTCATCATACTTTTGTCCTCGAGAGACGTCACTGTCCACAACCTCCTCTCTCGGTCCATCCATCAGTTTTATTCCCCTGGCAACACTCTCCCTCTCTCACAGCAATGGGCTCTCCATCGCCAGCTTTCACTTCATTTTACACGCTCTTCAGCCTTTTTCCCTTAATGTCTAATTAGAAGTCCAATTATTAGCATTTTCACCAACACAATGAATTCCTGATATGTTCTACTGTCACTTTACAGAATAAAACCAGTCTCCAGGTTGAGTACAAATCAATGGTTTTAAAACAAACCTTGTTCTGAGTGCATGCCAGGCAGCATCAATGTCGGCGTACAGGTTCTTCTCAGAGGGCTTCCCAGTGCTGACACCGTACCCAGAGTAGTCGTAGGAGAAGATGTTGCAGTTTATTCGAGTGCCCAGTCCAATATAGAAAGTGCTCATCTGGCCCAAGTCAACAGCATTTCCATGAGAGAATAACACGGTGAATCTGAAAGTTGAAAAAGTAACATGAAAAAGCAGAAGATTTATACCACACACTTGATACAAGGATATTGGAACCAGAAGGTTGATGGTATTCACTGTGCAATAAGAAACTCAAGTTGAAATTACAAAACCAGGGTTTTTGCAGATTTAAGCAAATAACGTTTTTTGTTTTTTTTTTTATGATTTTTTTGGCCCCGTAGGCTTTATTAGACAGGAAAGTTGAGCATGAAATGGGGATGAGAGAGAAGGGAGGACAATCAGTAAATTGTCAGAGCCGGAATTCAAACTCATAACACTGCAGCCGGCTGCACATGCAGCCTGACATGTGTTCTGCTGCTGCTGCTTTAACCACTCAGCAAATGTAACCCAAATGTAACGCTTTAAACCAGTGGTTCTCGAACTGTGGCAATGTGGTGGTACGTGGAACATTGCAGTTAAAATATTTGAGGAATTTAGAGTCTATTTGATTCACATTTTTGCACTCTATTGGGTTAGTCCTGATTTAGAACTAGTATATCACTTGGTTTAGCTCTGGTTTACGCCTAGATTAGTCCAATTTAAGACCTGGTTTAATCAGGTGGTACTCGGAAAGCCCATTATTTTCTGAGGTGGTACTTGGCATGAAAAGTTTGAGAATATCTGCTTTAAATTGATAGTTGTAAATAAGATATCTATATGTAATTTTAGGTACACACTCTAATATTGACAAGTTAAAACCTGAGAAGCAGAAGAAGTATCCACTATGAACACTGGTTATTTAATTTCATGCCTTTTACTCATGAATGCTTGTTGAGAAATTTGATCCATATTCTACATACAGACAGTTTTGAGGACCTGACACAGCAGCTTTGTTTATCAGCCTTTGCAGCTTGTGGCTTAGCCTTTGGACCTTAACTGTCAGAATAGTTTGCAACAATGCCTTTACCTCATGGGAAATGATTTGCATTTATTGCAATGTAACTCGAGCTCATAACTTGTGTTAAAACAAACTCATATTTTAATATATTTTTTGCCTGATAGGATCAGCCATAAAATAAGCTTAGTTACATTTGTACATTATAGTACAAAAACATAGTTAGCAATTGAGAAACTCAACTAATGGGAACAATATTTTATATGTTTCTATTTCTAAACATTACAATCATCATTACTATAATTTACTATGTGTAAACCTGCATGGAGAAACCAGAATTACAAGATAACCATACAGGCATATATGAGCATGGTGGATTGTAGCTACAGAACTATTTTTCTTCCCAATACCAATATGAAATATAGTTTGAACTAGTAGTGAGAGTTTTCTATACCCATTTTACTATTTACAGTGCGATTAGATCAGAACCAATCCAACCCACCTGGCATTGGGAGAGCAGCGAATGTACATGCAGGCGACTTTATTGCCTCTGCTGGATTGGGTTATGAACACTTCGGTCATGTCCAATTCCCTTTGCGAATACTGAAACTCAGCTCTGTCAGTGAGGTGGAGCTTCCATCTCTCATCTGTGGCTGCAGTCGTCCTGAGGCCTGTGGTCCCCGGGGCGGTGGAGCCACCGTCCAGATCTGGTAGAAAAGTGTATGTGGGCTCCGGGGGCAGGAAGGCCAGTTTAGAGGCGATCTGACTGGGACATGGTGGGCAGCAGAAGAGGCAGCAGAGCTCACTGAGAGAGAGGCCATTCATCCTTCACTGGAGAAGAGGACAAGAGGGTCAGTGTGGCCATTATACTAGTGTGGACACAATAGGATGCTTTCAAATAATATGTACATGACACTTAACATGCTCAAACATTAGAAACAATAATTAATTAAAAACAGTACAGTTTGCACAAGGGTGTTCATCCAAATGAATACCTTTATATATAATTATAAACATAGCATGATAACATAGACAAAGAGCAATTAAAAAGACATTTAAGATGTTATCAAATTCATGAAGTCAAATTAGCTAAATTGAGACATGAGGAGGCTAAGACAATACACTAAAATAGACCCACCTGCTGAACTGACAAACTCTGTACAAAACGGTGACAAAAACAATGGAGAAGTCCTCAGCTTCTAATGGGTTTCTTCATCCACTCAGGATACTGTAATTTAAGTGCTTTTCTCAGCAGAAGCAGCAAAAGTAGACTGAAATGAAGCCTACTGAGCTCGGTCCAACCTGTGATCTCTGTTATCGACCTGGTTACGATCCATTTTGTCCACCTAAAAGAGTAAAGAGGTATTAGTGAAACGCCATAGCTGTCTTTAAACTACCACCAACAAATAAAGAGATTAGGATTAGACACCGTTATAACGAGTAAACATTCAAATCGAGACTAAATGTATCCACAACATCAATCAACACAGACATCGAAATGTCAATGCAAAGTGACCAACAAAAAGGAATTACACAAAAAAGATGGCAGAAAAAAAACACTTGTAGCTATTCGACCAAGCTAAGGCTAAATGGGCTTAAGCTAGCACGATGACATATAAACACGGAAAACCAGCGACGTGAAAACACCCGCTTTAAAGGCCTATAAAGACACGATCACCAGTACTTGTAACCGTACCCGTGGGCTCATTGTCATAGCGAATACACTCCCCTTCTTTAACTTTACAAATCCAGTCCCTGCGATCTGCGTGTTAGCGTTCAAAAGTGATCCAAGAAGTGCTCTGAGCTGACACTCGGCAGACTCACCGCACCCGGAAGTGACAGCAACAGGAAGTGATGTAACCGCTTCCCATTGGACACTGATGGCAAAGCGTAAAGTGTAGGCAACAATGAAGTCAGACGTGACA
The DNA here is from genome assembly GCA_015082035.1 of Chaenogobius annularis. Classification (NCBI taxonomy): domain Eukaryota; kingdom Metazoa; phylum Chordata; class Actinopteri; order Gobiiformes; family Gobiidae; genus Chaenogobius; species Chaenogobius annularis. Next base: position 22,711 of record BJKM01000124.1, on the reverse strand, counting down.
ACAAAACCCACGCAAATGAAGTTTTCAGGCTCGAGAAAGGCTGAGGATGTGATTCATCATTCCTTCACAATCTATGAATGGATAGGATGGCATGACAACACCAGAATGGCGAGCTAATTGTGTGTTTTTAGTAGTTAGAAAAGTGTAGTTCATTAGATCAAATGTCTTTGGTGAGTATTATCAGGCATGTGTCATTACTAAGATTTATATAACCAGAAAACTAAATCTGACAACCAGAATAATCAGACAACCCAATAATTAGATCTGATTTTTGGTGCGTGCGTACATGCACTAAAGACTTCTGATAGATAAACCCGGATGAAATTGGATTTTTAAAGTATAAATTGTAATTGGAACACAAAATACAAATTTTAAAATGGCCCAATTCTTCCATGTCTATATTTTTTGTCCTCAGCACATTTTCGCTTAATTGTCCTTGTCCAAACTTTCACAGTTGTGAACAATCAGAAATCAGGTCACTCACATTAGATGTAACTGTTTACATGACATTTCAATAATCTCCAGAAATCAGATGTCAGATTTGCACCTTTGACACCTCCTGTAGAATTTTGGTGACAAATTTTTTTTTAAACAAAATACAGACACAAATGTAATTTAAAATAAACTTTGTGATTTTATTGTTACTTTTACACATCATACAATCCTAAGATTTAAAAAAACTAAACAAAAAAGGAGAAAAAAAAGATCTGGTGGCATTGCAGGAGAATGGGGTGCAGAGGGATTTGCAAATATGTCAATCGTGCCTATTTTAAAATGTACAATATACATAGTTTATTCTATCTGCAATTATTTGAATTACCTTTTTCTCCAATAAATGGATAAATTATGCATTGAAACCGATAAAGACGGTTATTGTGCATTTTCGGTTATTCCACATGATGACAAAGAGCTGAAACAAAGAAGAGGGGTCCAAATACACATAGCCTTCTAATATTTATATACTATATGTAGATGTTTTAATTAGGGCAATGCTAACTGCTGGTGATGAGTCCTTCATAAAAACTGTAAAAAGGTATACAGGGCACCTTTCTCTGCCTGTGAGTAGGTTTATGACAGGCTGACAGAGGTCCAGCTAGTGTGATGATGGTGGGTGGGTTACATTCAAACTGCTCAAAATCTTGAAAATACAATGGTGGCTGATATGAGCAGTCAACAGAATTAGCAAGTGTTGTAGACCTGCGAACAGCTTCATCCTACAGAGACTTCCGCTGAATCAGTAACTTGTGAGAATTATACTTGCACAAAGCCAAAAACACCAGCAGTCAAGCTTCCTTTGTGTGCGCGCCTGTACAAATGCTTTACTTTAAAAACAGCATCACGGAGACGCTAAATAGGCCAAGGCTGGCACTGTACACAACCAAATTCCCCATTCCAATTTTACTATGCGTTTGTGATTAAATTGGCATACAATAGGACAATGTCAAGTCATTTCTACTGATAAGGCTTAATTTGATAGATACTAATTTGATCTTAAAACACGATCATGTCCAAAGTAACTCGTGCATACAAGAAAGGAATCATTCATTACTCCAAAACATTCTGCATGGGCTTAGTTAAGATAACGCGCAGTTAATAAACCTTCAAACTTTTCTAATGCTTTTTAAATAGTTATTAAGAGCAACAAGGAAAGCTAATACAAATATTAAATCATCAGTGGCCCTACCTGTCACATAAAAGGTGATACTACGCAATAAATGGGGTGAGCAAAAAGATATTGCTGCATACTTGAGTAAGGTTATTGATCCATATGGGCTTGTTCACAATAAGATAAATAGGTCTAAATAATGGGTAAGATGTGCTTTGTAAAAAAGTAGATTGTATATGGGTGAATGGAGACTTAATAAGGAACATGTTTGCCATTTGTGGCACAATTTTCTTTTGGGATGTCAATGGGCATTTTATAAAACATTCAAGCAGCAGTATGAGCCCCCACCTTTACTAAACTGGAGAAATCTACATCATGAATATTAAGTCATATGGTTATTTACATTGGGAAAAAGTAGAGCCCTGTTAATGACACTACAGGAATCCCTATATAGTTATACATCGAGCTTCTCTGTGTCTTTGCACACATTACAAGTTATGTCAGGTCAACTGGCGTTCAACATGAAGGCTTTTCACCACATTGTCTTATTGTCTCAAAGATTACCATAAACAAATCTAACAAGGCATTTTTGACGAGCAGGCCACACACAGTGACCAGAAAATGAACCATATCTAGGATAATAATTGTGCTCTGATGTTGACACACAAAAAGAGTTTATTGCAGAGTTGCAATGACTTAACTGGACTCTACTTCAGAGTGAAAGATAATGTGTTTTAATGGTTGTATAATCAATGCAATTAAATATACTTGAAACGATTGAGCACAAATCTTAGATTTGCTGACACATGCTGCCAATCCTCCAGCACAGATCAACCAAATGATAAAAATAAATAGAAAGCAGTCACACATTTCAAGCTAACTACAATATATTAATATAGATCTTTTGATGTCATACGCTCATTAAAATAGGGAAAAAAACAATTCATTCACGCTGTATAAGTCAAGGTTCAGTTCCCAATACCCCAACCTCTTCCCTCCAATAACTTTTCATGCACCCAATATCAGTATGATAAGTTGATATATCAAAGAGAAAGATTATTGAAAAGAGTTCGATGTGTGGTGACCCAGAGAATAGTTATAGGAAGGTGCCAAAAATGAAAAAATCGAATTAAAATTAAATCAGTTGACATCTTCGGCCTGGGAGGATATTCCTCAGCCCTTTGGTCAAAACAATACATCTCCCAGATATTTTATAGGTGTATCCAAATTGACCTTTTCCTTTACTCAAACTTGTAACTATATTACAGGGTTGAATAAAAAACCCTCATGATCACTGCGAAGGTAAGAGAAAAATGTTTAAAATCAAATGCTGTAGCTTCGTCCTCAAAGCAACAGCAATGTCCACCAAGGCCCAACTGATCTCCCCAATCACACAAGCACGAAATCCCACCCCCACACACGCACACACGCACACACGCACACACGCACACACACACACACAATGCACGCACACAATGCACGCACACTTTCATTCACACCGATACAGCCGCAAACAACTTTTGAAGAAAGGGGAGATACGAGTAAGGTAGGTGCCCCGCCCAACCCCTGACACTGCCATGAACAAATGAAGCCATGATATCAGGTGTTTTCATCCAATTCGCCAGTGTTCAAATTCACAGAGTCAGACCTTCCCCACCACAATCAGACCTCATAACTTCTGTATTTTCTCAGCCACCACAATGGGGTTCTCCTTGCGTATGCGTGCAGCTGCTGCACTCCGGTAATCATAGGGACAGTCATGTTTGTCAGAGTAACGGTGGATGGCACAGAACAGGTTGCCACAGCGACAGTCAAAACCTAAACAATCAAAAGAAAAACAACATAAAGTTACATTACAACAAATATTATTGTACATGGTAGAAATTAGAGAAAAAGCTGTTGCATTCATAATTAAAAACTGGGAGAGCTATAGAGTGGTTGCTTTAGTGGTCAGCACAAAGAAAATATAGCTTTTGGTGCTAAAAATTTGCACACAGACGAAAGTCTTCACCTTAAAGTAAAACAAATATGGTGCTCTCAAGATTGTGAAAGAAGTGGGTCATGAAATACACCACTAACTTGTAGTATGTTTCTCTTTTCATCCAAATCATGTGAGTTTTACTGAAGATAATCTATTACAGTAACTGCGAGTCTTTTATTTGTTTCTTCTTACCAGTGAGGCCAACTTTCTTCCGACAGGAAAAGCATCGGTTCTTTTTCTTGTTTTTATCAGGAGTTTGTTCACCATCTGATGATGCCTGTGCCGTTTCTCCAACTTGTTCTATCATAAAAATAAATAATTTCTATCAAACTAGAGAAACAATAGTGCTTTTGCATCTATAGCAGTGTTATTATTATTAAAATAGACATTTGCCGGTCTTGACTTGTTTTACCTGTGCTGCTGGACGTACTTTCCTCTTCTCCCTCGTCAGCCTCTGCTCTGTCTGAGTCCACTGCTGCTGCCTCTTGGGAGATACTCATGGCAGTCATCTGCTGGGTCACTGGGCTGGGAGAACTAGGACTACAACACAATGTCTAAATTACAACTTTATTGGCATAATTTAGGACAAAATAAATAATATTATGGCTGAAAAAGCATACATTTTGTAAATAAGCTTATGTTGGTATAGATAGCTTTATAATAGGCTTTGCACGTTACCTGCTGGTTTGTTCCTCAGGAGGCGTTCCTGCGGCGGGCTCTGTCTCTGTGCTGGGCTCTGAGGATATGTTCTCTACATTCACGCCAGATGAAACTGGCGATCCTGTGGGTGATGTCGCAGCTATGTGGAAATACAACAGTGAAAACAACAACTAAGGTTTAAATCACAAAGGCTCAGATTGATACCGTCAGACTAAACTACTACAATTCTAATCACTTATTTCAATTCAAACATACTGTCATCTTTAGAACTAACAGAGATACAGCGTCAGGTTATATAGACCAAACTCTCCAGTTTCCTACCTTTTTCACCTGGGGGGCTGGACCGGCCCCCTCCCTGTTGTCTCTGCAGGTGTTCCTTGTAGCAAACTGAGCACATACCATTGGTGCGTGGGTTGCCATAGAAACCACATCCCATAGTGCAAAGCATTGGCACCTGTGTCTGATTGGTCTCCTGAGCCATGCTCTGCCAGAGGGGGAAGGGGGACCGGGAAATTATATTCCTGAAAAAATGGGAAGCAAGTTTATCAAAACAATGCCCCATATGTCTCACCAGTTTATATTTATGTTCATTTAGAAATGTATCGGTGTAATCCCTCATTCATCCAGGAGTGTTCCATTGTGGACAAAGATTCAGTTGTAGAGTACATTTAGAAATGTAACAATATTTTATCTTTGGGTACGATAATGGTAACGTTCAACATTTTGAAGAGGCTAAGGGAATTATATGCAATTTTTTCTTTTTAAAATGCTTTGACAAGACTTACAAAAAATGACTGTCCTATTGTAAACTTAAAGTGCAATAAACTCAGGAATCTCTCTGAATAGGACCAAAGGATCACGGTCTATGTAGTTCCCTCTATCAGCTATTACTGCAACAAAACAATGCATTTAAGCGTTATAATTCTATATACATTGTTGCAGCCCATAATATTATAGTGACTTAAATGTTGAATATTGTTACGTCCCAAAAATGTATTTTGTGAAATGTGAATCTTTTTATTTTTAGCAAAGGCACAATTAATGAATGACACCAACCAAAAATAAATAAAATACATTATTTTTAACAACAACAACGCTCATCACCATTAAATATTCTCTTGATATAACAACAGCATTTGGTAAAAGTTGACTGTTGGAGACATTATCAGCTTTCTCCGCGTATGAAATATGAGGTAAAGCGAGTCAAACACAAAGAGTGAACAGCACACACAATCAAATGTTGAATCAATAGTTATTTTAAAGTGATTAATTTTAAAAGCACATTTACAGCTACGCTCCTCCAGTTTTAACCAAGTTTGTCCTCAGCTGATAAAGATTGGTGTCCTGTCCCTGACCAGCTCAAAGCAAACACTCAACATTAGCAAACAGCCTCGTTGGGCGCTTTGTCTGACACCAGATACCGACGCAAAAACAGCGTCAAAACTGGTTTTGCAGCCCTAATAGAAGAATACTCAACTATACTAATAAATCGGATACACATTTAGACAACAACATAAAGTATTTAATTTGTTAGAAGTCGAAAACACTGGCGGTAGTTGGCTATCGCTAGCTTAAGTGCTAGCCTAATCAGCGAGCCCCAAACTGTGCGCGTCCAGACACTATCCTGACCGGGCTTTAAATGGCGTACACTCACAAATACTCTGTCAGAAATACCCACAAATGGCAGTGTACCTGTGAATCGATGTACCGAAGGCTGTCGACGACCTTGGGCTAGGGAATTTGTTCAAGTTTGCGTCTCCCAGCTGAGCGCACGGCCTCTATCCAGCGCTAGCTCCCGACATTCAAACAACGACCATGACGTCATCCTAAGCATTGATTCAGCCTCCCTCAGAGGGGTCAGATCAGAGCCAAAACAGGGCCAGAACACAGATAGAGCACAACCAGAACACAGACAAAGCACAACCAGAACACAGACAAAGCACAACCAGAATCAGATCAGAGCCAGAACAGGGCCATAACAGAGCCAGAATAGAGCCAAAACAGGGCAAGAACACAGCCAGCACAGAGCCAGAATAGGGCCAAAAGAGGGCCGGAACAGAGAAGTCAGAACAGGGTCAGAACAGGGCCAGAACACTGCCAAAAGAGAGCCAGAACAGAACCAGATCAGAGCCTAAACAGGGCCAGAACAGGGCCAGAACAGAGCCAGAACAGAGCCAGAACAGAGTCAGAACAGAGTCAGAACAGAGCCAGAATAGGGCCAAAAGAGGGCCAGAACACTGCCTAAACAGGGCCAGAACACAGCCAGAACAGAGCCAGAATAGGTCCAAAAGAGGGCCAAAAGAGGGCCAGAACAGAGAAGTCAGAACAGGACCAGAACAGAGTCTGAACAGGGCCAGAACACAGCCAGAACACTGCCAAAAGAGAGCCAGATCAGAGCCAAATCTGCCAGAATAGGGCCGAATGAGAGCCAGAACACAGCCAGAATAGTCAGAACTCAGCCAAAACACGGCCAGAACAGGGTCAGAACAGAGCCAGCTCATAGCCAGTAGTGCCTGAACAGAGCCAGAACAGAGCCAGAACAGAGCCAAAACCAGGCACAAAACAGGGCCAAAAAGGGCCAGAACAGTGCCAAAAGATAGCCAGAACAGAGTAAGAACAGGCCCAGAATAGGGCCAAAACAGAACTAAAACAGGGTTAGAACAGAGCCAGAACAGGATCAGAACACAGCCTGAACAAAGCCAGAAAAGAGCCAAAACAGGGCCACAACAGGGCCAGAACAGTCAGAACAGGACCAGAACAGGACCAGAACAGGGTCAGAACAGAGGCAAAACAGGGGCCAGACCTAGAACAAATCCAGAACCGAGCCAGGGCCAGAACAGGGTCTAAACAAGGCCAGAACTGGAGCCCAGGTCAGAATACCACCACAGGGCCAGCGTACAGGGGCCAGATCACGGGCCAACAGAGCCAGAATAAGGGCCAGTGCACAGGGGCTATGGTCACCAGCAACAAATAAGGTGACAACTCAAATTATAGGGAAAATATTTTTTTATAGTGTGGGATATGGAGGGACAGAGAAAAATATAAGCTCATAGACAACTACAAAAACATCATATATTTAATTTTTTAATCAATCATAATGCACAGAGAGATTGGAATAGCAGGTGCACTTTTGCACAACCCAGAAATCCAGTACACACAAGTCAACTTGATTTCTTTGTGATAAAAGAAAATAAAGAAAAATGTTAAATGTAACATTTTAAAATCAATGTGGAAATGAAAAAGTGAAATATCTCTATAACCAATAACTGATAACTCTAAATAAGTGGGATGAGTGACAAAATGCTAAATGGCTTTGCTGGACACCCAAAAGAGCAACAGGTGGTCACCATACAAGCAACACATTTGGTACTAGGTACAACTCAGACACGACACACATTATATTGATTATACATTTATTTATATTACATATGCCTCCTCATTCTTTGCATATACCATGTTACCGAAAAATGGATAATTAATACTGAAATGTACTGTAGTGGAATGCAGTGCAATGATTGACTTTGACATGATATCCTTAAAATGAAAATGTTTTAGCAAGTTTTGTGCATTCAGTAAGTTTAACCAAAGTACATACACAATTAATCTGATAGAAGTTTGTTTAGTATTTTAACAATTTCAGTGCATTCAGGATTTTCATGAAAATATCAAAGCCACATTCTGAATGCAAAACAGATATTTGTTCATTATGCAGATAAATTATTGTTTTGGTCCATCCTGCTTCTTTGGCACACTTGTCTCTTCTTTCTCAGTCAACTGAGGTGCAAAGGGTCCAACCAGCCAGTTCAGAGGGGTATTGTGTGTGAGATACTCCATCACACCGTCCAAAGACTGCTGAACCTACAGAAAAAAGTACTAATAATTTATCAAATTTACAGCAATTACTTTTAATCAAAACAATGTACTATTGCAAAATGAAGACCGGCTGGCTGCAACGCCTTATGCAAAATAATAATATATTTTATGCAAACAGTTGTAGGCACCTGGGTTAAATGTTGCCGGCTGCGCTCCAGAAGCAAAGGCGTCAGAGAGCTGGTGTTCCCTAAGGAGGAGCGGAGCTCTTCAGCTGATTGTATTGCACTGCTGAGCTGCTCTTGCACTGCTCCTGGAAGGCCCTGAGCACTGGACACCACACTGGAGCAGGCCGACTGCAGCTGGTTACTCAAACCACGCACCATGGACAGGGCCCACCACTCCAGCTTCTGTCAACATAACAACATCTGTAGTCACTATAGATAAGCAATTACATTTAATTATGTACCATAAAGAGTCTAAATGTATTTCATGTAATTCTGTAATCCATAAAAAACTTTAATTAAGTATAAAAGTACCTCTTTCTCGTCTTTGGCCTCCTCTGGCTTAGGCTCAGTATGTTCAGTGTGATCCTGGACCTGTTGCCACTCTGTCCAGCGCTGCTGCAGCTGCTCAGACGCTCCGTCTGTCTGATCAGGGGTAGCACCAGGACCTTTGCGAGCGCGCTCCAGCAGGTCTAGAGTGCTGCTTATCTGGGTCATTGCTGTGTAAGTGGCTTCTCTCGCCTGTCGTGCTCGGACAAGTGACTGCTCCCGGGCACGATCCTGCACCTTGGCGGAAAGATTCCCCAACCGAACAAAGTAACTGGGACTGCCAGGCGGACTGGTTTTTGTAGTGGAGACCTCACTATTAGTAGTAGGTTCTGCCAGAGCAGCTGAAGGAAAGACACAAATGCCATAGTATGCCAAGTATAAAAGGGGTTTACAAAATTCATTTGGGGTAAAAACTATATATGTATTTCCCCCATTGTTAATACACCAGTTAAAATTAATTTCTGTCATGACATAACAGTAGCAGGTGTCAGAGCTCTGTGTTTTGGAAAATGAAGGCCCTTTTTTGAGCCAAGCTAACAGAAGGGAGGTTATTGTCATGTCCTCTCCTTGCTATGAATAGCATCAACCCTCTGATTCCTCTGCAGTGACCTCCACTCAATTTTATAGAACAAGCATTTTTTTTCTTCTAAACTCCTTTTAATCTAACCCTAATCTACTAACTAAAAAGAGCAACTTGTTTTAACAACAAAATATATATATATATACACATTCCCCGACATTCACCCCACCCCCCGTACAATTGCTTGGATTTTCATGTACGATTTTACATGATTTACAAAGCACTGACCCAGTTCCCTTTCAGAAAGGGGCAGGTTCTGGTCAACCCAGTCTTCTGATCGGCTGAGGGCCATGCCCATCCCACTGCTGACCATCTGTCCCAGACTGGTGCCCATGACGGTGCTTAAGCCACCACTGACCGCAGCCCGGGTCAGCTCCACACCACCCCACAATGTCCCCACCACAGCATCTTTGGCCCCTGCAACAGACTGGTACACCATGCCCACAGTGTCTGAGACCACCTGGGGACAGAAGATTGATGTAAGTAAAAATAGTAAGTGTAATATCGGATGAACATTTGTAGAATGTAATATGTAATGTATATGTTGCTGATTACCGTTCTTAACTTGATTTATGATGCAGCTTACTTTAAGAGCTTTAAACATAGTCATGTGCATTACAATTTTACAATTAATGTTAGTAATAAAACGTAATTCAGACCAAAAAACAGTATTTATAGTGTGAAGATATTATTTTTTCTTTCTTTTTTCTTCATTTGTCTCAACGGGGACAAACAGGGGCCAGGAGGAGGCTTGTACACATTAAAGAGAGGAAAGAGGTAACTTATAAAAAATATACCTTATCAGCTGGTTTGTGAAGAATGGGCAGCTTTTCTTCCACTTTATCGAGTCCTTTCATGGCATACTCATTTACTGTTGAAACTAAATCAAGTGGGTAAAACAATAAAGTCAAACAAGGATTACTTTATTATAACTGACTTGTTTGAAAAAAAAGTTAAATCATTGTTATTGCATATTTTGTAAACTATAAAAGTAAGGGAGTTTAACCTACGTTGTGGTTC